>JAPMLY010000304.1:0-248222 GCA_026401115.1 Tetraselmis chui
CTACAACAAGCCACCCCCGCTCGCCTTCTGGAGTTTCTCACCTTCAGAGCCCTCCGCCGCTTGGGGTGCCGCTTCCACCATCTCCGCCTGGCTCGCCCTCGCCCTTCTCACAGTCAACTCGTCCGCGCCCGCCGGCTTTAAATGGACATCGCACAGCCTACGGAAAGGCGCGGCGTCCGCTGCCAGCTGCATCGGCGCGCCCCTCCCCGTAATCAAATTTATGGGTGGCTGGGCCAAAAACAGCTCTGTGACTGAAGGAAAGTATATTGACCCAACCATGACCCCAACACCTGCTGCTTGGCGGTTCTTCGGCTGGCTCTCTCCGTCCCCCCCGCAACACTAATTCTGGCTGTGCAAGCCTTTGGCTTTAGGTTTCCGGCAAAACGTGCCCTAGGGTAAATGGTCAGATTGATTTGAATCTAGAGGTTTGCATATCCAATATCATGTGTACGGGACAGTAACTCTAGCGGTTACTGTTACCGTTAAAATCGGCGCGTCTCACCTGCAGGGCAACCACCTTGCCCAAGCAGTTAGACGCAGCCAACGACCAACGACTTCCCCAACGGTCAGCTCTAGCTAGCCCGTGCCTTATAAGCCGTAGCTAGCCACGAGCCTAGGCACTCTCTGCTTTCGCGCTCAGCCAATCTAGGCTTCGCGCGAACCCACCCACCCATCCCTATAATCCTGCGCTAATTGACCCCCAGACCCTGTCTGTGGGTGTCTTTTGGCCAAATTGTAAGCAAGCTGACATCTTTGGCAAAACGTGCCCTAGGGTAAATTAACCTTATAAATCACATGTTTACTATATTGATCGGCCATCACAACTTGTGCCCCCGCTTTAGGTGCCCCCTGCCTCCCCCCCCCCCCCTTTTTTGTAGGCTCCCCTTTTTTCTCCTTGTCGCCCTTACAATTACTGCGAAGTACTATTAGATTTTTAGGGTTTAATGTTTACTTCATAGGGTTTTAGGCTGAGGGCTTAAGCCACAAAACCGGTCATCGCTGTGTTGCCTGCCAAGTACTGCTTCTTGTACTACTAGGATCCATCATCATATTTTGGGGATTCCCCCCTCCCCCCACACACATACACACCTTTGTGTGGGCAAAACATGCACCGGCTAAGGCGAGAATATTAGGGGTGATTGCCTTATACGTGTTTGTATCTTGCCATGGCTTTCGTCACCCGCGCGTCATGGGCCGCAAGCGCGTAAGGCACCGCTTGTCGCTTCCAAGTGTTGCGCTTACATGGTTGCGTGGGTATTCCTTGTGTTCTCCTTTGTTCTTTGTGCTAGGCTTGTGCATAATATAGTGGCTCCATTTGCCAAGTATTGGTCTATTGGATCATAAGACCTTCTTGTCACTCTTGCCCTATTGCCCCCCCCCCCCCCCCCCCCCCCCCCCCCCCCTTCACCCGGTCCTCATGTTTGCGGAGCTTTTTGCACTTCATTAGTCTTTGTACGTGTTTATGGCACCGGCGGCGCAGCGGCGGTGGCCCAAGAGGGGGGTGCGCTCACTGACCCGTCGGCACTCACCCCCACTTCCTCGTGGTGGGTGCCCAATAGCCGTGCTAGGCTTGGCACGACTGAGGGCGAGGCGGGATGAATCCGGTAGTTGTGATCCGCGTGATAAGCAAATGTCGGGAAGCCTCGGTACATAGCGCTTTTAAAAGTATTGAAATTGAAATTGAAATTGTTTACAACAATACCAGTATAAACCGGTTGCTGTCTCTAGCCCCCCCCTGTACTATGCCTAACTGCACTTCTAAGCATGAGTAGACCGTGAACCACTAATCCCAACCTCTCCAATGGCAGTAACGATATCGTCTAAAACATACCCGTATCCATGTACTTATTATTTTTCTATCTATACGTATTTTTCTTTGGGAACAATATGAAATATAAGATGTCGCTAGTCTCTACGATACGCTGCCTGCTCCAGCCGCGGCGGGGTCGCTGATCAGCAAGGCTGGTCAACTTGAGCTGGTCGAGTCGAACTTGCCTGACCTCGGCTCATGTGCGACTCCGGTCGTGCCGGAGGTAGGGGGAAAGGCATGTGGAAACCCCCCCGCGCTCAGGTCGTCGTCGGACCCGTCTCGATCCGTGCTCAACCCCGTCCGAGATATTGGAGATAGTAGTCGCTCTTCTCGGCGCGACTCTCCACCTAGTCTAGCCTTCTCCCCTCCTGCGGGGGCTGGGAGCAGAAAATAGCTGGGCTGCAGACGGTGTCCGACTGGCTCTCCTACCTCCGAGCCAGATGTCTCTTGTCCCTTGTCCTTTTGCCGTATGTTTCTGCCACCCATCTGATCGCGTTGTGCTGGCCGCACCCTCCCCCGGTGGTTTACGTTGTTAGGGGGCCCCCTATACGAGCAGTGTACCGTTGCGATAGCCCGGGGCACACTGCCTGAGGCAGCATGTCGATAACCGGGTACCGACTACGGGAGGGGAACGGATAGTGCCCATGGATCGGCTATCCTTAGAAGATGGTGGGTACGGGAATATTTAACCGAAAACCCCCCGTACCGGGTTTTTCCGACGGCGGATGATCCTCCCGACCTCCGCCGCCATACCGTGCCGCTCCTCCGGCTGCGACCCACCTCCGTCATGCGTATCTTCGGGCCTCTCCCCCAGGGGAGGCTAAAAGGTTTCACAGGGCTGGCGGTTGCTAGCGAGCGCCGTGCCCTAGCGCTGCTTCCCAGCTGTCCGCCGCTAGCTCCAACGCCCTCGTCCCACCGTTGATCCGTCCGTACCCTTCCTTGCCAAAAAAAATTCCGCACTCCTCGTACCCGTCAAGGCGGGAGAGTATATGTGAGTATTTAGGCGTTGGAAGAACATATCGGACATGCCGAGCGGGAGGTCCATGTGTTGGTGTACGGATATTGTGTTTTTCCAAAACCCTCACTACCGGGCTTCCCGACAACAATTGATCCCGCGGATCGCAGCTGTCGGTACCTCGTTCAGCCCCCTACCGTGCCAGACCTTGCACGGCTACGGGATTAGCAGCGCCCACCGCGTGGAGGTAGCGGTAGGTGCCGACGGGCTTGCGAGCGCACCCCTCTCCGGGGCCGCCGCCGCTGCGCCGCCGGCGGGCGCCTTTTAAAAGTATTATATGCATAACTAAAGGCCAAGATCGCCCGCTCGAACAGTCCGATATTCTTTTCAAGACTAGATACTCCCGGAATTCTCTCATGCTCAGAGAGCGTGACCTATATCCCATGGGATGTTCGGCGGCGAGGAGGGTACGGACAGATTTGAGGCGGAAGGCGGGTATTGGAGATGGCGGCCGACAGCCGGGAAGCTAGCGGCGCTATGGAAGGGTGCTCGCTGGACGTCGACTAGCCATGTGGATGTCGAACCGTTCAAAGCGGGGTGTTGCACGACGCGAAGCACGCCGGAGGCGGGTCGCAGCCGGAGGAGCGGCACGGTCTAACGGTGGCGGTCCTCATGATTGGCCGCCGCCGGCGCCCGCCGGCGGCGCAGCGGCGGCGGCCCCGGAGGGGGGTGCGCTCGCAGGCCCTTCGGCACCTACCTCTACCTCCACGCGGTGGGCGCTGGTAACCCCATAGTTGTGCCAGGCCTGGCACGGTAGGGGGCTGAACGAGGTACCGACAGCTGCGATCCGCGGGATCAGCAGCTGTCGGGAAGCCCTGTACGGAGGGTTTTGGAAAACATTATATCCGTACACCGGCACATGGATCTCCCGCTCGGCCAGTCCGATATGTTTTTCCGCGACTAAATACTCGCAGATACTCTCCCGACGATGGGGCGGGGGCGGCGTTTGCGAATATTTTTTGGCGAAGAGGGGTAGGGACGGATCAACGGTGGGACGAGGGTGTTGGAGCTGGCGGCGGACAGCTGGGAAGCAGCGCTAGGGCACGGCGCTCGCTAGCAGCCGCCAGCCCTGCGAAACCTTCTGGTCTCCCTTGGGGGAGAGGCCCGAAGATACGCAGGACGGAGGCGAGTCGCAGCCGGAGGAGCGGCACGGTCTGGCGGCGGAGGTCGGGAGGATCATCCGCCGCCGGAAAAACCCGGTACGGGGGGTTTTCGGTTAAATATTCCCGTACCCACCATCTTTTGAGGATAGCCGATCCCTGGGCATTATCCGTTCCCCCTCCCCTAGTCGGTACCCGGTTATCGACAGGCTGCCTCAGGCAGTGTGCCCCGGGTTATTGGAACAACACACTGCTCGTATAGGCGGCCCCTTAACAACGTAAATCACCGGGGGAGACAAGTGCGGCCAGCACAGCGCGATCAGATGGGTGGTGGAAACAGACGGTAAACGGACAGGGGACAGGAGACATCTGGCTCGAAGGCAGGAGAGCCAGCCGAACACCGTCTGCAGCCTCGCTTTTTTCTCCTCCCAGCCCCCGCGGGGGGGGAGAAGGCTAGACTAGGTGGAGGGTCGCGCCGAGAAGAGCGACCACTATCTCCGATATCTCGGACGGGGTCGAGCAAGGATCGAGACGAATCCGACGACGACCTGCGCGAGGGGGGTTTTCCACCTGCCTTTCCCCCTACCTCCGGCACGACCGGAGTCGCACAGGAGCCGAGGTCAGGCAGGTTCGACTCGACCAGCTCATGCTGACCAGCCTTGCTGATCAGCGACCCCGCCGCGGCTGGAGCACGCCGCGTATCATGGAGAATAGCGACATTTTTTTTTTCATACTGTATCCAGGAAAATAAAATGAAAATAGGATAGGTCAGAAAATAGTAAATACCTGGATATTGGTACGGGTATGTTTTAGACGATATCGTTACTGCCATTGGAGAGGTTGGGATTAGTGGTTCACGGTCTACCTCACGCTTCTAAGTCCTGTATGGCATAGCAAAAGGGGGGGCCCAGAGACGACAGCCGGTTCTTACTGGTAATGTTGTAAACGATTTCAAATTTTAATGGCCGCCGCCGGAAAAGCCCGGTACGGAGGGTTTTGGTACCCAACATCTTTTGAGGACAGCGCCTCGATCCATGTGCTCGACTAACCCCTCCCATAGTCGGTACCCACTTATCGATAGGCTGCCTAAGGCAGTGTGCCTATTGAAATTGAAATGTGAAATCAACATATTGTTTACAGCAATGCCGGTGAAACCGGTTGTTGTTTCTTGGGCCCTCCTTGCTGTACCATTCTAGGACTCATTAAGCCGGGGCTAGACCATGAACCACTAACCCCAACCTCTCCAATGGCAGTAGCGATATGGCAAAAAAATACACGGAAACAATTCTAAATTTTCTTCTAAATTTATTTCATGCATGCGGTATGAAATATAAAATGTCGCTATTCTCCACGATACGCGGCCTCCTCTAGCCGCGGCGGGGGCGCCTATCGGCTAGGATGGTCAGCTTGTGCTCGTCGAGTCGGCCTACCTCACATGTGCTCATGTGCGACTCTTGTAGTGCTGGAGTAGGGGGGGGGAAGGGAGGCGAAAGACCCCCATCACTCACGTCGTCGACGGTCCCTTCTCGATCCACGCACACCCCCGTCCGAGATAATCGTTGCTCTTCCCGTCGCAGCTCGCCACCTAGCCTAGTCTTCCGTCCTCCTTCGGGGGCTGGAAAGAAGCAATGCCTAAGCCTCATACGGTGTCCGGTTGGCGCTCTTGCCTTCGTGCCATAGCTATTCACTTATCCTTGGTCCTTCGTCGTCTATTTTCCAAGACCTATTTGATCGCGTTGTGGCCGTCCGTACCCTCCCCCGGTGGTTTACATTGCTAGGGGGCCACCTATAAGAGCAATGTGCCGTTGCGATAACCCATGCAAACTGCCTTAGGCAGCCTATCGGTAACTGGGTACCGACAAGGGGAGGGGTTAGTCAAACACATGGATCGAGTCGTCGCTCCGCAAAAGGTGGCGAGTACGAAAATATTTAGTTGAAAACCTCCGTACCGGGTTTTTCCTTCGGCGGATGATCCCATGGACCTCCGCTGCCGGACCGTGTCGCTCCTTCGGCTGCGACCCTCCACCGGCCTACGTAGCCTCTCGCCTCGCTCCAAGGGGAGACTCGAGTCCCACATGGCTTGTCGGTTGTTAACGATCTCCCTCCCCATGCGCCTCTTCGCGGCTGTCCGCCGCGAGCTCCAACGCCCGCCGCCAACTCAGATCCGTCCATACCCTCGTCGCCGCAAACGACCCCTCGGACATAGGTCCCACCCGTAGATAGGAGAGTATGCAAGAAGTATCAAGCCTTGCAAAGAAATATCGGACTAGCCGATCGGGAGATCTTGACGTTGGTGTACATATAATATTTTAAAAGCCCTCCGTACTGAAGCTTCCCGAGAGCTGTGGGTCCGTGGATCGCAGCCACCGGATTTCACCCCGCCTAGCCCCCAACCGTCCCAATACCGGCACGGCTATAGGGCTACCAGCGCCCACTACGAGGAAGTGGGGGTGAGTGCCAATGGGCATGCGACCCCCCTTTATGCACCCCCCTTCGGGGCCGCCGGCGGGCGCTAGTGTGCCTATTGGTTATCACAACGGCACATTGCTCGTATATGCGCCCCCCTAACAACGTAAACCACCGGGGGAGGGTACTGACGGACACAAAGCGATAAGACCCGTGTTGAAAAACAGTCGGCGAAGGACCGGGGACATGGGAAAATGTTTTATGGCACGGAGATAGGAGCGCCCGCCGGACACCGTCTGAGGCTATGGCCTTCCCTTCTTCCCATCCCTCTAAGGGGGAGGGAAGCCCCGGCTAGGTGGTGAGCTGTGACGGGAGGAGCAGCGGGACAGTCAACGTATTAGCGAGGGTATTTTTTCGCCTGCCTTCCCCTCCACCTCCCCCCCCCCCCCCCCCCCCCCCCCAAGAAGCTCCGGCACGACGTGAATCACACATGAGGAGAGGTCATGTAGACCCGACTCGACAAGCGCATGCTGCCCAGCTTGGGTGATCAGCCCCCTCGCATCGGCTCGAGCATGCCGTGTATCGTTGTGATTAGCGACAAATTAAATTTCATGTACATGTATGTAGAAATAGAATTATTGAAGAAAATTCAAAATTGTTTACGGGTATGATTTGGACGGTGTTGTTACTGCCAATGAAAAGGTTAGGATTAGTGGTTCACGGCACAAACCCTAAGAGTCGAAGAGACCTAAAATAGGTCTTATGACGGGTCCGCCCAGAGACAACAACCGTTAACTCGGTATTGTTGTAAATTACTTCATTTCACTATTTTATTTCATACGCGTTTATTAGATTAGTTTTTGAATTACATGTAATACCACAGACGAATTGACAATAATCAGAAAAGGGAAAGAGTGACAAGAGGGTACGAAATCATGGACACGGCGAACGGAAGCATTGCATTGTGTACATTCATAGCAAAGCTTATCAAAAATGCGATGAGAGCAATAGACATTATGTGGCTTGGGGATTGGATTATATACGGATCAATCTTTCAATTGTTTTTGCCTAGCACCAACCTATGTAACATCAATTGTTCTAGACATGGAAATCTGTTAATATTTAAATCATATGACATGTCAGTGGTACGTCTAGCCGAAATAACCACGCAAATATGTTGAAAACAATAGAATAATTGTTTTTACTTTTGTAGGATAGGTTTTTTGATATTGATCATCCCATTTATCATGCTAATTGATTAGGAATTTTAAACGAATTAACCAAATTACGGGAATTAGGGTACCATATACACACATGGAAATCAAATTAAGAAAAAATAATTTGGAAAGAATGATAACAGGGCAACGAAATCAAGTAAATGGCAATTGAAATTGAAATTGAAATTGAAATTGTTCACAACATGTGCCGGCAAACTGGACCGACTGCTGTCTCTCGGGCCACTCTACTTCGCCATACAGGACTTATTAGCAAGTTGGGCCCGGGTCTCTTCGACCAGGTACACCTATCGACACACCTAGCTTCACTGTGTGTCGACGTTCCTCGGGAGTTAAAAACTGTAAGCAACCGCAGTAATTGCCACAGTCCCCCCGCCTAAGCAGTAACAGCGTAATAATTTTGTAATCAAGAAAATCAGATCTAAAAATAAATCCACTTGTCGAGAAATGCAAAACTAAACTGCTGCTCGACCTTCACGATGCTCGGCCCGCTCCCACCGAACCGGGGTGCCGACCGGCCGAGGCCGGTCGGCGTTCGGGAGGGACGACGGGCCAGCCTAATCTAGCTCCCGCGTGACTTCGGTCTTGCCGAAGATAGGAGGGGAAAGGCTGGCAAAAAACCCCTCCTCGCGCGGTCGCTCGTCGATCCCGCCGCCCCATCCCGTAAGCCCCGCCAAGGTCGCCGCCGCATCCACCGACGCGACGGTCCTCCTTGTCGAGGTCCCCCGTCACCTCCAGGGCAGGTGGGGGGGACCAAGACACATAGACATAGAAAAAATGGGCGCTCCTGCCTCCGCACCTGAATTTTCCCCGCTCATTTCCCGGTTTTTTCTCTGTCTGGTACCCGGGTACCTGTCAGGTAGTCCGGCCTGCGTCCGTACCCTCCCCCCCTCTGATGCGCGTCCACCTAGCAGACTTTGTTGAAATAGGGGCCTCCGCGCTTACCCGGGCCCCCCCGCAAGGGTCTCGTCTATCCGATAGTGGGTATCGAGGAGGGGGGGGGGGGGTCAGGTCGCCGTAGCCGGATCCGTCGGGCCGCGGGTGCACGGAAATTAGTCAAAACCCTCCGTGCCGGGTTTTCCGGCGGCGCCGACCCGGAGGGTCGTCGTCGCCAAATCTTGTCGCTCCGTCCTTCGCGACAGGCCTCCTTGCCGCCCAAGCCTACTCCTCCCCCCTCGGGAGATGTATCTTGTCGGCGTGGCGGCTCGCTAGTGAGCGCCCTACCCTGGTGCTGCTCCCCAACTAGCTCGACGCCGGGTACGGACATTATTTTAATTTTCCAAGAAAGCCCTCCGTACAGGGCTTTCCGGCGGCGGCTGATCCGGCGGCGGCTGATCAAATCTCCGCCGCCTCACATAGCCGCTCCTCCGCCTGCGACCGGCCACCGGCCTGTTCCAGGTCTTGCTTCCCCCCCTGAGAAGTGTCGACCGGCACAGGGCTGGTCGGCGGCTAGCGAGCGCCCTTTCCTGGCGCTACTTCCCGGCTGGCCTCCACCAGCTCCAACACCCACCCCCCACCACTGATCCGGCCGTACCCTCCTCGCAATCAAACGCTCCTGAAGTACAGGTCCCACCCCCTCGAGGTAGGACTGTCCTTAGTAGTATCTGTACGCGAAAAAACATATCGGACGGGCCGAGCGGGAGATCTTGGTGCCGGTATTGCACAGAAATTATTTTTTCAAAAGCCCTCTGTACAGGGCTTTCCCGACAGCTGCTGATCCCGCGGATCGAGCTGTCGGCCCTCTTAGCCCCCTACCGTGCCAAGCCTGGCACGGCTACGGGGTTTCCAGCGCCCACCACGGGGAGGTGAGGGGATGCCGACGGGCCTGCGAGCGCACCCCCCTCCGGGGCCGCCGCCGCTGCGCCGCCGGCGGGCGCCAAGTAAATGGCAATTGGAAGGGCTGCACCATGCACAACCTAGCAAAGAAAACACGGGAGCGCAGGGACAAGGAAGCAAGAGTGGGAAAATAACACGCGCAAGCGGAAAAAATGAATATTGTTGGTCATCATATTTTGGTGTTCGTCTGAAATTTATATTATACTTTATTTATGCAATATCTATGTAGCTCATGTACGGGATGAGCGGCGGGCGGGCAGCGCTTTAGGCGCGCTTGCAACGTGCCCACGACCGGCTGGGTGTTGCTCGTGCAATCCCTAGCTGTGATGTATTAAGAGGGGCGCCGGAGGGGGGGGGGCATATGCGACTAACCCACTGTATATGACAATGCTCTTAGGGGCAACGGCACGATCATTTTCATATCATTTTTGCCACGCACGTCGGATACTACAGGTACTTATGTATGAACTTTTTCATTAATAGTTAACTTTCCGACTACCACTAGTAAGCGCTGCGACGAATGAAACGGTACCAAGTGGGTATAGGTAAGAGACCCTATACCAAGAAATAATACTCTGAAATTATTTCTTGGATAGCTGGCGTTCCGCGACCGGGGGGGGGGGGGGGGGGGGGTAGAGTGTAACCTTTGCAAGTAGTCTATGCGACGCAAAAACTTTCATGTGCATAAAATTCTGATGATCCCGTCGTCAAGATGGTTCCGTGTGTGCTCCATTGTTTCCCCGGAGTTCGCCATTCGACCCCAATGGAAGACATATCCGACATATATGAACTTACCATTGCACATTTTGTATGTAGCCCAATGTGGGGCGCACAAGTTTACGCGCTTTCTGGCGCGGCACGTGAGGCGCCGCTTGTCGCCTCGGTATGTTCCTTTCCCACCACTGTGGTTAGATATAACATCATGTTTTGCCACCTTTTCTTTGATATGTCTTTGCCATGTGTCGCCCTTCCGGTTAACACATCCGTGCCTTCGTGACCCTTTGGCATCTCTTTCTTTCTTAGTTTTTTCCTTTTTTGTCTCGACCGCATGTCTCTCGTCCAACGTGCAATTAGATTAAATTTTTGCATTTGAAGGATATTCTTGAGTGTTTCCAACGCGCCGAGTATGTTTTAGGGCCGTCCTATACAGAGCGAAAAACCACGCGTGCCGCGTGGTCATTTTTGTACGTTTCTTGTCGTGCTAGTACAGTTTCTAATGTGTCGATTTTGCCGTCCTATACGACAAAGTGGGCACGGCGGCACGAACACGCGTGGTCGCATATGATGTTGACCTGATCTAGCAGCGCAGCTACCGCTAGCGACTAGCTAGTATGCCATGATGGCTCGAGGCAAGCGATGGCGAAAGAATCCTACCATTATCGCTAGCATTTTAGTAGCGCCATCGTTTGCCTCTAACCATATATACCCGCACCTTGTCTTGCTTCGCGCGCACCGGTCAATTCAACGACGGGAGCGCGCCATCCCACCTGCACTCACACGTTCTACTACATGACTTTCAACAAGCGACAACCTTATTATTATTATTCACCAACTATCTACCCATGCATCCCCATGAAGCACATATTGTGACAGTTTTTCATTATTTTCCGTTAACCTAGGCGAGACTCCCAAAGATTGCGTCGGGAGTAGGCGCCGGCCGGTGCCCCGGCACCGTAGCTATGGGCGCCGCCGCGCGGGCAACCGATCACTTCCGTCCGTCCCCAAATCGGCGACCGACGGGTGAAAGAGGGGAAGCTAGTTACAACCCTTATATTTTAACGTTTATTTTGTGGTGATTTTCATGGAATAATGGTGGTTGTGGTGGTGAGGCATGGGGTTGGTTGAGGAAGGTTTCACTAGATCCCGGGCCACAAGGACCACGCGGGCACGCAAAGACCACGCGTGCCTGTCACACGGCCTCTGCGTGCCCGTGACAGATCGTTTCGTGTCACGCAAGGCACGCGTGGTCGCGTGGCGTACTTCTACGAGTAATTTGTAACATTACGTACAAAAAACGTACAGGACCACGCGGCACGCGTGGTTTTTCGCTCTGTATAGGACGGGGGTTAGAGGAGCATACTACATGTAGAGGCATCCGTATTCATAGCACTGGCAAGTCGAGGTGCCACTAAACTTGCCCTTATGCTACTTGTAAATGAAAACTACGTGGTGTCCATGCACTATGACAATTAGAATGAAGGCATCCTTCCTTTTTCCGTGTCCTTAATTCCTTGACCCTCTCGTGACTCTACCCATCTTGGTCTTCCCCTCCTTCCCTGTCCTTGTGCCTGCATGGTGCTTTCGGTACTTCACATTTTTTTAGAAACATGCAAGGCAACGAGGCCTGACGTACCCGTTCTGTGCTGCATGACATGGCAAGGGCAAGCTAGGGTTTGAAGGACCTGAAAGCTGAACTAGTACTGATAACAGTACTACGGGTACTCTATGCGAATTGCTCGGGAAGCAAAATGGAGCTCAGAATCCTTGTGGGAAATTCTTAAAAGAAAAGACAGGGAAAACGTAGCATAAGCCCGAGGAAGCCGAAGCAAAACGGAGCTGCAGCACTCTATATCTCCGGGAATGGATTGAGCGCGCGCGTAAGCGAGGGAGAGAGGGAGAGACACAGAGACAGATAGAGAGCAAATAGAGATATACGCGCGAGCATCTCCATCACGAGCCGCCTGTCCCCGATTCGGTAGCGAAGCTGTTTTCGCTGTGGAGTTCAGAAAATCATTACAAACAGCAGCGGCCTCTTCCGTGCCTTGCGAGTGGGTCGAGTAGAGGGTCCTGGAGTATGCTGGGAGTGCGTAGGCTAGTAGCAACAGGCCAGCCCGGTTGGGCGTCCTTCCGGCCCTGCGTGCGCTCGCTTTACCGTCCGTCGCAGGGCGACTCGAATTCGTCGCCTCGTCTACGCGTCTGGAGCTCGCAGTGTCGGTGAGGGGATAACCTGAGCCTCGCGCTGTCTGTCTGATTGTGTGCGCGGCTACAGTATGTGGACCTACGTGGCGGCATGTTCTCATACGTCGCGGTCGTCGTTGGTGTGTCGAAAGGATGGCAACGCAGGGCGTCGGAAACACAGTCGCGGCCAGCGCAAGCACTCAGCGGAACGAAGACAACAGGCTTGAGCAGTGCGTTAAGCGACTAAAGCGCAACGTGTCGGACTGCACGCAGGTAGGTAGCTCGCGCAGTGCCATTGAAAGTCGAGTGTTTGGTATCAGAGGAGTGCTCCCGCTACGAGGCACTCCACGGTTCGTTACTATTTCCGTCAGGTAACAAAACACGTCCCCGCGCTTTACGAGCCTCGCAGGTGTCGAATAAGCTCGCCGCAGTGCTTGTCCCGCTGTTTGAGGATGAGAGCGGAGTGGTGAAAGTTATCCTGACGAAGCGGACATCCAAGATGAATTCTCATTCTGGTTCAGTTGCTCTCATTTCGCTGTCCTCTGTTTACCCCCACAAGTCTCACCTACACCTACATCATACTATGGCGCATTTTTTAAGAAACTCATCCAGACCAGCTGCACCAGGGCTGACTAACAGCTAACACCATCACACACTAGCTTGTCATCACCTCACACATGCATTTATTTATGCACATGTGCTTAAGCACTGTCTGTGCTTTGCCTATGCCTTTGCTCTGAACCCTCGAGTGTGATGAACCTTCATGGCACAGGCGAGGTGTGTCTTCCCGGGGGTAAGCGGGACGAGGGGGACAAAGATGATGCGGCTACCGCACTTAGAGAGGCAAATGAAGAGGTGTGTTGTGCTGTGTATGCAGCCCCCCTCCACCGCCGTCAGTCTCGTCCATAGGCAGTTGCTTATCCCGTTTCAGTGCACCTTCTATATATATTTCGTCGTGCTTGTCCCTCCAGATTGGACTTTTGAGCTCTGAGGCGGAAGTGATTTCGGAACTGGACCCGATGCTGTCGAAGCACGGGCTGTCTGTGAAGCCTGTGGTGGCAGTGGTGAAGCACGACTTTGTGCCAATACCAAGTGCAGAAGAGGTGACAGAGCGACCTGTGCAAGCGCCATCCCACTTGCAGGGGGGGGGGGGGGGGGGGGGGCGCTATGGGCAGCAGTTGTCCAGGGCGCTACATGTTGCCCCCTTGTTTTCTCGTCCCATGCAGGTGAGCAGCGTATTCAGCATGCCGCTTCATTTCTTTTTGGAAGGCGGGGATAATCACAGCCATCGGGACGCGGACTGGGGCGGCCTGGCATACCGTCTTCACTTCTTTCAGCACGACGACTACACGGTGACAGCCCTCGCCGGCCCCAAGCCACACTGAACAACCGTGCACGGACGCACAAAGCCAAAGAACGTTTATTTTCGAATTATTGGCTGCGCTATCCTTGGTGATACCTTGACCGTGATTACCACTGGCACGGGCATTGGTGCACAATCACGTGCACCGGCAGGGCGTGTCAGTGAGGGGCGCAACATGTGCCTCTGAGTTCCAAACAATGCTGCACGAAATGCAATGTACACAGCGACTGGAAGTGGCGCTGAGTTTGTTACGACGGTGTTTCCACTTATTGTCAGTTGGTCAGTGCTGATGGAAAAGTTCGGCAGCAGTGTTGCATTTTATATGTGAGTTGCTTATAGAGCTGCACGGCGCTACGTGTTGCGCACATTCTGTGTTTCAAATGCAGTGTTGACGAATTTCAGTATATACGGAAAGCGCATTTGGGTCGTGGGCTTGTCTTGGCTTTTGAATGTACTACTAAGTACTGGTTGCGCATTTATCCTTCTGTCTCAGATGCTGTTGTCTCCAGACGGGACAGTTCTCCTCAGTCAAAGTACCCATGTGATAGTGTTTTCTTGTGTCAATTTATTCTATATATGTTTACTATTTACTTTTGCAGAAACTTTGTAATAATGTATACTTTTCATTTATCTGGATGCTTTCTACCTTATCTTGATTTATTTTCGATTTTTATATTCCTCCCCGGGCCGGTATTTCAATAATACCTGACGATGATATGGTGGTATAGTGCAAATGATTTATTTAGTTCAAAAATATCGGCTAAATAACATAAATTTCGGGAATCGACTTGTTTTTTTTTTTTTTTTTTTTTTTTGGCGCCCCCGGGCCGGGATATGGGACTGGCAGAGAACCCGCACCGGCACCCTCTACAGGCGGCGTTTTGCAAGCAATTGACTTGTTATTCATCGTAACCATCATCAGCACATCATGACAACATTTCATCGTTTTCTTATTGTGGAAAAATAATTATAAGGATCACTCAGTGCAGAAGTTGCCGTAGGCGACTCTTAACGAAGCCGCAGATCATTGCCACTGATTGACCGACGAAAGCTTCTGCGTTCGCACCGGTTACTTCACTGTGCTGTCGCCCCGGAACCCAGCGTTACCAGCAGCGCGAGACTGCTTAGGTCCGTAGTCTTGGATCCGTGGGAGAATAAGCTAAGCAGTGGATCTGCGCCCAGACACTAGCGCTAGTCGCCAAAGATCTGCTGCCAAGCACACCTTCGCTTCGCCCTCTCACACCGACGGTTCCCGCAGCGCGGGTGCGCTGGTTTCCGCAGCAGCGTCATCGACGGAAATGGGTCGAGGGGCAGAAGGAGCCGCTAACGGCGGTGGCGATTCGTCTGCGGCGGCGCTGCTGAGAGATTCCCGCTTCCAGCCCTTTCTCCACGACAACTTTGACTGCGCCGGTTTCGCGAGCGCAGCTTTGGCACACACGGGCGTCACCGCAGTGGAGCAAACAGCGGAGCTGCAGACCGGGATCCGACTGCTTGGGGACCAGATCCGCGACGAAGTGAACACTCGCTACGATGAGCTCCTCAGTCACAGTCGGCGGCTTCACGACGCAGAGGCGTCGTTGCAGGGCGTACGGCTGGGGGTGGAGAGTCTGCGCAGTGCGGTGTCGCGCGTTACGGGAGAAGTGATGGAGCCTTTTCAGGCAGTGCTTACAAAAACTCACCAACTGGCCAACCTTCACGAAACCGCGGACCTCCTCCGCCACTCCCTCCACCGCCTCAAGCTGGCCGCAAAGCTGCGCCAGCAGCTGGCTGCAAGTAAGAGTGGGACGGCGCTTGACCTGGCGAAAGCGGCAAAGTTTCTGACAGACATAAAGTTGGTGGGGGAGGAGGCGGACCTGAGCGGTATCGAAGTTTTGGCCGCGGACGACGAGTTTCTGGCGGGAGCAGAGAAGCAGGTAGTGGCAGAGGCAGAAGCAGCGCTGGCGAAGGGGATGTCCACGCTGAGTCAGGCGGAAGTGGGGAGTGCGCTGCAGGTGTATTACAACCTGCATCAGCTTCAGCCCGCGGTGCTGGGCCTCCTGTCCCAGTACAATCTCGCCCTCTCCAAGCGCCTGGGGGCCGCGCTGGATGCGAAGAAGATTAACGCCGCCGCTCGCGCAGCAGCTGGTGCTGCAGCGGGCTCGCCTGGCCTCAGCGGCTCAGCTTCTACGGAGGAAATGTGGAGCAGGTTAGGAAAGTTTGGGGAGGAGCTGCACGGCTGTGCTGTTGCGGTGTGGCATCTGCAGAGAGTGCTAGCGAAGAAGCGCGACCCCCTGACTCACCAGTGCTTTATGGATCTGTTTCTCGAGCGCGGTGGGCTTCCGCTGATGGAACGATTTTGGAGGGATGTGACGGAGCTGCTGAGGCAGAGGATGAGTGAGGCCGCGGGGTTGTCTCGCGCTTCCGGGGGCGGAAGAGACTTTGTGAGGGACGCCATCAGCCAGGGCTACCCTCGCTTTGCGTTGCTTCTGGAAACCACGGTTGTGAAGCTGGTGCGTGACACGGACATCAAGGGGACAGCGGCAGCGGCAGGGCAGATGGAGAGGGACAACCTGCTCGACGCGACTGGCCCTTTCCTTGACATGTACCTGGCCGCCTCCTCGCGCAAGCTGGGCGATGCAGTGATGGCCACATTCCCCGGTGGCGCCACCCGAGCCATCCCGAGCGCCGCGGATGTGCAGAAGCTAGTGGGTCGCCTGCATGACGAACTAAAGAGCGCCGGCAGCAGCGAAACGCTCAGTGTGCACATGAGCCACAAGGTGGGTGAGGCGCTGGTGTTGCTGGCGGAGCGTGCGTCGTACATGGCCGCCGCTGGCTCTGAGCTGCGGCAGCTCGGCGGGTCGTGCAACGCGGCACAGGCGCGCAACATTTCGCTCTGCTGTGCGCTGCAGGAGGTGCACCGCGCCATCGTGGGCCTGCTCCCCCGCCTGCTCCCCCCTGTTGCCGACTGCCTGAGGGCCCCGCTGGAGGAGCTGCAGGTGGCGGCGGTGGAGACTGTGACGCCCGTTTTTCGCGCTGGCGTGGAGGCAGCCGAGCAACGCATCCTCTCCATCCACAAAGACTCCTTTGGCCAAGAGTCGCAGGCCTACGAGACAGCGAGCAGCCCCTTCCTGGACGACCTCACCCGACTGTTGGTCTACTTTCGGACGGAGTTTCTCTCGCGCTTCACCCCTCCTCCCTCCCCTAACCACAACACCTTCATCAGCGCACTCGTGGAGCGCATGGCGTGTCGAGTGTTGGTATTTTTTGTACGGCACGCGTCGCTGATGCGGGGACTCAGTCAGGCAGGGAAGCTTCGGTTGACAAAGGATATGGCTGAGCTGGAGGCAGCTGTGAGCAGTAATTTGTTCCCGGTGGAGCACTTGGGCACGCCGTACCGCATGCTCCGTGCCTTCCGCCCCCTCCTGTTCCAAGAGACCTCCGCCCTGCTGTCCTCCCCTCTTCTGAAGGAGCTCCCCGCGCCGGTGGTCCTTCACCACCTCTACAGCCGCGCCCCACCGCAGCTGCAGTCCCCTCTGGAGCAGGGCGGCTTGACCCCCGCGCAGTGGTCGCTGTGGCTGGATCAGCACACCGGCGTCGAGGCCGTCACCAGAATCTCATCTGCGCTCAACTCGACAAAGGCAGCAGCCGCGGCAGCTGACACGGAGGGCATTATCCCAATAATGCTCCAAATATGCGAGGCTAAGATGCAGAAATCCTAATTCTCTACATGGCCCCAACATGCCATCAGGCCTCATTGGTACATTTGTTTGGTGACTGGAAAATTCCCTGTTAATATAGTTATACCTCTAAGTCGCACATTTATCTTTCATTCCGATTCTTTGGCAAGCCACTGTGCACCCCTACTCGCTCCTCTGCCCTTCCTAGTGTGTGCAGTTGCGCAATCTATTAGATGCTATGCGCGTCTAGTCTATTGAAGAAGTACACACCGCTCCTACAACACGCATTGTTGAGTGTGGTTAGCAGCAGCCACAACCCGGGCCGTGCCGTGCGGCTGATAGTCCTACCACCTCTAGTCGCATTCGTTTTGTCGCATTGGCCGGGGAGACACCGCTGAACATATGGCAGCAAGTTCCAAGCACAATATCGTAAGAACCTTTACGTATTCAGTCTATTTTGCTGTGGGACGCCAAGTCCACTGACGAGCACCTTATGTTGCTACACTCAGGTCTGGGGTCTCACAGCTGCCATTCTGATTGAGGTGGCAACCGTTGCCTTTGGGCGGAGTCCCTTGTTTGAAGTGGAAACCGATGAAGTGACGAGCATTGGAAGAATACACCTGCATGCCAGTGGGGCACTCGGCATAAGAGGCAGTCTGTAGAGTCACCAGTGTTGGAGGAAGATGGAATGCCCCAAAATATTTACCCTCTTCACAGACCTCCCTGTCCTACACAGCAGGCTGCTCACTAAGTTTATGGTAATTTTTTTCAATTTGGGTTGCTCAGCTGATCTTTAGCATGTGATTCGAGGTGGGGGTTACGGAGCACATAGGCTATGGTATAAAAACCTTAAGACGGCCGCGATCCGTTTTGCTACTGAATGGCAATAAACTGCAGGTGGTTTCACCAGGCAACAAGTTGCGGTTACAAAGAGGCATACGCGTGACACGCATTGTGTTATAACGCGGAACCTAAGCTGCGCACTCCATGTCCACTAGGTTGAGTCACAGCTACGAAAAGTGATACGCCGCGCGACACTGAGCAGAACAGACACGTCAAATCTAAAGACGCCCTCTCCTGCTAGGGAAGGGCACTCCTAAGCTGGGGAATAGTGGGGAGCATTGTGTAGTTGCTAGGTCAGTGGCTCTACGGCGATATAAGTGGCTTCGCCATCATCCTGTGTGATCGTACCTGTACTATTGAGCCCACTCACGCAGCGGAAGTGGCGGACACAGGCCACGCGCGGGAACTGCCATTCACGAGGTACAACTTCCAGCACCAGCAGTGATTCGAAAGGTGTTGAGGGATGTGGGATCGATGCGTGCGCGACATGAGCGCAGAGCGCTCGTGACCGGGAACGTGGTTGGTGGAGAGGGCATCCGACGGCTCATTATTACTGAGTAGGCGTAGGAACGTTTGAAACATCATCTATCTTTTGGGGGCTGTCAAACTTGTTTTAGGGGTAAGCGCATTCAGCGAGGAAACATGCAATTCGTTGAGGGAGCGATGTGGGCCAGCTCCAAAGTTCAAGTCTGCACAAAGCAAAAAGACTATTACAATGAAATTTCGCACGCAGTAGGCAGCTACGATCGGTGTGTGCTTTATCCGTATCCGAAATTCCATTGAAGAATGCTTGATGTCATGAATTCTTATTGCAGGAGTCTTGCGTGGTACGATGTACACTGGCGAAATAAATATTTCTGTCGAAGTAGTGGGTCTTCGGCAACTCGTTACCATGACCGTCGGCGCAAGAATAGGCAGTGCGTATATGGTGCTTCGATAATCTGCAATAGCACTGACTCAATGAGAGCAACTTGATGCGCGGCAGACTTAAATCGACTGCGGCTTCGGTATCCCATCAGCAAAGCTAGCTCCTGGGACTGATTTTCCTGAATCGTCCTCCCTCTTGATAGTATACAAGAGCAGTGTTCTCAGCATCGATGACACCGCCTCTTAAAGAATAGTGAAAGAAGTCCGGCAATTCTCCGTAATACACAATAACGATACCAAGATATGATTTAAAACATCAGGGCCAAGATGGCTGTCTCGCGTAGCACTGCGATAAACTTTCTTATTCTGTGCTGCACTAAGTACCAATGAGAGAGTAATTATATTCCTCTTCTGCGTCAATGATGTGACGGCTTCTAATATTTTGCAATCAGTTGTATATATATATTGTTCATTGAAATCTGTTGCTGTATAATCACCAAGTAATCGAAAAGCACGACCTGAACCGTCATCCGACAATCCCAATTGCGTTTCAATGGAGGTGGCTAACAGTAGCCCTTTGAACTGTCATGATTGACCTCAGCACTGCATTTAGTACCCGGCGACTTGCAACGGCAATAACAATAACAGGCTGAAGTAATTCAATGTTATTGGTGAGCATGTCGTAAATTTCTCGCGTTCACCAGCACCAGGTGCTAATTAGGGGCAGTACATTGAATTCGAGCCGATCCGGCCCTGCACGCCGACCAGGTCGTCAGCACCCCCGGGCCTCTGAAACAGCGGAGTCAGGAAACAACTACACGGATATCAACCACAAATCCAACTTCGGCGACTACCGACAGACCTGAAAGCCTTGTCTATCGACAGTGCCTCCCTCCCCCTCGAAAACTATGGCCACTCCTCCCCAAGCAGTCGTTAACGACCATGAAAACGGAAAGATAGCGGCTGATCAACCAGCCCTGGAATCATGTATGGCACCGTCGCCAATTATCGAAGACTCTCGTCATTGCCGTAAGCACTGAGACTTTTTTTTCCCTCTGTCACAATTGCTCGTCGCCGTATATGTGCTTTCCATCCCGTAGCCTGCAATACAACAATTACAGCGCACGGAAAGTTTCCAGCCCAGTCTTGATTAATGTGCTTACGGAGGGTGATGCAAATACGGTCTCAGCTAATCCTGAAGCTCAGTCCATCGGTGACGGAGGGGCAGGTGCAACGGTTGCTGAAGGCTCAAACATCACTGGTATCTTTGGCCAGCGGCTTCAGCAGACAGTGTCAGCGATCAATACTCTGGAAGAAGGTGCGAGTTGAGAAACGGTATGAATTCTTAGGGAAAAAGCTCTTGTGCTAATCTGTCAAATGCGGCATTCAATTGAGTATTTCCATTTTTGCATGTGCACTTGCCAACATGCGACATGCACGACGGTACAAGAAATTTTGAAGCAATTTGATATCGCCAAGGAGCAAACGAAACAGCAATTCAGTAGGTACAAGTAGTGCCACGCTGAAGTATCTGACGTACATGATGAAACAAGTAGCGTTGGATGACCTTGCATGAATCTGGAAGGGTTGTCTATTAATCAAATGGATGCTATCGGATTTGTTATCAACCTTCACTTGTATGAAGTGACATGAATCAATTCAGCACTTCCAAGAAAGCAGCACAAGGCAAAGCACAAAGCAGCACAAGGCAAGAAAGCGACGCACGCACCAAATTCAAATCACTAAATGCTGTTAAAGCCGTGCGGGCACAGCTGCCAGAGATACTTGACTCCAAAGATTTGCAACTCCTTAGCCCCCGGTGTACATGTCTGTCCAAAAAAATTCGACCATGGACATAACTGAATGCTCTCAGGAGAATGACATCAACCAATGTCAGACATATAAATGTAGCGAGCCATTTTCCAGCAGTTTTTCGTATATGCTGATGTGACACGGTGTTTGTGTTGTGTTGACATAAATATTTTTTGTTCATTTCCAACAGCTTGAGACAAACGGTCGAAGAGTTTGGGCAGGATGTAACCGCTGATGTAATCAACACAGTGGAAAGGACCAACGACCTGCGCGCAAAGCTGGAGACATCGAAGGCCTACGCATGCAAAATCCATGAAATAAGTAGTGCTGCAGCTCACCTGTAGCGCTGCTCTGTCACCATACCACACCTGACCACGCTCGAACCTGAGTTTGCCAAACTGAATATGATTATGTAACATTATTTTCACTTTCAAGAATGTTATGCTCTTATCCCATGCACATCATGTGGTTGTGGGCTACTAAGCAGAACAAGCCTCACCCCGTGCCTAACAACAGAGCACAAAACCCAACCAAAAGAAACACTGCGAGTGGACATCACTTGCCTACTTTCACTCGTTCCCTTCGCCAATTTTCTGGTTGGCGTGCGTAGGTAAGACATGTACATACAAATCGAATGAGCATATGAACCTTGTTGAAACAAATGAATTAAGAACTGGCAGCGATTATCGATATAACAAAAAATCTTGGGTGCCGCACATTTTGTGTGGGCTTTCAATATGGAAGCGAACAGAGACTCTGCAGAAGTAGCGCTAATGGTTAAGAGTTTGAGCTATTCTCACATTTGCCTGCCTCTGCAGAAAGTGTGCTAATTGACTCTTATCTGTGGTAGAGGCCGTTCATTTGCACAAAGCTTCCGATGCCTTCTTGCGCCACTTGCCGCTTGGTTTGAAGAAATACCACGAGCTCAAGCACACAGTTAGTCGTCCAGAAAGATGCCTCCACTGCTGTCCAGTTCACCCAAAAGACGCGCAAAGTCCCTGTTGTTTCCTGTTAAACGCAACGAGCCCAGCCCATTTCGGATAAGCAACGCGCAAAGGAACGTCGAGCGGAAAAATGATTAGCTAGCATCTAATGAGCACCAACAAGTTGTAAGCAATGGGGTGTACACTCACCGTTGCTCGCAAAATCGCCAGCCAGCCGTTGAAATTGACGAACCCCGCCACTGCTGAGATAAGCGAGAATGCTCCGACAAGCTGAACGAAAGAGAAAATACAGCAGTATCGACACATTAGGGATTGGGGCAGTGCGGACGTGCATGGTGAGTATCACAGAAAACATTTCGCCCTAAATGATGGCTGAAATGGTAATGCTCGGACGTATGGGGAGCTTACTGGATAAGAGATAAAGAAGCGCTTTAGCAGGCGGCTATTTTGTGTCGCAACACCCTGCGATAATGGAGCGGGGGTGTCAGCATACTGTTCAGTCAATACCAAAGCGGTCGAACACAGAGGAAAACTTCAACAGTCACTCGCAGACTCGTCTGGGCGCAGGGAATCACCTTGTAGCAGTGGTAGAATGAGTAAAGGCCAAGCATAGACATTATCACAGCGTTGAAAATGGAATACAGAGTTTGCACTCCTTTGCCCGGTACCTGGAAGCCGGCCAGCGTCGCTGTGCCAATGACTGCAGCGACAACACATGTTTTGCACTGCATCAGCAAAGATAAGTGGGCAAAACCCACCTCAAATCAAGACAAACATCGTGGATCGTGCTCAATGCTGCTGCTACTGCGCACCGTTCAGCACGAGAGAGACATACATAACGTTGAGGCTTATAAATGCGAGCCGCACAGCTGCCCGCCCATCAGCACTCTGTCAGATAGACGATGTGACACACGCATTAGCATTGCAGTGGAGGGAAGAATTCAGCAGGTCAGGAGTTCCCTTGTGTTTGCAACCACTGCACACCTTACCTCCACATCATGCAGGTTATAATGAATGACGCGCAGTAGCGGTGGGTAGTTGTAGTCTTCCCAGTTGACCTGAGCAACTTATTACACTCAGTTGGTTGCCCAGCATCCACCTACCTACTACATAGCGAGTACTAGTGTGGTGCTGAGGAGTTGTCCGTGAGAACACTAGCCAAACCTGCAGAGCTGTTCCGAGCACGTCACCAGTGGCCGGCCTCCGCCCGCCACCTGTTGGGCTCGTCGCGGCAGCAGCTCCTGCTCCGCTCCCGCTGCTTGTTGTAGCCATACCAATCAGCGAGCTGCCAGACGAAAAAAAACAGCCATATCCAAAAGAGTATGATATTGGAAGTTGAGACTAGTCAAATAATTAGGACATTTTTCGACTCTCGATACTGCTGAGAGGGTCGGCGGGAAAACAATGGACCGAAGCGCGTATGCTCCGACCCCAGAGATGATAGCCGAAAACGCGTAAACAGGTGACGAGTCAACTGCATAGTCTATTTACCTGACAGCGCTGCTGCTTCTGGTGTAGTTCCCAGACAACGGCTTCGCGATGAAATTGATTATTTTCTTACCAGCAGCAAGCTTACGCACCGCCGGCGAAGAGGAGTCAGAGGGAGACAAGCAGATCGTCGATGGTTGACAAGGCCCGAAGACGTTCGCACTGTGGATGGGCAGCGTCTCAAGCCTCAACAGCGGCGTCCTACACTGTAATGTCTGCCTGACCGGCAAGCCAGTCTGTCGCGAAAGCTATGTCCTGACAACAGCTCGAGCTATTAAAAACCGGCGCAACATGCGGTAGTAGAAAGTAGAAACTACGACGCGGAAGCTGGTGGGCGCTTACATATCTAGTCAGATTGGTTTTAAATCTAGAGGTTTGCAAAACTTACTTACATATGTGACAGAACGCAAACCTGAACGGTAAAGCGTTACTGTAAAAGCGGCGCGTCTCACCCAGTCCTCGAGGGGACCCTCGAGGACTGAGGAAACGCCTAGCGCAACGCCCCATGCCATGCCCCTAGCAGCACTAGCTAGCGGCAGCCCCTTAAGCCGGTGCAACCCCCGAGCACTGGCACTCTCTGCTTTGCGCTCGCCCATCTGGCTCGCGCAATTGCAGTCTCGACTCTCGTAGTCGAGCAGGGTGTCAGTTTTACATCGCCTCATGCGCACTCGAGCGTCACGAGACACTTCCCCTCGTTCCAAGTCGCCGTCTAACATCATGCAGCCTGAGCCGTCGTCCTCCGCCCCCGGAGTCGACCCCCTCCCCTCTGTAATCGAACAGCGTACCTCCGAACATATTCAAAGCGCGGTTTCGGCCCTCGAACTCCGATTGGCTGAGCAGATTCAGGCGTCTAACACCGCCTTACTAGCCCAGCTCGAACGTTTCACAGGCCCGACCGAGCTTCCGAATCAACAGCAGTCCATTCCCCCTGACGCGACCATTGCGACTGAGGGTGGTAAGGCAGCCCCTGAGCAGCCTATCGACCTGCTGAACGACGACCCCGAGCTCCACGAGCCCGAATTCGTCGATTTTGCCTCCTACGGCAAACTCATTCCGGCCGGTTTGGAACGACCCCCTCGCGACATCGACGAGCCTCGTCTGTGGACGCTAACGGACGACACGGCCCGCTTCCTCAACGACCGGAAATCTCAAGCGGGGTACGACGAGTACCTCCACCTCGGGTGCTATGCCTTCTTCGACAGCTGCGCCAACGCGGCAATCAGCGAGGCTTTGGACACGCTGTCAACCGGACCTCCTCTACCAGCGGAGCAGGCGACGGCCGTTGCCCTCATCCGAGCGGGTCATCGCACCCACACAGCGACGGAGGGGGCCGCCCGTACTCGACTGGGCTTCCTCCGCCTCACCAAGGGCGGACAAACGAGCTCGGATTCGGACCGAGTGTTCGCAGAACTTGCCCACGAGCGTTTCTGCCGCCCACGCCCTACCGCGGTCTCGAGCGCACTGGACGAGCTACGCCAAGCGTTCGTCGATCGGACCCTCGAAGTCAGCCTACATGCCGCCAGCAAAGCAGCTGCTGGAGCAGCGTTCGCTCGCGTCACGCCGGACAAGCCCCCCGGACAAGACGCCAAGGCCAAGAAGGCAGCCGCCGACAAGCGCAAGGCCGCAGCAGCAGCAGCAGCAGCTGCAGCGTCCGGGACTAAACCCATCGACGGAGCGAAGGCCACCAAAAAATGATGGTGTGACCCGCCGCTCCGATTCCTGCTCCCCGTCCTCCAACTACATGCGTCACCGCGTGCGGCTAAGATGGCGGGAGTGGGAGCATATCGGCGCGAGCGGTCAAGTCGTGAACTGGATCCGCCATGGCGTGCGGGTCAAGTTCAAAAACGGCCTACGTCCCCGACCTTTCAACCACGGTGTCTCCATGAAGGACGCCACTCAACCTCAACTCGACTTCCTAGCTACGGAGCTTCCACGCTTCGAGGCCTGCGGAGCCTGGGAGCGCGCCTCCAACCCTCGCTACGTCTCCCGAATGTTCCTCGTCCCGAAACCCGGTATAAACAAGTGGCGGCTTATCATCGACCTCCGCGAACTCAACACCTACTGCGCGGAGTTCAAGATGTCGTGCGAGACCCTCAAGCACTTACGCCACTTGTCCCGCCCAGGCGACTACTTCGTCTCCCTCGACCTGGCGGACGGCTACTACACGCTCGGCATTCGGGAAGAGGACCGCGACTTTTTTACGGTCAACTACCGCGGCGAGCTGTGGCGCCTCGCATGCCTACCAATGGGATGGTCGGGGTCGGCTTACTATTTTTGCAAGCTAACCCAGGTGTTCACGAACTACTTGCGTCGGGCGCCTACCCCGATGACCGCCGGCTCCGAGACGCCATACAAACCGTCACGACGTTTCCTCCGCAACGTCCGATGGCGCGGAGTACGAATGCTACCTTACATGGACGACTTCCTGTTCATGGCCAGTTCGTACGACGCAGCTCTACTGCTACGCGACCGCATCGAGACCCTCCTCAACCGGCTAGGCCTCCAGCGCAATCCCGACAAAGGCTTGTGGCAGCCCACCCAAGTGGGCACCCACCTCGGCATGACAGTCGACCTCCTCAAAGGCGAATTCCGAGCCCCGATCGACAAGCTACAGGCCCTCGCAAAACAAGCTTCAGCGTTACTCGGCCGCGCAGCTACTTCCGCTCGGTGGCTACCCGCCAGACAACTCGCGGCGTTTGCTGGCAAGGCACAGTTCCTCTACCTCGCCATCGCACCGGCCCGTTTCTTTCTGCGCGAACTACACTGCGTGCTGGCTACGCGAACTGGATGGGGCGGACGTGTACGGACGACACATCAACTACGCCGCGACCTCGAGTGGTGGCGCACTGTGCCCAACCAACACAACGGCCGCTCCATCTACAAACCGATCGAGACCGCGTACCTACACGCCGACTCAAGTGGTTACGGGTGGGGCGCCGTCCTGAACGACAACCCTGCCTACCAAGCCCGCGGGTTTTGGTACGACGACGACCGCCAGCAACACATCACCTGGAAGCAACTCCGCGCCGTTCGTCTCGCGATCGAGTCCTTTTTGCCACAACTCCGAGGCCGACACGTTCTACTACACGAGGACAACACAGCCGTCGTGGCTACGCTCTCCAAGTTGACTACGCGCTCACCGGTCATGATGACCGAATTGCGCAGGCTCTGGCACTTACTCGACGTCAACGACATCCGCATCCGGCCCCGCTACATCCGATCAGCGGCGAACATCTGGGCCGACAGCTTAAGCCGGGAGCTCGACCGCGACGACTGGCAGCTCAACCCTCGAATATTCGACTACCTTCAGTCAACGTGGGGACCACACTCCATCGACCGCTTCGCGTCAATGGAAAACGCTCAACTCCCACGTTTCAACGCCCGGTGGCGCGACCCCAAATGCGAGGACGTCGACTGTCTACACCTCCCGGACACCGCATGGCAACGAGAGATAAACTACTGCAACCCCCCGTGGTCAGCCCTTCCCGACCTCTGTGCAAAACTACGCCAATCAGGAGCAGCGGCTACCGTCATCGCCCCGTACTGGCCTCACGCACCGTGGTTTCAAGACCTCCACAGCTCAGCCGTCGAGACTATTCACTACCCCCCGTCGCGAGACCTGTTCTTTCCCGGTCGGCTAGGCTCACGCGAGGGGGTCGGACGGCCAGGATGGAGCGTCGTGGCCTTTCGACTGCCACGCCGGCCTGGCTCCACACCCGCAGGGGCGCAATAGGACGCACGCTACGGACTGCAAACGCCAGCCTCACAGACCCACGCGCAATGGTTACGCAAGCGAACAAGCCCGCAAGGCCTGCCCGCTACTCCTTACGGACACCCGACGCACACGCACCGTGGACTGCTAGCATGACTACCGGACTGCGAAACCTGTTGGGCACCGACCTCATCGGTACCACTGCGCTACACCTGTTAAGCAGCTCCTTAGCCCCGACCACGTACGCCAACTACGACAGCGGCTTGCGTCAATTTGCCGCGTTCTGCCACGAGGAAAATATTCACCCGCTACAGGCTACTACTCAATCGGTCGTTCGCTACACGGCCTGGTTGGGATTGCAAGGTACTGTCGCTGCCGCATCGCTACAGCAGTACTACTCGGCGATCAACAAGTTTTTCCGCGACCACCAACAGCAGCCTATCGCCGTCGGCGAACTCTTAGCCGACGCGCGTCGCGGACTCGAGATGCACCAGCAACGACTACAGGCGGCGGACTCGCGCCTACCGTTACCAGCTCCGCTCGCCCTCTCGCTACTCACCGCGGCCGCTACGCTCAGTACGCACCTCCAGTGGACTCCTACTTCCCGCCACCTCATCGCTCGTTTTCGAGCGCTGCTGGCAGTGTGCACTACCTATGCGTTCTTCTGCCGGGCCGAGTCGGGAGTCAGGTGTTTATCAGGCGACCTTGTCGTCGACCGACCTTCGCAGAAAATCTGGCTTTTCATACGCAAAGCTAAGGGCGATCAGAGACGCAGCGCGGTCGACAAGCCTATCCTTGCCATCCCAACTACTGCCAATCCGGTGCTAGCCGACCTACTGGAATATTATTGCACTCAGCGGACCGCCTACTGCAAGAAATTCTACAACAGCTCCCCTCCCGCCGCACTATGGAGTTTCGTACCTTACGAAAACTCCAGCGACTGGCAAGCAGCTGCGACTCTCTCCGCCTGGCTCCGCGACGCATGCGACGCCGTCGGCGCCACACCTCCGAGCGGATTTAAATGGACATCGCACAGCCTCCGTAAAGGGGCGGCCTCCGCCGCTAGTTGCATCGGGACCCCACTCCACGTCGTCAAATACATGGGTGGTTGGGCCAAGAACAGTTCTGTCACAGAAGGGAAATACATCGACCCTACCATGACCCCATCTCCAGCGGCTTGGCAGTACTTCGGCTGGCTCGTCCCCGCTAAACCGCTTCATCAAGACTAGGCTGCGCTAAACCTCCGGTTTATTACATACTGGCAAAACGTGCCCTCGGGTAAATAGTCAGATTGGTTTTAAATCTAGAGGTTTGCAAAACTTACTTACATATGTGACAGAACGCAAACCTGAACGGTAAAGCGTTACTGTAAAAGCGGCGCGTCTCACCCAGTCCTCGAGGGGACCCTCGAGGACTGAGGAAACGCCTAGCGCAACGCCCCATGCCATGCCCCTAGCAGCACTAGCTAGCGGCAGCCCCTTAAGCCGGTGCAACCCCCGAGCACTGGCACTCTCTGCTTTGCGCTCGCCCATCTGGCTCGCGCAACCCACCCACCCAACCCATAATTAGCGCTAATCTTCCCCCAGGCCAGGCCTGTGGTGGTCTTTTGGCCAAATTGTAAGCAAGCTGACATCTTTGGCAAAACGTGCCCTCGGGTAAATGGTTTTTATTTGTTCTTTCCTCACCCTTGCCGTCTATAGCGTCCGTGTCCCGACAGGTGATAATGTTGTACTGGGTATTTGTACCCGTACTTCAAATAATAAATTATGCCGCACACATCACTACCGCTTAGGGGCGGTTGCATGAGGTAGATGCTCCAAGTGTGTGTAGCGTTATCCGGAGGCTACGTCTTGGCGATGGGGTGCTGTGGCAGCACGATGGGGGCCGTAATGACCGTAGGAAAGCCGCCCTTTGTAACATTTGTCGCGAAAACGTTGTCGCCGTCGCAGAAAGCGCTTTATTGTCGGTTAAGAGAGACCTTCTTGTGGGTGTCTCGGACACAACAACAAATGGGGTGCCGGCATGGCGGCGAAGGGGTGGTGTTTGCCCGGCATCTGTCGAAGTTGTCGGGGTCGGGCTCGGGTGGTGGCCGTGCGGCTGCACTTGGTCGTGAGCGGGAACGGCAACGAAGGGCGGTTGCCGCTTCAACCCGTGCGGGAGGCTCCGGGTGTTGGGGGAGCGCGCGGAGCTCGTGGCGTGACGTAGAAGGTGTTGGAGTGGACCCGGGTGTGCCAAATACCGTGCTCGTGGCGTGAGCGTGTAGTTTGTTGCACACCACGCGACTGTTGGAAGTGTTAGGATCGTGGGTAGTCTCCGTCATGACGTTGGGGTCATAGGCTGCGAGCGACGGGTGCTTTTGATCAGCCGGGATAGCCTTAATGAAGGGGGTAAAGTCGACGACGCCGGGTATGGTTCGCACGCTGTCATAGGGAAGCAATTCGTGAGGGGGCGGAAGGGCCTCCGTATGACCACCCTCTGCCGTAGTGATTACGGCAGCGGGAACGGATTGTTGTGTATTCAAACGTGTAGTCGGGTAAGGGAGCTCTCGGATCTGGGCGAAAAAGGCGATAAAACGTGCCTAGAGTTGCGTAGCAATTCTACGCTCCACTTCCGTGCATGTAATCTGATTGAATTAGAGATTGTAGCGTCGGCGGTTTGAGACCGTGGTCATGCGGGGGCGGCAGAAACGCTCATGCGCGAGTTCGGCTAATCCGCGGTCCGTGTCCGTGCTCACTTGTCCGCCCTTTGGTGAGGCGGAAAAAGCTCAGTCGAATACGGGCGGCATCGTCCTTCGGCGTTGTGCGCGTGCGATGACCCGTTCGGATGAGGGCAACGGCCGTTGCCTGCTCCGGGGATAGAGTAGGTTTAGCCGACAGCGCGTCCAAGCCCTCGCTAATTCCCGCGTTGGCGCAGCTATCGAAGAAGGCATAGCAGCGGATGTGTAGGTACTCGTCGTAGGCTGCATGTGTCTTCTTCTCGCTGAGGGCGCGAGCTGTGTCGACCGTGAGAGAACACATGCGGGGCTCGTCGATGTCGCGCGGGGGGTGATCTAGACCGGAGTGGGTAACTTTGCTGTAGTAGGCGAAGTCAATGAACTCGGGCTCGGTGGAGTCGGGGTCGTCGTGCAACAAATCGATGGGTGGCTATTGGGCCTCCTTATCACCCTATGGCGTTGGTGTCGTGCCGGGGGGAATGGATTGTTGTCGACACGTAGTAGTAGTGGTGGTTGGTCCTCCGTAGAGCTTAACTAGTAAAGCAACGTTAGCCTCAGTAATTAGTTGTTCGGATGCAACTATTATTGTACGAATATGTTCCTCAATTAGCTGCTCGATTGAACCAGAGGGAGCGTCGCCTCCTGGCGTTGAGGTCGACTGTTCGGGTTGTATGGTGCGAGGTCGCGTAGCTGAACGAGGTGAAGCGTAGCGTGACGTTGAACGAGGGGAAGTGTAGCGTGACGCTCGAGTGCGCATAGGACGATGATGTAAACCGACAGCTTTCTCGACTACTAGAGTCGGAACTGCAATTCGCGCGAAGCCTAGATTGGCTGATGTGACGAGTACAGTCCTGCAACAGTACATTGCAGGACATTGTACATGTACTCGTTACGGATATCAATTCGTGCTTTTCCACAGGATGGACGTATACTCGTGGGTACGTCGCTACTGCAATATTAAGGGTGCGGATGCTACAGTACGACCAGTACCTCCCGGTACGTACAGATATGCATAATTAATCTAACCAACCAGATGACGCGCCAGAACGAGCTCTCCAATGCAGAAGGAGCCGCGTCGTGAGACCCAATGCTAGGCAGGCCGCGTCTCGAGGCGGATGACGACGGTTGAGCAGCACTAACGCCTGACACGTAAGCGTAGCTTGCAGGCGTGATTAGTCTGGGCTGAAACCTATTTAAGCCCAGTGCAGTAGAGGGAGGTGACAGAACCTTTTAACAATTCCTTTGTTCACTTACAACATCTACTGCCCAAGTACAACAATGAAACATCTTTCATCAATTGCCTCTCGACAACATCATTTGCCATCTTGCAACAACAGAACTAGACAGACTAGAACAGATTTGTGCTAGCGTTTAGCTTTCAGAGGCTAACCGCCACACTGGTTTCGGAGCTCTTTGGTTGACGCACGCTTTCGTTGCTCGTTGATCTGCTCGACGTTGTTTGCTTGAGTTGAGATGGCTTCTCTCGGAGCTGGACATTACGTGGTTTTGGTAATTCACGTCGGAGGAACTAAATCGTCGGATTTGAAGTTGGTGTTTCAGCGTGAGCCTCGTTCTGGTAAAACTTGGTTCCCAGCTGGCTCTGTCTTACCTAACGAAGAGCCTGTCGACGCTGCTATTCGCGAATTACACGAGGAGACCGGTCTTGTTCTGACATCGGATGATTTGACGCTGTTGAGTGGTGAACCTGTTAACGTTACACTACCTCAAGGACGACAGCTTGTTTACGCGTACTCGGCATCTATTCCTGTCCTGTTTGCTACGAACAACTTACGAACACATGCTCAGGTCGAGCAGGCTGTTTTGGCACAGTCGACAGTTAATCCGGATGGCACTTACGTCGTCCCAGAATCCATCAACATTGACGGTCTGACACTTACGCCGGCACAGACAGGGTTACTTCGTGCTAAGAAGCACAAGAGTGAATTACTTCACTTCGGTTACGTGGCTCAGTGGGAATCTTTCTATCGAGCAATGACACAACATGTTCCAGTCATGCATGACGACACGTCTATCCCAAGACAGTTCCACATGTACCCCCGGTTTACAACGGTCGACTCTGGTTCTGTCTGGCTGCTGATTGTTGGACACATCAACCGAATGACTGGAGTGGGACCTACAGATTTACGAGTGGGAATGCCGATGCCTACCCACAACTTTGCTGGACTATCTGTGACTTTCACGGAGACTCAGCGTAAGGCTGCTATTACTTCACCGTACTAGAATGGTCTGGTACCTAATGTACTGGAGGATTGGCTTGAAGCACAGCCTCAGCGTTTCATTATGCTTGGAATTACGGCTAACTCGTACAATGCAGTGTTCTGGGTTACTTCACAGTTTTCTGGACACCTTGGTGGGTGGTGGTTGAACCGGAAAAATCAGCCTCCAATTCCATCTACGTACAACGAGCTTGTTGAGGAGATACGCAAGTCGACGTTTCTTCCGAACATTCAGGACGACGCAATTAACGCTTTGATGAACTTTACGCAGAGCAACACGATGACTTACGCGATTTACACTAAACAGTACAACGACTACTTACGTCGGTCTCGTCAAAACCTGACAGCTGAAGTGCAGTGTGTACGCTTCATTAATGGCCTGGCAAACGATGCGCTCAAGAAACTGGCTAAGTCACACCGAGCTCAACTAGGATACCAGACTACGCTAGTGGAGCTGCAAAACTTTTTGAACGACGTCGTGACAGATTCGCCGGAACTAGGCAATGCGAGGTCTGCTGCTGGACCATCTGCCCAGCCTACACGCAAGCGCAACCTTGATGACCCTCTCGAGGAAGCCTCTAACGTCTGGAAACGTAACAAAGGTGGCCGAGGACGTGGCCGTGGACGTGGACGTGGAGGTGGCAACAATGGTGGACGTGGTCAGACATCTGGTCGTGAAGATTTTAATTCGCTTTCAAATGCGATGACACCTGAAGAACGCAAACGACACATGGACGAGGGACTTTGCTTCAAGTGTCACAAGAAGGGACACCGCTTGTTCCAATGCCCGGAGTTCAAAGGCAAGGCACCGATGCAACCTAAGAAGCAATGATGGTGGCAAGGCTGTTCTACAAATGAACTGGAGCAGCCGGCTACATCTACTGTTCATTCTGAGATACTGTTAGCGACAGAGGTCGTCGATACACCTTCGGCATCTCCATCGACTACAGTTGCGACACCTGTAACACAAGTAGCAGGTCGTCGTCGTCAGACTAAGCAGAGACAGAGTCGTAAACCTGTAACCAGACGTTCAATTGATTGGAAACTGGTTGACTCAGTCTTTGACCCTCTGCATGCACGATTCAACTTCACGTTGGAAGGATGTGCAGATGATGAAGGTCTAAACTCGCACGGTGACATACCTCACTGTTCGCCGAGTGACTCGATTCTAGACAGAGATTTGACAGGAGAACGGGTGTTCATCAATCCACCCTAGGAGTTAGCTGAGCAAATTGCGCAGCATTTTGAGGATTGTCGTCGAACATCTCCGACATCTACGATGGCTGTATTTGTGCTACCAAAGTGGGCGAAATTTACTCAGGTGACTAAGCACTGGAAACTTTATCAAGAATTCCCAGCAAGGACACAGCTTTTTACACGTCAGTCACTGGAGAACCCAGCGCAACAGGAGGTGGTTGCTCCAGCCCCTTGGCCTGTACAGCTGTGGTTAGTCGACGCAGATTGTGCGTTTAACGACTCTTCAGAATCTACAGCACCTGATCAACCCGACTCGGTACCAGTACCAACAGACGACTCGGAACAGTCCATCGCTACGCTGCGACAATTTTCTTCGCCAGCTACAGCACTACTGACTGACCTCACGGAAGCTCGCCCGTTAATTCGAACTGAGCTGACTGTGAAAACTCCTGATGGCGGACACCACATTTCTGGATTAGTGGACTGCGCAGCGACGCTTGACTTTGTGTCAGAGGACTTTGTACGACGCTTTGCTTTACAGACTCGAAAGTCTGCAAGTAAGACTCCAGTTCGACTCGCTAATGGACAACGAGTGACTTCTTCGACAGTCTGTGACGTCACTTTTGAGCTGGCTCAACACGAATTTCACAGGACTGTTTACGTTCTACGTGATTTACGCACGGCTGATTTAATCCTGGGTTTACCATGGCTTGATGACGAACATGCCTCTTTACAATTTGGTACAACCAGAATTTTTACACTGATGGACGGTACGGCAGTGGACACTACACTCGAGGAACGACGCCCTGAGTGTTTGCTACTGTCATCTACGAAAGTTCAGAAGCTCATGCGCAAGACGCGCCGCAGCAGAGGACGTCATGCTGATTTTTACGTCATCGAACTTACGCCAGCGGCTGAACAACAGACGGATTTCCACACTGGAGAGGAACTAACGGCAGAACAACGTGACAACTTCCGGTCGACACTCTTCGATGACGTCCCGGAGTTACTTCAACCTGTCGACTCTCCACCTGTAAGCCGACAGTGGGATCACCCCATTGAAACAACTGGCCCGATGCGACGTCAACGTCTGAACCGACTGTCACCGGCAGAGCGCGCTGAGCTTAATCGACAGCTCAAAGACGCAGTGGAAGCTGGTTTAATACGTCCCAGCTACAGTGAATTCGGCTCGCCAATTCTTTTTGTGCGGAAAGCTGATGGCTCGCTACGTCTGTGCATTGACTACCGTGGCCTTAACGAGGTTACGCGTAAGGACGCCTACCCACTTCCGAGAGTGGATGACACACTGGACGAACTTAAGGACGCGAATTTTTACACACACCTCGACCTCGCTTCTGGATTCTGGCAAGTTCGAGTGCGTGATCAAGACGTTCACAAGACGGCTTTTCAGACCCCTGATGGCTTAATGGAATGGGTCGCCATGCCGTTTGGACTGTGCAATGCACCAGCTACATTTCAGAGGATGATGAACGACATTCTTCGCGACTTTTTACATAAGTTCGTGACAGTCTACCTGGATGACGTCTGTATCTACAGTCGAACTCTGGAAGAGCACCTGGAGCACCTACGTCTAGTGCTACAGCGATTCAAGGAGGAAGGGCTGAAATTACGCCTTAAGAAATGCTTTTTCGGATTGCAAGAAATGGAGTATCTGGGCTACACTGTGTCAGCCGGGAAAATTTCGGTTTCCACAAAGAAAGTCGAGGCCGTTGCAGACTGGCCAGTGCCCAAGACGCAGAAGGAGGTTCGCAGTTTCGTACAGTTCTGCAACTTCTATGCGAGATTTATACACCATTTTAGCGACCTTACGGCTCCATTGACGGACTTACTGCGGAAGTCCCAGCCACAGAAGGTTACGCTGACGCCTGCCTGTTTGGAAGCCTTCGAGACTCTCAAGTTACGGCTCATTTCCGCGCCATGCCTGATCCTTCCGGAGGTCGGCTCGGACGCGACGTTCACCGTGGCTACAGATGCTTCAACAGTGGGGATTGCAGCAGTCCTGTTGCAAGACCAAGGAGGCGGTCTTCAACCAGTCTCTTACTGGGCGCGTAAGCTGAATCCAGCTGAGCGTGGTAACACTTACTCTGCGTACGACTTAGAAGCTTTGGCCGTATGCGAAGCTGTCAAGCATTGGAGGTGCTATCTTGAAGGCTGTTCTAAGTTCCTTGTCGTAACAGACCACGACACACTGCGGCATCTGCTCAGGCAACCGAACAACAGGCTAAACAAGCGGCAAGCAAGATACTTGCGGGATTTGCAACCGTTTGTGGGCTCGATGACACTTGCATATCGCAAGGGAGCTCTGAACGAAGCCGACCCGTTAAGCCGGCGTCCAGACTTCGTACCTCAGGCCACAGTACCCTTATTTTGGGATGGCGAGGTTCCGTCAGATCGAGAATTACGACGGAAGTCCCAGCTGCTGTTTGAAGACGCACAGTTAAATTCACTGACTGTTGACGCGTTGCAGCTGAGCCCTGAGTTCGCTGATCTCATTCGCGAGGGGTTCTCACGAGATTCGTTTTATGGGGACGATGGTGAGTGGACAAGAGACAGCCGGATAGAAGCCAGAGATGGGTACTTTTGGCGTCTCAATCGCCTCTGTATTCCACAGAACTCTGAGCTCCGACTGAGATTGATCGCAGAGCTGCACGAAAGTTCGTCAGCCGGTCACAGAGGAGTTGCTAGCACTCTTGCTAAAGCACTCGACAGATTCTGGTGGAAACGAATCCGCCAAGATGTGAAAGATTTTTGTGAACGCTGCGTCGTGTGCCGACGAGCGAAGATTCGACCACAGATGGCCGCGACTCTTTACCCTTTGCCTGTTCCACCCAGACCGTGGCACACAGTTGGTCTTGACTACCTGACACACTTGCCTGAGAGCAACGGCTTTAACAGTGTGCTGATTGTAGTAGACCATCTAACTCGAATGGCCCATTTTCTGCCATGCACAGAGTCGATTACTGCCGAAGAAACTGCAACTTTGTTTTTACAGGGAGTCTACCGTTTACATGGACTGCCCCGTGTGCTAATCAGCGACCGCGACCCGAAATTTGTCAGCGCCTTCTGGCAGACACTTTGGAGACGCCTTGGAACGCGACTGAATATGTCTACCAGCCGACACCCAGAAACAGACGGACTGACAGAGCGCGTGAACATCACGTTTCAGCAGCTTCTTCGTTGCTTCTGTTGCTATGATGGCTTTGATTGGACGACACTTTTACCACAAGTGGAATTTGCGTACAATGCTTCGCGTGCACTCGGAATTGAGCACACGCCGTTCGAGGCTAACTTTGGTTTTTCTCCTGAGGAGCCTCCTGACCTGCTCTTCAGCATGCGACCATCGATTCCAATTTCGCAAGACGCAACAGAACGGTTGAGATTGTTACAAGAAGTACACAGCATGGTACGCTCTGTGTTACAGCTACATAAGAACGAGATGCAGGCGCGCACAGAACAGTCTACAGCGCCACACTTCGCTAAGGGAGACAAGGTGTCAGTCGTCACAGCAAATCTTTTTCTCAGAGGACAACCGAACAGGAAACTCAGAGACAGACAGCTCGGCCCTTTTCCAGTGGAGGAGCAGATTGGAAAACACAGTTACAGATTGAAACTACCAGCGACAGTACGCTTACACCCTGTGTTCCACGTCAATAACTTACGGCCCTGCTCTACCGCTCCACTACGACCAGCTGTCCCGGTAACTGTACCTGAAGGAGACGACGAGGAGTTCGACGTCTCACACATCTCTGCTGTGTGCATCAAGTCGCTACCAGGGCGACGAGGCAAATATTTGCTCTTCATGACGCACTTCAGTGATGACGACATTCCACCTGTTTGGCACCGGTTGAACGAGGTGCATCGAACAATTGCGTTACAAGAATTCTTGGAGACGCCCCAATGGCGCAAGTTCGCCAAGACTCAGGCGTACATTGACTTCATGCACGCTTTCCCAGCGCGCATTCCTGAGTCCCAGTAACTGCTTCAGTAAAGGAGCCAAGAACCACGGAGGCCTGCCTCGCGGCGGCCTCATTGATCTGTCAAGAGGGGGAGGGTACGAGTGTGACGAGTACAGTCCTGCAACAGTACATTGCAGGACATTGTACAGGTACTCGTTACGGATATCAATTCGTGCTTTTCCACAGGATGGACGTATACTCGTGGGTACGTCGCTACTGCAATATTAAGGGTGCTGATGCTACAGTACGACCAGTACCTCCCGGTACGTACAGATATGCATAATTAATCTAACCAGCCAGATGACGCGCCAGAACGAGCTCTCCAATGCAGAAGGAGCCGCGTCGTGAGACCCAATGCTAGGCAGGCCGCGTCTCGAGGCGGATGACGACGGTTGAGCAGCACTAACGCCTGACACGTAAGCGTAGCTTGCAGGCGTGATTAGTATGGGCTGAAACCTATTTAAGCCCAGTGCAGTAGAGGGAGGTGACAGAACCTTTTAACAATTCCTTTGTTCACTTACAACATCTACTGCCCAAGTACAGCAGTGAAACATCTTTCATCAATTGCCTCTCGACAACATCATTTGCCATCTTGCAACAACAGAACTAGACAGACTAGAACAGATTTGTGCTAGCGTTTAGCTTTCAGAGGCTAACCGCCACACTGAGCGCGAAAGCGGAGAGTGACATGCTCGTCGCTAGTTTTAGCTTTTAACACTAGGGCTAGCCATAGCTTACCGTTGGAGAAGTCATCATGTGGTTGGTTGCGACTTACCGCCAGTACGTGTTGGTTGTCGTGGAGGTACGACGCGCCATTACTAACGGTAACTTTAACCGCGGGGGTCAATGTCCCGTATACATGGGAGTTGGGTTCGCCAACTTCTAGATTTACATCAATCTTACCATATGCAAACTTATTTGCAAGGGGAAGCATAGGAAACTACCCAGCAAAGGAGAAAAGAAAGCAAATGAACTTTGTGACCCTCTTGTCACTCTTCCCCTCTTGCTCCCCCCTCCTCCCTGCCCCCCCCCCCACATTTCCTGTCCTTGCTAAGTTGCACTGTGTTTTGTAAGTAAGAGTATGCGAAGCCGTATTAATTCAATAAAGTACAGCATCGTTAGGAGTTGCTTGCGCTCGTTCGCCTCGTCGCTCCGCCTCGCCCACCCGCCGCACACATCGTTTTTGAAGCCGAAAACAAACTCGCGCGCATACAGCCCAAGCCCTGACAAGCACTGCTCCACTACTCCCAGTTCTAATCACCCTGGCGGCCACCAGGCTGCAGTCCGCTGTTACGCGGCTTGTGTCTTGGAGCGTTTGGCGATTCCCCCAAACGCCTTATCAGCGCCTTCATCAGCGCCTTATCTACTGTCTTCCGGTGTGGATGCATGTTGTTCGCCGGTTGTATGTAATATATACTGTACAGTACCGGCTTCTCCGCTCGCAGCACGGAAGAGGCAGCAACCGAACGGCAGCTGTTACGTCATGCATTATAGCACTCTCACCGGCTCCCGCCAAGATGGCCTAAGCCGAGGAAATTCGTAGAGGAGAGAGGTTATCATATAAGCGTCGTGAAGTGACTTCGACGGGAAGTCGAGACCGACGGCGTTTGCTGTTCTGACTACGGCAATTGCAGTTTTAGACTACACTGTACATTGGCGGCTCGCCCTCGCGCCAGCTTCCGGTCGGGTCAACACCGCACCCCGGCGCTTGCCCGTTTCCTCGATTTCCTGGAAGCGGTGTCAGAACACAGCTTTGAGGACCGCCTACGGGGAAGCCACTCTTATCCAGGCGAAAGATGACTGCTAACCGAACAATAAAAACGCTCTGCAAACGGTAAGCACTACGTTTGGTGCTTTGAAAGTGTAGAGTGGGTTATTACTTCGACCGTGGCGACGACGTTTATCTGAATTTGAACAGCAAAAGTGACAGTCGTCGTGGTCTTGCCTTCCGCAGGGTGAAGAGACTGTTTGCAGCGAGCCAAAAGCCCCCAAGTATTGCCCGTTACTCAGACCCTTCCCCAGTCAGACGCACAAGTCTCTCTTCACGGTGAGTTGACCCTTTTACTGAGGCACACCTTGTGTTGCATCACCACCAGCGCTGCGGTCTCATCCAACTGCACTTGTTTCTCATGGCAGCATTCATTGCGACTGCGGATTCGCTGCAGGGCATCGCCGGGAATGGTTTGTGCAGGGGAGGCTCATGATGTGGTGGGGGGAGACTGTGATGGGCAGCATTCCATGGTGGGGATGAATGCGGCTCCAAGAAAGGCTTACCGCATGTCAGACACGGGGGTTTATCAGCAGGCCCCCCCCGCGGAGCTGGAGGCGTGCAGGGTGGTGCATGAGCAGGCGGAGCTGGCCTGTGGTGGCACAGAGAATGGCGCGGGCACGCCCACCTCTCCTTTTCCTAATAAACCGTGTCAGGCCATTGGAATGAGCGACAGGGACACAGCTGGGCAATATCCCAGCTCACCGAATATGTTCTTCACGCCCAGACTTTCCCCTCGCGGGAGGGCAAGCCCGCTTGGGGCGCGCTACATGGACAGCCCGCTCGGGCACGATGTGCCGGCAGCGTCAGATATGCCCCAGGGGGCGGCGGTGGCGGAGTTCGGTGCGGATCTGCCTATGGAGAGTGAGCAGCAGCACTCAGCATCGGCGCAGCCTTCCACGGAAATGGGGGCCCATGCACCCCGCAACACGGAACAGGATTGGACGGTCAGCTCGCTCTACAGCTCAGCTGCTGCATTGGACCCAAGCGATATACCGACCAAGTCTGCGCTGAAAATTTGTCAGGTGCTACTTCCCCCTGGAAAAATAAATTTATGTACATGCACACACGCGCGTGCGCGCGCACGCAGTTATCTAAGTTCCTGCGCATATTGTTGGCTAGTGCGGCTTATGTGTGGCTTGTGCTATTGGCGTAGCTGTCGACCCATTTGCCTCTGAGTATGGCGCGGAGCTCGTGGTACCTACAGGACTTTCTGATCCTCTCCAATGCAGAGACGCGTAACAAACTGAAAGTGTACCACGCCCTCTGTGTGCACTCGCAGCTTCAGGTACATCCCCATCCTTTCTCCCCATGAAAGCCAAACAAGCTTTAATTGACAGTGAAGTGCAGGTAGAAATGTCGGGGTGTGTTAACTTTACCCGCGGCGTGCACGCATGCGCTGACGTTCGCACCCACTTATTATCATTTCATACAGAATTGCCCACCTCCCTTGCTACCTAAGCACCTGTCAACACACATGCCATCACTCGTACGTTCATTACAAGAATTTGATAGCATGACCACACATAAAGGCGCACACTCGAGAGTACCAACACAGGAAAATCCTTGATAGAGCGCACGATCTCGTGCTGGTGGGGGGACGTCCTGATTTGATTGATGAATCTTATTTTGTGGCAGGTCGACTTGAAAGCGTACCATAAAGACAGGATGAGCGCGTCGGAGCTCAAGATGCTGCAGCAGCGAGCGGTGGTGCTGTCGCGCTTGTGTCACCCGCATGTCGTGAGATTCTACGGCGCCTTTGAGGACGTCCACAATATTTATTTCCTGCACGAGAGATCGGTGCCGGTGAGTGCGCGTAAACCCTCGCTTTACTAAGGGGTCCGTACAGCCCTAGCAGTCTACGTGCCCCCTTTTTTAGTCCCTTGTCCGCTGTCGTGAGTCCGTTATCGTGAGCGCATGCCGGACTTATCAAGCGCCGCTCTTGTGCTATGCCCAGGCTCAAATAAACAAACTGGGAGCGCTTCAGGAGACGGAGTGCCTCTCCGTATGGCTGCTCCCTTTGCTCACCGCATTTGATTACCTCGTATCGCACGGCATCCGCCTCGGCCTGCCCTGCCTGCACAACCTCGTATTCACGAATGACCACACCGTCAAGTACTCGGAGTTTATCACCGCCTGGGACGAACGCACGCCCAGCATGTGCGAGGTGGATTGGTGGGCAGCGCTCGCCCCGCCCGAACGATGCGGCCGCCTCCCGCCAGGTGAGACTCAACCCCTCTTCGCCCATCTCTCTCTCACACAACCGCACACACACACACACACACACACACACACACACACACACACACACACGCGCGTGCGCGCACACATACACACACGTACGCAAGCACGCACGCACGCACGTACATAGACACGCGCGGCGGAGAGAAGAAGTGCACAAAGACGATAAATTATGCGTCAGTGCTCTTTTCCTAACACACTGTTGTTTGTGGTGGGTTGGTAAAATGTATATCAATAATTGTGAGCTTACGGTGGTGCAACACGCATTAATGGTGTGTGTATGCATTTGATTTGGACAGGCGTGCCAAGGACCCAAAACTTTGAGGAGCGCACCCTCAGCTGGGCTATGGGGACCCTCGCCTTTCGCCTGCTGACGGGTACTCTGCCAAGCAAGCCGACGCTGAACGCATGCGACGAAGCGCTGGCGGGGGACGCGCTCTACGACGGCCTGCCTGACTCGCTCAGCGGCGCATTGTCGTCAGGTTGAGTCCTTTTCAGCGCACCTTTCTTGCGTCATAGACTTCTCTCTCTCTCTCTCTCTCTCTCTCTCTCTCTCTCTCTCTCTCTCTCTCTCTCTCTCTCTCTCTCTCTCTCTCTCTCTCCTCTCTCCCTCTCCCTCTCCCTCTCCCTCCCTCCCTCTCCCTCTCTCTCTCTCTCTCTCTCTCTCTCTCTCTCTCTCTCTCTCTCTCTCTCTCTCTCTTTCTCTCTCTCTCTCTCTCTCTCTCTCTCTCTCTCTCTCTCTCTCTCTCTCTCTCTCTCTCTCTCTTTCTCTCTCTCCCTCTCCCTCTCCCTCCCTCTCCCTCCCCCTCCCTCTCCCTCCCTCTCTCTCTCTCTCTCTCTCTCTCTCTCTCTCTCGCTCGCTCGCTCGCTCGCTCGCCCGCTCTCTCTCTGCAATACTGCGGCTTCTTACATTCACCTTTCCTGTTCCTGCAGTGCATAGGTACGTATGATTGTGTGGCGGTTACCTTAGTCTGGTACATGTTTTGATTTCAGCTTCGTGTGTGTGTGTGTGTGTGTGTGTGTGTGTGTGTGTGTGTGTGTGTGTGTGTTTGTGTGTGTGTGTGTGTGTTGAGCTGTGCCACTGCGTTAATTTGTCTGCTGTTGCCTTTCTCTCCAGACGCCATCCTGTTTCTTGGGGCTGCACTAAACCTAAACCCTCGCGAGCGGACCAAAGTGAAGGACCTCTTGACGCATAGTTTTGTGACGATGGGGAGCGGCGTGGTGGATTCAGCTCTGAACGAACCAAGTACGACCCGCCACCCCAGTCTCGCCTCGCCCGCTCCTCCCCTTCCTCTCGCCTGTCTCACCCATCTTTGTTTTTCACTTACCTGGCCATTTGGGATGTCATGTGTGACTGGTGGGTAACACAATTGCCTCCGCTGCAGGCCGACTCAGCGTGGACAGCGGTACCAGCAGCTTCGCCGTTCCGCGGGGACCGAGCGTGGACAGCTTTGCGGTGCCGCGGGGGCCTAGTGCGGACGCTTATGCCTGCGACCCCACCCGCCCCTCACTCGCAGAGCGCTTCAGAGGCTCGCAAGACGTGTCGGGATTTGAGTCAGGTGCGTTTTCATATAACACCTTTTCGTATTGTCTCTGCTTCATTATTATTTCGTATTTCTCGCCTATTCTTGTCGTTTATCTATGGATGATGAAATCCTTTATCCTTTCCTTCGGAATGAGTTCTCGGTCTGCTGAGTCTCCTCGATCTGCTGACTGTTCCGCTCGAAGGTTGAAAGGTTTCCTTGAGCTGTTATGGATATGTGTTTATGCCCACTTCACTCAACACCCGCCTCCCATTTCCTCTCCATTGCTTCCCCCAAACAGAGCGATGTAGCTTGTCGTCCAACCCCAAATCTTCCTTAGACGCGCGGAACAGTTCCTCGAGACACAGCCGCCTGGCGCATGGGGTGCACCCCGCAAGCGCGACCATCCGCGAGGGCGTCCCCGTCGTCGTCTTGAGCGACGCCCTCCGTCAGCTGCCCCACGCCTCAACCAGCCGCACCAAACAGGTGCGAATGCCCCTTCCATCCTCACAGGAGCGAGAGTCTGCTCCATTTGGAACACCATCCCTCACAACCCGCAGCCTCGCATCCGCACACACCAGGAAGTCTAATGAAACCGGTCAGATAAATTTTATGCCCCTTTGAAGCAACCCCTCCCCTTCCCATGAACGGAAACGTGAAGTTCACAAAATTGTGTTAGTTTCTTGACTTTCCGATCAGCCCAGCATCTCTCTTTGAGTGAGCATGATAAAAGCTTTGAAGCAGCATTTGTGCCACACAGACACACACACACTCACACACACACACATGCAAGCATGCATGCATGCATGGTCGTTACGACGTGTATTTGGAGGGTGTCTGAATCCACGGCTGACTGTGCCGCCTCTGATACCGGTTCCTTTGTTTTTGCAATGCCTTTTTATTAGGAGGGGGGCGCGGCGCCGGTGCCGTCCAACAGTTCGCTGATGGAGGGTGCGGGGATGTTTCTGCCGTCGAAAGGCGGTGGCGGGTCTCAGCCCAGCCGCGACTCGGGACGCGATGAAATGCGTCGTAGAATAGGCAACGCGATTCAGTCGCAGCCGCGGCCACTTGTTCCAAGTGCGGTGGACAAAATGGTGCAACACGCCGTCATGTTGGAGCAGCAGTGACAGCCTCACACCCACCCACTCTCTGTAATTATCTTTAGAGACAGCAAAGCTTTGCAGAATTGCATACACAAGCCTGTGTCATCGCAGTAACTCTCCCCCCCTCACTCTGCAACTCGGGACCTCTTTCGTTCAGCGACAGCTCCGCACTTATCGCTTAAATGATACCCCTCTGTCGCAGTGATGCACGCACTTCCTGTTGTTGTGCGCCTCTCGTCGATATATTATGTGTCACTCGGTGTCGCATGAGTGTAACAGTGTTGAACATAGTAGCGTGATTACTAATAGCACCAGGCAGCATGCTAAGTCAAGTCACCGCACGGGGAGGGTTGGTTTGCCACTCTAGGACCATCCCTCAAATCTCGATGTGCGCGTCTTCCGGATATTTGATTATTCCTTTTATCGAAGTCAGTGGAAGGATCAACGGCGCATTGTCGACATATTGCACGAATTTTGTGTCGCGCGGCGAGTTTTAGCGGATGTTCTATTTTTGGGCTCTCCTTTTGGCAGCCATTCCTCCCAAAACAGCATGTTAATGTTTCTGAAACAGACGGGATCGTTGGGAAATATGTGGTGGCATGTGGACGGTGCATCGTCGTTTGCTTGCGTTAGTCGTGATGCGCCTTTTCAGAGGCTCGACAGCAACCAGGCGGCTTGTGAATTAGGGGCTTGACATGATTATGTGCGGGTTGAAGCCTAAACCCCTATTAGCGGTGGTTTGGAGTCATGACCAGGGGGGGTAAAACACTTTGACACGGTAACGTTGACAAACAAAACTATCAATATAATTGCTAAACAGTTTTTGGCGACACGTGACCATTAGGGCTGGTGATAGGGCGGGGTTGACGTGTCACGTCTTCCCCCTTTCACCGTCCTCCACACCATTTATCATCTTTACGAAAAGGGCCTGAAAGAATTCCACGACCTATAAACCAACAATTCATTGTCCTCGATACATCTCTTTCTCTGCATAATTTCCCAGAATTGCGGAGATGGTAGGTAGATATGGAAAAACGTTGCATGGTGTTGGTAAGAGGCGTGCAACCGACCTTTCAAAGTTGTGCCTATAAACATTATGATGAACTCTTTTGATGCATGAAAAGACATTTGTCGATTGGTCGTTTTTAGGGTTTTTGTGCGTGTTCAAAACAACGGCGATTATCATCGATGGTGAAGTGTGACAGAAAAACACACCGTCAAGCGGTGTCCGCTCATTGTCAGCAGCTTGCCTTGATGAGGGACATGTGGTGTTCGGAGGTGCACTGCCTCTTCTTATAATGAGCGTCACGGAACATGGCACTCCGCCCATATTGCCGCAAACAAAAGGAGTGAATTGCGCAATCGGTTTGCAGTTCGTAAAGAGAGCTGCTTTAGTCGCAGCTTCTAAATGAGACTGTGCTCGTTCAAGGCACGGCAAGCGCTGTGCGCCAACGGTGGCGCATTTGACGAAGGGTTGGCGGGGACATTCTACCCTCGAGACCCAGATCGAGGCCGCATTCCACCCCCTCTCCCCACCTTCCTCCGCGTCCCTACTCCCCTGCCCCCTACTACGTGCTTGGCCGCGCGTCCATTGTCCTCATACTGTGCCACTGGCATGTGAACTCTTCGACCTCCATTATTTACACCCGTCCCCTCCTTTTCCAGTGTCCCGTGCGCAATTTCTGAAAACGTGATACAAATCAGATGAGCGACGGTGTGACCCCACCCCCCCCCATCCACAAATACCTCACGTGCTTGCGGCAGCCGTCGAGGCGGGTGCAAAATAATGATGGTGCGATATATGGACAACTCACTGCCGCCCGGAGAAAGGTATACCGCTGCTATTATTGACTATCATTCATCGTCCCGTGCGTGGTGAATGGCAACCCTTCATCGCACATCTCGATCGCAACCCCGCTTCCCCCTCCAACCCACGCCTCTAATCTCCTTATTCAGTCACTCAGCTCGTGCCACACTCTGCCTTCCCCTCTCACGCGCAACCTCGCCGTAGCCTATACGCCCATGGCAGCAACCCCCCCCCCTCTAAACCACCACCACCTCCCATTCCTTCAGCTGTAATCGTCGTCCTCCGCCGCCGGGTGCGGGTGCGTCTCGCGGTACGCCTCTTCCTGCTTCACCGCCTTACGCAGCAGCTCCGCCAGTTCGGGGTCCTCGGAGCCGCCCTGCGCGCAAACACGTCCAGCTTGGCCCCATTCGTAATCATCATTGGGCGACAGACAATTGTGTGTGTGTGTGTGTGTGTTGCAATAATCAAGCCACCTTCGTTGCGCTTCTGTGCTTCCCTTTGCATCCTTTTGATAAACTTACAACTATTATTTCTCGTCATGCGTGCGCACAATTGTTTGCATCTCTCGTTACTTTTCACCCACTTTCAGCAAATGCGCCGTGTTTTAGATTTATTCAACCATTCTGTCACATATCTTCATTGTGCGTCTCCACTTCTTCTATTCACTTGCACCACCCCCTAGTTTTCACATGTCAAAGGCTTTCATTTCCCCATTTGCGTATATTGTGTGTTTGCGAATACCTTCCAACCACTCATACACATCAAATTCTTATGTTCTTCTCGTTCGTGTGTATTTCTGCCCATTTTACAGTCAAAAAACCCAAATCGTCATTTCGCAGTTAAATTTTATATGACAGTATTGAAATGACAAACTTGGCCGTTTTTCCAATTTTGCGCGTGTGCGCGCGTGTGTGGGAATACCCGTATATTGTATATTGTATGTGTGTGTGCGTGTGTGTGAAAGTATAGGGGCGGCGCACCTCATGCTCCTGCTGCCCCTCAGCCCCCTCGTGCTCCTCCTGCTCATTAATGACGTTCAAAATGATATTGGCGTACTCCAGGTTGACCCACGCCGCGGGGTGCGCCCCATCCGGCACGAACTCCTCATTGTTGCCTTGCCCCTGACAAAATAGACACACACAAAGGCGGACGGCTTACATCCCGCGCCACACCACTAATAAAGAAGGCCCCCTCCCCTCGTAAATGCCACGGACGGTGTAACACACACACACACACACACACACAAAACTAGGGAATGGAAGCAAATAACCAGTTGATAATTTGACCAATTTGAAAAAAGAAATCAATAATCCACAATTACTGAAGCATTAGACACAAAATCAAAACCTAAGCGCCAGCGCAATTCAAATGCATTCATCACATGCAGTCCGCACACTTTCATAACTTATTTGACAGATAGAATGCGATGTCACTGAATATGGGAAATGAAATACAAACGCAAATTAAATGTGAGCGTTATAAATTATGTCCGCATTCAACAAAACATTTTGCGTTTCAAAGCTTTCACAACCCAAAATGAAAGAAATTAGCATTAAAGGTGAACACTATCAGATAGAACAAGAAATACAGCATAAGTCAATGCGAACAACACATCGAAACCATAACATATCACCCAACAACAAATGTAACACAATTTATAATCCAGCAGACATGACAGTCCTCGCCCGCTCACCTGCAGCATGAACTCCATATCCAAGATGCACCACCCCCGTTTCCTTGCCGCGTAGCGCGCCATCTGATTCAGCGCGGCCACCACGTGCGGGCGCTTTTGAAAGAAGTGGTGACTGCGGTCGTCGGTCGCCACCTTGGGCGCGGTCCGCCAACAGTAGATCTTCGTGTCGGGGTAGCACGCCTCCACCTGTCGACGCAGCACCCGGCTCAGCGCCACGAAAACCGACCGTCGCAGGCCTACCGGCCGCAGCGGCGACCCACCTTTTTCATCAGCTTCTCCATGTCGCGCCAAAAGTCGACCAGCAGGGTGGCCATGTAGTCGGGCTCCGGCCTGCAGTGTCAAGAGGGTAACGAGTGTTAACCAACAATGGCCAAGTACTGAGTGGTTTGGGGCGGGGCAAGTACCAGGGTTTCTCTCAAAGAACCTAAAAACAAAATTCAGTGTGGTAGCATGTCACAGACACATGCTACCACATATCCTCCGCTTGCGATGATATTGGCAACATCTCTTTCTATTAACCCAATGCGCTAAACATGATAGGAATATAATAATAGTCGTGGTGATCCAACAATGCGTTAAACAGCACAGCACTGGAATCGTATAAATAATCATAGTAAACATGCAACGATGGGTAACAGCAAAGCACTGAAACATATCAGTAAACATCACTGGAACGTGTCATGATAGTAAAATCTAACGTAAGACAGATTGTCATGTAAGCACACAACGATCGCAAACAGCTCATAACTTAAACGTGTAAATGCGACACTCCTGCAGTCAAAGAAAACATCCTCGCCGTGCCAAATATCACAACTTGTTGAGGTTACTAATTGGGAGAGGCCGACCATGAAGATGAGCGAAGGTCACCCAGTAGAATGCCCCAAATGAGGTACATGTGATTCGCAAGGTTTCGGGGGTGTGGGAGGCCTACTTGTCGGGGTCCCGTAGCACCTGCCCGTTGTAAACGGGTGTTCCCAGTCGAACAGCACTCGCGTGTTCGTAAGTCGGCCTGTCCTCGCGACTGACGGGCAGCGTGCGGTTGTGCTCCTTGTAAATTCTGCGAGACGGAGATAGGGTAGTGACGGCGGTGGTCGGGATGCCTAAACGTCACAAACAGTTCTGCTCGTACTAATCATTCTGTAAGTGATGCGAGGGAGAGAAGGGCAGCGACGCACTGGTTGACCGATTTCCTGCTCCACTGCTTACTGGTGAGCGATAACACGTCGGGATGGCCGCGCCAGTACTTCCGCTCCCACCGCGCCACCTCCCAGTATGCGCTGTTGACGGAGATGAGGTACGGGCTCTGTGTAGGGAAGTACGGCAAGTACCTGGGTCCGTCCTGACATATGCGCTCGTGCGTGTAGTCGCTCATCCCCTCCACCTTGCCCTCCTTCCATAGACTAAAGTAGCGCGCCTCGTTGTTGGCCGCGAAGATGAAGAGGTTGGAGTAGGTATAGTTATGGAAGTTTACGATGCAGCTGCGGCCGATCTTTTGCGGCCGGCCGTCCGGCAGCCACATCATCGGGGTGTAGTCGCGAAAGGGGCGACCGCTCCACTCCGACAGCGCGATCACCACGTTCCGGTCCAGCGAGTCACCGATCAACAGGATGTGCTTCTTGTCACGGTAGCCGCGCGGCGTGGGCAGCTTCTCGACGTTCCGTGGCGAGTGCTGCTCCACCAACCGCTTCAACTTGCACGTCTTTCGACAAAACCAAAATAAAGCACCGACGAAAACAGTTAGTCGATCAAGCCTCCCTTTCTGGATACCCACAACTGATCTCCGTCATGCTTTACCAACAAACCACTATGCATCCTTGGAAATGATCTTTTGCTTGCTGCTGGGGCGTTACGGTACTGAATTGGGTCGGACGGAATTATTCGTCGCTCGTCGCACCTTACTAAAAAGTTTGAACTTGCTCGCCCACCAGTATCCCGGCTCCCTGCCGTACTGGCATCTAGACCTGTCACCTGTGGCTGTCCCGATCAAGCCTCTTGGTTGTGACACGCTCGCAGCGGTTGTAGTACCGGATGGCTCGACCTTCCGCCACCGCGCCTGCGCGACGTCGACGCTGAAGGATAGGGCGAGCAGTGCCAGCTGTGCCGCCGCGACCCATAACCGCACCCGCATCTCACCCGCAAGCCGCTCGTTTGCCAATCCCGTCCACTTTTCCAGTGATCGCTTCAATAATGGATGGTGTTCATAAAACCTGCTGTGGGTTACCCTGGCAGTGCGTGACCGGAGCCGCGCACGACGCCCCGCAGAGCCGGTGTAGTGGAGTGGTCGCGACTGTCCGATAAACACTCGGTCGACCGTCAACGCAGGCGGGAAACAGCTTTTGCCTGCCTGCTTCTTATCGCAATCTGGGTTTTGACCTTGCTGCGGAGTAAGCACACTATTGACCTAAGGTCTGCCTGAATCCTCCTGAAGTCGGTTTCGTTTCCGGTACAGGCGGTGCAGTTCGGCCCAGAGCGCAGTGGTTGACCGCTGTTGCCGCCTGGTGCTGCTGTACGAATGCTGCGTGCCATTATATACGACAACGACCTGGCGGTAAGGACTGACGCGCGGACGGGCGCGTTTGTCTGCCGCCTCCGCTCTACGCATGTCAGCGCCCGCGGATTTCGCTAACGATGTTCGGGCTTACTGTTGAAATTTCAGGCTGGTAAAATCTAAAATTCCTCTGATCCGGATGGTACTTTTATTTATAATCAGTTTTGTATAGAAAACATCATCGTAAAGTAAGTAATTGAAAGTTCAAAATAGTCATTGTATGATTGAAATATAGTGCTTGATGTTTTATAATAATAGATAATCGTTTCATCACTCAAATATCAGGGTTTATGAAATAATCCAGTATGATTTTCAAAAGCAGCCGTACCAATAACTTATTCAGCATATATTTGGTATATCGCTATGTCAAAAAGCATCTTAAACAAAAATATCATTACCAGACAACCAAGAATAGATTTTGTTTACAAGAAGAACCAGATGAGCACGGACAGGGAAAGTGGGAGGGGAAACAAGAGGGCAAGAGTGACAAGAGGATCACGGAATCCAAAGCACAGCAAAAGGAAAGCACTACATTGTGCATAAACCTAGCAGATTATACTAAGGAAACTCTTAAGCCACGCCGAGAATGCAACACTTGGAGGCGACAAGCGGCGCCTCACGCGCCGCTCGAGGAAGCACGGGGACGCTTGCGGCCCATGGCGCGGGTGAAGAGCGCCGTGGCCGGAGAAGGCATCCCAGCCGAGGAAGAAGCGGCCTCCGTGCCGTCCGCAGCGGCGGACAAACCACGCAAGACGTTGTCCGCGTGAGCAACATGGACGGCGAGAGAGACCTTTCGACGCCAGGAGGCCAACAACTTGCCCACGTGCATCCCTTTAGATGCGGCTGCCTGCTTGGCTAGCTCCGTCAAGAAAGCCGTGGCGTGGCCGCCAAGAGTACCAAATTCCGTGACTGCAAAGGGAATGAAGCGGATGTCGGGGCGACTCCTCAACCCCTCCGAGTACTTCTCGAACTTGGTCTTCTCAGCACGGCGGAGAGCGACTTCGGGTGACGGGGGGCTAGACACGCCGAACAAACCGGAAACCACGGCATCAAGGGCAAGTTTTGAGCCTCGGATGCCGTGATAGTGCAAGACACCCACATCCGCGGGGAGACCGTCGTTGCCGTTGGGGAGTTGAACTAACATCGTGGGATCTGTGAGGACCTCGACGCCAACCCCGAGTGCGCCACGAACCTCGGAGATGATTTCCGCAAGGGCCGTCACTAACCAAGAGTGAGCGGTGTGGACCGAAGCATCTCCGCCGCAACGAGCCAAATGGTCCGCAAAAGCAGTGGCCCACGCATCATCCGACATGTCAACACCCGCCGTGGAAACCAAGAATAGAGTAAAAATAAGAAGCTAATAGCCAAAACCAGTACTTTTTTTCTTTTTTTTGAACCAGTACCCTATTCAGCTGTTACAGCAACCCACACCGGAACCCTTTTGTTGAATACTAATAGCCAGATTTACAAAGCAGGGGGAGGCTCCGTTTGCCAAAAGTGTTGATCTCTTACATTTTTTGCTCGCAAGGGGCCCAGGGCCCGGTACGTACGCTAATTGAGGGAATCGGGAGGGAGGGTTGCGTGAGCTGTGCTCGCGCAAAGGCAGAAGGTGGACGACCTATGTGTGCCGGCGCGTCATATAGGGGTAACGCATGTCTGTGTTTTACCAACAGTGTCATGCGTACTCTAGCGGTTAGAATTTGTAACGTCGTGGCAACGCCCGACTATTCTCGCCCCCAGTGTAATTTAAACCTCTATAATGTCAACATGACCATTTACAAAGCATGGGGAGGCTCCGTTTGCCATGTTGTCGCCATTGGGCGGGTTGTTCGTCGTTGGTTGGCCACCCCATGGTGTGAGCCAGCCGAAGAGGAACCACTCTGACCGTCCTGCAAGGGCGGTCGGGTCGATGTAGTCGAGGACGACGCTGGACTCCGTTGACCAGCCACCGAAGTGTTTGATCTTCTGTAGCGTAACTCCGATGTTGTAGGCGGCTGTCGCAGCCCCTTTTCGGAGGGAGTGTGATGTCCAGCTGTAACCCTCCGGGGGTCGTTCTTGCAGTGCCATCGTGACTTCGGAGAGCCATCCCGTGAGCGTGTTGGTTGTCCATCTGTCGTGTCGTTTGGAGGTGCTAATCGCCCACCGCGTTGTCGGGTATTTGCCGTCCGAGAGCGTGTGTCGGATAGCGTCGAAGAACAATAACATTTGAACTACCTCGCTGTGTACTGTAGGCGGTAGGTGACATAGTAGTTTGCGCTCTGCTGACACTTCGCGTTGTCCCTTCCTTGTCCGGTGGTACAAGCGTAGTCCGTCTGCCTCGGAGGCGACGAGGTCCTCTGTTAAGCAGCTTATGCCTGCGCCCCCTCTACTGAAGAATAAGTAGAGTAGTACCACCGTAGTGCATGCCCGTAGTAAACGTACTTGTTCGCGTGCTTGGCTGGCTTGGAGCAATTCACGCGACGTGGCCGCCGTGAGTTGGAGTCGTAGGGCTTGAGCCATGCGTAGGGCTTTTACGATGATAGAGGCGGGCAGGTGGACCCGTACCGTCGTGTCGTCAATCGCGACTTGAGAGGCCGCTAAGCCTTTTCTCACTTTCGCGACCAGATCTCCGAGGGCAATTGCTTCGAGGCCGTGGTCCTTGAAGAAACCGTTGACCGCTGAGAGGTACGGCTGGAGACTTGAGGCCTTGATAGTACCTAGTTGACCTAGCCATGCGACGTAGCGTGCCATGTGTGGCGGTGTGGCCGCTAGCGGCGCGAGTCGTTGCTCCGTACAGAAATCGAAGTAGCGGCGTATAGTACTGCCGTACGTTGCTGCCGTGCTAGGGGCCCATGATGCGGCTAGGAGAGCCAAGGTCTTGGTGCCCAGTGCGTCAGAACCGAGAATTTTGGTCATGTACGGTTTCATCGTCTCGATCCACGGGTTGGTGGTGGCTGTGACGGTAATTCGGTACTTAGGCTGTGCTTTGCGGCCGGGCTGGTGGTGCGGGATTCTTGGCGCGTTGTGTACTCCCGTAAATAGTGCTAACGTAGCACTGACCGCCCCTCGCCTCAGATAGAGCCACGCCGGAAGGGAACGCGGAATACTGTCACATGCCAGTGTGGACTGCCTGTTGTACCGCGTAGCGCCCGCCGTCCTGGTTGGAACAAGTTTCGGCGAGGCGTGATGATGATTTCCTCGGAAGCCAACTCGGTAAGCGCCTGGTGCCAAACCTTGCATGTCCAGCGCGGGGCGACTACGGTAGCTGCTGCTCCGCTTTGTCGAAGTTTCTGGACGAGGTTGGGTAGGAGGGGCCAGGGTGGGTTGCACCAATTGTTCTCCTTGCGCCAATCGTTGTCTGAGAGGTGTATGGCGTCCACAGCCTCGCACGTGGGGTCCTTCCAACCAGCGTTGTACCGGGGTAGTAGGGTGTTGAGGGCCGAGGCGAAGCGGTCGATCGAATGCTTTCCGAACCTCGCATCGAGTTCTGCGAACAGTACCGGGTCTAGTCGCCAGTCGTCGCTGTCTAGATGTCGACTGAGCTTGTCGGCCCACACGTTGGCCGCTGATCGAATGTAGCGGGCCGTGATCGTGATAGATTTCGTATCGAGTAGGCACCATAGTCGTCGGAGTTCGTCCATCATAACTGGCGACCGTGAGGTCAGGCCAGTCAGAATGTGACATACTGCTTGGTTGTCTTCGTGCAGGAGGACGTTGCGGCCTGCCAGTTGTGGCAGGAAACTCTCGACAGCGTGACGGACGGCCTTCAGCTCCTTCCAGGTAATGTGTTGTTGTTCGTCCTCCTTGCTCCAGAATCCTCGAGCCTCGATTTGCTCGTTTAGGACCGCGCCCCAACCATACCCGGAGCTGTCCGTGTGTAGATATGCTGTTTCCACGGGTTTGTGGATGGGCTTGCCGTTGGATTGACTGGGCACCTCTGTCCACCACTGTAGGTCGCGACGTAGCTGGGGGGTGAGCCGGACGAGGCCACCCCACTTCTCGCCGACGACGGAGTGAAGTTCGCGGAGGAAGAACATGGCCGCCGGAATTGCCAAGAAAAGGTACTGGGCCTGACCTGCGAGTGACTGCAGGTCTTTGACGGGTAACCAGCGCGCGTTCCGTGTAGCTCTGCCGATGAGGTGTCTGGCCTGTTGTGCAATCTTGTTGAGTTTTTGCTCCGGCGCGTAGAAGTAGCCTGACGCTGTGTCGATGTCGATACCCAGATGGTGCACGACTTGCGCTGGTGTCCAGAAACCCTTGGTGGGGTGTCGGAGGAGACCGAGCCGGTCGAGCAGCTGTGACAGGCGGTGGCGTAAGGTAAGCGCTTCCGCCTCTGTAGACGCGAAGAGTAGAAAATCGTCGACATAGGGTAGTATTCGGGCGCCTCGCCACCGCGTTCGTCTGAGGTAGGTCTTCGAGCTGATGTTCGTCGGTGGGGTAGGTGCTTCGGGGTCCGGGTTGCGCAGGAAATTTACGAAGGTGAGCGTCATCTTGCAGAAATAAAACGGGGATAGGGGCCAACCCATAGGTAGCCCGGCTAGCGTGTAGAGTTGGCCTCGGACGTTGACGGTGAAGTAGTTTCGGTCCGCTGGGTTGATGCCCAGTGCGTAGAACCCGTCTTGTAGGTCGAAGCTGAACATATAGTCCCCCTTGCGGGTGAGGTGCCTTACCCCGAGTAGGGTCTCCATCTTGAGTCGTTTTCGCACGCAATACTTGTTGAGTGGTCGTAGGTCGCAGATTAATCGCCACTGGTTGACGCCCGGTTTTGGGACTAGGAATAGTCTGGAGACGTAGTCGCTGCAGGTCGAAGGTTCCCAAGCGCCGGCCTGTACAAAGCGCGCTAATTCGCGTTCGACGAATTCTAGTTGGGCAGGGGTAGCATCGAGTAACGACACTCCTTGGTTGAATCGTGGGGGTGGGCGGTTGTTTTTGAACGGTATCGATACGCCCTCCCGGATCCAATGTAGGGTTTGCACGCTCGCGCCGATTTTCTCCCACTCGCGCCAGCTCCGTCGCACGCGATGTCGCATGTAGTCGGAGGCTGGGTTGCAGGAATCGGCGCGGCGGTGCACACCATCAGCCCTCTGCCTCGGGCTCGGGCTTTTTGTTTTGGCGAGTCTTGTCCTTGTCGCGCTTCTCTCGTTTTTCCTTGTCCCTGATTTCCTTGTCTTTGAGGTTCTTGTCCGGCCTCGCGGTAGGTCTGTCGGGGTTGCCTCCGTCGCCCCTGCCGGGCGTCGACTGCTTAAAGGTTTGAGCGGCTTGAGCTTTTGCGGCCGCGTGGAGACTAACTTCGAGGCGTTTGTCTTCCAGTGCCGCGAGGAGGCCGTCGACGCCGTTGGTGCTGCGGTGGGCAGCCTGTGTGTCGAAGAATCTGGAGTAGACGAGGCGTTCGGCGACTCGCTCCTCTCCGGTAAGGGCCTTCTTGCCTTTGAATCGTCGAACGTAGGTAAGTCGCGACTCGACGGCTTGCGTGACAGTCTTGTGTGTCCGAACGGCCGCGTCTGTAATATCCCAGGCGTGCGCTCGTTCCGCTTCGGTAGCGGTTGTCGAACGAATCGTTGCCAGAGCTGTTTCGAGCGCCGCGTCCGCGGCCGCAGAGTAAACGCCATAGCACGCTAGGTGTCGATACTCGTCTCGTGAGGAAATTCGTTTCTCCTCGGTTAGGAACCTGTCAGTCTCGTCGTGTCGAGGCGTCCACATGCCCGGTATAGAAGCGTTGACACGCGGTAAATTGTCGTTGAACGCACGTGGGAGTAAGTCGAGCCAATCGCGCGGGTCGATGTACGCGGGCTTGGTCGAATGAGCAGATACATGCGTGGCGTACTCGTCCACGCTCCCACCCTCAGAGACTGCGTCGGCAGGTACTGACGGAATGTTATGCTGCTTGGTAGGGGCTGGCGGTTTCGTCTGGTCGCCGTCTACCTTCAGGAGCAGCTGGTTAACAAGATTATACAAGTTTTCAAACTGCGCTGCAGATGGTGGCGCTCGGATGTCCCCGCTGTCGTCCCCCGTTGGGTACAGGTGTTCTGGTAGATTGTCTGCCATTGTTGCCCTGTGAATGTTTTCGATAGTAGCTACACCGTGTGCTAGTAGAGATCAGTCACCTTACTAGACTGCTAGAGTCTAGATGCCGTTGCGTGAGCTGTGCTCGCGCAAAGGCAGAAGGTGGACGACCTATGTGTGTCGGCGCGTCATATAGGTGTAACGCATGTCTGTGATTTACCAGCAGTGTCATGCGTACTCTAGCGGTTAGAATTTGTAACGTCGTGGCAACGCCCGACTATTCTCGCCCCCAGTGTAATTTAAACCTCTATAATTTCAATGTGACCAGAATTATTTATAATAATACTAAATATTGCCTAAAGTATGTTTTTAGGTCTGTGGGGTTTTTACTCCGCCCTGCTCCTTTTGGCTTGGTTCCCACTGCCTTTTCTTTTAAAAATATTACATTTTATAGTAACAATTCGCTGGCGGAGTTGCTGTACTTGTATTAATTAAGGTAATGTAAAGGTACGAGAACCAGACGGCCACAGATTCTGCGCTGCGCTGCCAACGCCAGGGCTGCTGACGCGACAGACGCGGCAATTCGTGGTGCCTCGTGAACCGTAAACTGCGCTTTGACAGGCAATACCTCGCACCTACGGGGCTCGCCTGATCGTCTCTGCCATCTCCCTTAAAAGCTAGCTGCTTTACAAGCCTAGCCCAGTGGCTACATTAGGAGAATCTCACGATTCCCGACGTGCCAGCCGCTGAACGTGAAGCGGCTCTGGTCTCGTCGGCGTAAAACAGCTTCGCCAGCAGGCGGTGCAGTTAGTACCCCGTACGACTTTTATGTATCACCGTGTATTTGTTAAAGCGAGCAGAGAGGAACCCCGCGTCCAATTTTGAAGCCGGGGGCGATGGGGTCGCCCCTGGAAGGCGCGTCGGACATCGAAGTCCACATAAGGAACGGCGGCGCTCCCAGTAGAAGGGTGGTCAATATGCGCTCGAGGTCGGAAGGCGGTGGCGACGTGCTCGCCGACGTCGGTGCGCCCCGCCAAACTTTATTGCACCGTTGACCTGACGAGCGGACCAAGCGACTCGCCGAGCTGAGGCAACCGCTCGCCTCTTTACTGTCCCTCCCTTTTTATCCTACCGGCACCTACCATTACCCTCGTAGTTTATCGTCTAAAGACAGCCCAGGGGGCGGCAAAGTAGGGGCGAGTTGGTCTGAGCAGGCGTAGGTGGTCGACGCAGGGTTTTGCCTTTTTGGCAGCGCAGCGTCTCTCTCCTCTGAACAAAATTTTACAGAGTACTCAACCACAGGACATAACGGGGTATAAGGCAGGAGACCTGGGTGCGGAAGAGGGGTGAAGACAGATAGAGGTCGAAAGTAGGTAGCTGCGCGCTGGAGACGGTCATAGACGTGGGTCAGCCCTTTCCGTTTCCGGACTTGAAAACTCGTTTTCTGGTGGATCTCCTTTGGCACTGCAGGCTCATACGGCAAGCAAACCAACGGAAACAAGGGAAATGCACGAAACAGACAGAGTGGTGGTGCTGGGGGAAGCAGCAGCAGCAACGGCAATGGAGGCCAGGTGGGGCAGGCGGCGAATCAACGCGCGGTGAGAGTGTCGGCGGACGGCGTTGTGGGAGGCAGGCAAGTGACCCACTCCGTCAATATATAATTCACATGGGTAGGGCAGATTGAGAGGGTACCAGGTAGGCACGTTCCACCATCGTCTGCTTTACATGGATATCAAAGGTTGAGAGGTTGCCGCGCAGGAACATCCCATCATAATCTGTTTCACATGCATGAGAAGGGCAAGTTGAGAGAGGTTGTCAGGCAGGCACTTAGGGGGTGTTGGTGGTGGTGGATTGGCAGGAGGAGCTCCAACGGGCGAGGACGGGGGCAGGGAAGGGGGAGGGGAAGGAAGGGTGGGGAGGGAGCGCTGTCCAAGATGATCGAAAAGGCGGAGGAGAAGGTGGCGCACAGTGAGGAGGAGGCGTACGATGACCTGCTGTCCAAGTACTTTGGAGATGGTGGTGGTGGAGGTGGCGGTGGTGGTAGCGGTGATGAGGCATGCAGTGGAGGTGAGGGGAAGCAAGAGGAGAAAGGGGCAAAGGTACAAAAGGGGCGACGGATATCTGGCAGCCCCACCGGCCTCCCTCCCTCCGGCGCCCTCCCTCCTCCTCCTCCTCTTCCTCCCCACTCCAATGCACCGTCCTCTCGTCCGTCCGTCCCGAAGAGCGGCAGCGACAGTGTGGGCCAGGCCGGGCGGTCCAGTGGGGACAGAGGGGGGCGGCCGTCGTCTGGTCGGAGTGGAGGCTCGACGGGACGCGGGAGACCGAGCAAGCAGGAGCTGACTGACGGAAAGGCAAGCACTCTAAAGGTGCCCCACCCAAATGCCTATCATTCCTCCCACTTGTGCAATAATACCTCCTGACCCACTCATAGCCAAGTGCATCACCTTTACCTTCCCTATCCCCCTCCTCTCATCCCCATCCCCATGTCTGTATGCCTCTGCCAATTCTACACCTTCACAATATGTCGACCCCTTTCCATCCATACACCTTTATTCAGCAGCTGCAGTCCCTCTCAAGCTTGCTGCCACCATAACGAACGCCTCCCTTCCCTTCTCCCTCCCAGTTCGCCACCTCTGTATGCCACTTGCCAGTCCACCCACTCCTTTGCAAGTGCTGTATTTTGGTGTCAGAGCAAACTGGACAGTGCTGCCATGTTCTGGTGTTGTGCGGCTTGATTTCTGTTCTTCCTCTCCACTCAGCCTACTCACCACCTCTGCACGCTAGTTCCTATCACAGGCTACTTGATACAACATTGATAGCCCTTACTTCCCCCCCCCCCCTCCATTTTTTTCCCCCGTAAAGTCCACTCCCGATCCTTCTCATCATCGGCGCTGCATCCCACTTCCCCACAGTCCCACTTTACACTGCCATAGATGCTCGTAAGGTGGGCTGCGACAACAACGGCGGGGAAGGAGCCGAGCCCCTTCCTCGTCCCTGCATGCGACCTCCCTCCTTCGCGCTTGCTCCACAAATTTCCGCACACCTTCCTCTCTTCTCCGCCTCCTCTTCCTCACCCTCCATTGCCACTCGCCATCCTCCTATTCGTCCATCTGCGGCTGTTTGGGCCTACTTCCCAGACAACTGACACCCTTCTCGCGCCCTCCCTTTGTCATCGACTTTCGCTCCTTTAACAATAGGCGCTGCAGGAAGCGGAGAAGAGGAAGAAGATGGCGGAGGATATGGCGAAGCAGCTGAAAGACGATGCGGAGCAAATGCGGCAGACGGCTGAGACGTTAGTAGTGGAGAAGGCCAAAATGAGCGACGAATACACAAAGGTGCCTCGGGCTGTGCTTGTATCACGTCGTTGTTTTTTTGTTTCACGTAATATTTTAGGGGGGGGGAGGGGGGGGAGTGATGCGGCCATTCTGCTGACTATGCTGTTTCTGTGGCCAAAGGTGGTACACGAGCGAGAGATTCTGCTGGAGCGCCTGGCGTTTATGGAGCAGGTGGGACCCGGTTACATTGTTAATACGAAAGCCCGTGTGTGTGTGTTTGAAATTGTATGAATGTGTGTGTTGAGAGGGTTCTCATGTCACGTTATTGAAATCCCTAAAGATTCGTGAGACTTGTGGCCTTACAACTCGCACTTGGTTGGCGTCGCTCACCGCCGGAGTTTGACCCCCTTTGCTTTCCAGATGATGCAGGAGATTGAGATGTCGCACGGCGACGGAGACGAGGAGCACGGCCTGGAGGGGCATGAGTACGAGGATGACGGCCATTGGGAGCCGCACGCGGGGGGGCGCGGGGGCGAGGAGGAGGGGGACGAGGGTGAGGTTGATCCTGTGCAGAGTGGGGCAGAGGGTGAGGCGGGGGACGCGGGTGAGGATCATCCTGTGGAGGGTGAGGTAGGGGAGGGGGGAGGGGCCGAGGACGGGCTTGTGCCAAGATTACCGGGGGAGGAGCCATGACGGTGGGGCGGCCCTCCCTGTCGCACGTTTTGGAATGGTTTGCTTCGGGGCACGTCCGATCATTGCTCGTGCGCCCCCCTGCCGCACAGCCACACCCACGCTCTCCCTTTCTTTCTCGTCCTTTCCATTAAACCACCGCTTATGGTCGCGTATTATTCCAGGAAGCTAAGGGCATTACATACATTCGTCCCCTTCGTTTGCGAATGGACATGTGAAATGCGGACTCTATTTAAACAATCAATCATTATCATAAAAGTTTGCGTTTTTGCTTGCCCCAGTGGGTCGTGCACCTGTTCGAAAAATGCTCCAAAAATGCGATTACACGCTGTGTCGCTTTTCTCACTACTTACGCGACGGAGGACCGCCGGCTGTCGATACCAAACAACTGAGTGTGTGTTTGTGATAAAGCACGAAGACTCCCATCACATGCCCCCCATGTGTAGCTCCCTTCATGAGATGTTGAAGCAGTCATTTCTACGCCGAGGGCATCTGTCGTATCACTCATACAGACAGTTCTCCAGCACGACAGCAGAGGCGCCACCGCCTCCGTTGCAGATGGCCGCCACGCCGAACCTCGCGCCGCGGTGGCGCAGGACGGTGAGCAGCGTCACGAGGATGCGGGCGCCGCTGCAGCCGATGGGGTGGCCCAGCGCGACAGCGCCGCCGAGCACATTCACCCTGCCAGCCACAGCGCAGACCCTTAATGATTCCTGCGGCCGGGTCGGTAAGATGCAGAGGAGTGCACTGCGAGTGCCAACCCAACCTCATGTCACCACACACACAAACACAACAACTTGCGCACATACATAATTCTCACGACAAAATGAAAATACGTATACCCAAATCTGACCACACACGATCGCAAAAATCATTCATCCCGCATCACCCCCCCCCCCCCCCCCCCCCCCCATAAACCCCCATCCGTGCACACAAACCATCCCCTGGCCCACAATCTTTCATCCAACAAATGGTTGGAGAAATCCTGCCCCGCAACAAGTAACCACCCCTCGATTACATGCATACGCAACCTGACCACAAATCCCTCTCTCACCCAGAATGCCCCCCCAACACATACATATTTACAATCTTACCACACACCCTACTTGAAAATGACATGCAAATAGTGACACATCAAGTAGCCATCCCCCACACAACAAGATCTGACCACACAACCTTCTCAGAAACCCTAACCACACAACACACCCCCTCTCAAACGCAAATACACGGCTTCAATACTAGACGACCTGCTGTTTTCGCCATACCCAGCTCACTTATCAACACCTATACACCATTTCGTCCTGTTGCCGAAATCCGCACCACACATCCCCCCTCCCCCGCCACACACAAACTCGCACACAAAAAGACTCTTCAAGAATGCGCACACACATAGAGAAATACACGAACACACGCGCGCGCACACACACTCCTTACATCCAACTTTCCATCCACAGTGTTTTCATGTCGTGCCAACCTTCCCTCTATCAGCATATAAACACAAAAGCAATGTTGATGGTTCCCAAAGGGCTGTCCATTGAAACTTCGCTAGTGATGGGACAGCAGCAACTGCCATACATGTTAAGTGTGAAACGAGGTGGCACATCCGCCCGAGGGCTAAGTGTGATGGTGCTAGTGGCGGTGGTGTGCGGAAGAGTAGGAGAGGGGGTGGGGTGGGGCTCCACCTTTCGGGATCGAGGTTCAAGATTCGTTGGTTGGCAAGGTCGACCACAGAAAACGCTTCGTTGATCTCATAGTAATCTACATCAGAAGGCTGCAGACCTGCATGCTTCAGAGCCTGGGGAGTGGGAACAGTTGGGGAGGTGGTTCAAGGAGACGGGAATAAAGTAAAAATTATAAAATCCATGAATCCGATAAAGGGATTCAGGAAAACGTGAGACATTTCTCCAAATGACAAGTATGTCACACAATACCACAGAACGGTCAGGAAGAGGACACCGGCAGCTGCACACATCCAGAACCGAGGCGACGACAGATGAGGTGGCGGGCGTTACCTTTGGGATGGCCAGTGAGGGGGCGGTGGTGAACCACTCTGGCGCCTGCGCCGCGTCCGCGTAACCTCTGACCCGCGCAATCACCTGAGTGCCAAGCAACACTCGGAGCTTAACAACCTCTCGCAGCAACACAGCCATTCACTCTCAACACAACTCCACCTGCCTCCATTTCCCATGCATTCAATCTGCGGCGGTCATTAGGTCAGCATGCAGAGCTTCCACCCTTTACTGGCTCACCGGTAAGCCGTGCTCCTCAGCAGCAGCGCCACTCGTGAGCACCTGCCACGGTCACCAACCCGCGCCCCCAGTCAGCTGCCTCCCCCATTCACAGGTCGCCAGCCAGGCACCAGTGACGGTGCCGTGGCTGGAGAAGCGAGGCAGAGATTATGAGGCAGGGGTGTCAGGGTTAGTTAGGGTATTACCAGCGCAGCCGCTCCATCTGAGATGGGCGATGCATTCCCCGCTGTGATGCTGCCCCCCTCACCCTCCGCTTTGAAGACGGGGCGCAGATGGCGCAGCTTGTGCGGGTCGCTCTTGTACAGCGCCTCGTCCTCGATGACGACAGCCGCCGGTTGCCCGCGCCTGCCCGCGACCTCCACCGCAACCACCTCCTTCTGCAGTAGCCCGGCTTCCTTTGCTGCCGTGCCTCGCGCGAAGCTCTGAAGCGCATGGTCATCCTGCAACAACCCCCCACACGCATATGTACACACGCATTAACGTAAATCCACACAAGGACACACACACACACACTCACTCACACACACGCAACTAAATATTTATACACATATATGCACAATCTGCACATGCACTGGCACATCCGCATCTAACACTAACACACACACACACACACACAGCACGCAGTCTCATATTTTGTATACATATATGCACAATGTCATACGCATTTATGAACGCAACCACACACACAGTTTCATATCCACACACACACACACACATATACACACACACACACAAAGCCGAATAGCACACAGACACACACATACACACGCACGCACACAGTTTTTAGTTCGCGCACGCGCACACACACACACACACACACACACACACACACACACAGTTTCATATCCGCACACAGACACACACAGACACACGCACGCGCACAGTTTCGAGTTCGCCCACACACAAACGCACACACACAGACACACGCTCACACAGATATAGACTCACGAAAACACACGCACACATTAGACCTATCCATTCGCACACAGACATTCATATTCATAAACACATGTCCATACGCACACGCACACAATGCACATTATGGGTTGTGCAACAGATTTGTGAACAAGATAGCAAGGAAAGAGAGGTGCAGCTCCCCAAACGCACGAACGTGGCGATGGCATACGTGCCGCCCACCTGCTGCTCACGAGTGATGCCCATCGCCTCCGCGCACAGCTCTCCGCAGTTTCCCATGTGTGTGTCCGAGTAGGGGTCCCACAAACCTGCGCACACCCCCATTCACAGGCAAGAAGAGCCAATCCCGTTAGGAGACAGACGGATTTAGCCTAGTCAGCTACTGTCACGGCAAATCATCTGCGCCATACTATTTTCATCCATAAATGCTTGGTCCGTTTTGGTAGATGCAGCAGTGGTTCCAGAATGACCGCCAGATGGCCACTAACATACTACACTTTACGCTTGCTGTGCCATAGAGATAAAATGATGAAGACGAAGCGGGTGGCTCAGCCTCAGCGAAGCACCTTCCGCGTTGGTTGCTAGTTGGGCAGTGAACAGTAAGTGGATAGCCGCCTCCAGCTCTAGACAACTCAATGGCTCAAAGCCAGCTTGTACATTTGCTGTGCTGTGAATGTATACAGATGAGAACGATGAGCTCCACTGCATCAAATTAAGAAGCACGCAGCGGTAGTGCGAAGTGCTTCGCAGCTTGCGGGAATGGAAATGTGACCATATGCTGCTGAAACAAAACTGAAGCGGCGTCACACCGCGACAGTATCTGTATTATAATCTAGTTCCAGGCACAGCTCGGCTGTGACGTAACTTTTTAGGGCTTTTAATTCTGAGCTAAGTAATTTCGCCACAAAATACGCCGCAGCCTATGAGCAGTAAACACCCAAAATACACATACATGCGCACGCTCCCACTACGTATCCTTCACACGAAGCAGCAAACTCTGCAAGAGCGGGCGCCTCCTTTTCCCTCTTCCCCTTGCGACGCGCTGCAACGCACCCAGTGACCGCAGCGAATGCGCTCCTCCCTCACATCTACGCCCCTTCGCGAAGCCCCGCGCCAGCGCGACTCTCCTACTCGCTTTGCTTCACAAGCCTTCGCGTACCACCCACACCGCTCTCTCTGCGGGGTTGTGGGAGAGGAAGGGGTGGTGTGGAGTGGCGTGAGGCCCCCTCAACCCGGAGAGCACCCCATCCCTGCCCCTCACACCGCCTCGTCGGGCGACGCTGTCCGATTCGGCCGCGCAGGGCTGCGCAGCTTGCTCCCCGCTGCGCCCCCCTCCCCCAAAGAAAGCCCCACAAGCGCGCCCCCCGCCGCCTCGCCCGCATCAACAGCCTCGCCAGCCGCAGAAGTGGCGGTGGCCGCTTCCTGCAGGGGGATGCTGGGCGCAAAGAGCTGCACGCAGGTGAGGTGCCACGGGACGCCCCCTGGACCCGGAGGCGCGCCGTCCGCCACGACCAGCCTCCAAACGTAGGGCACGAAAAAGTGCTGTGGCTCCGCCTCCTCCTCGTAAGAAAACTTGAGTTGCGGGAAGCGGTGGAGGCGGTCGGGGCGCCAGGTGCGCAGGTCGGAGTGGATGACCTCCAGCACGCGGTCCACGCTCCAGTCCCACCCCTGCGCCGCGCGCTTCGCCTCCACCCGCCCGTTGAAGTAGGCCACGACAGCGTTGATGTTGGCGATGTGGGCGCAAAACTCGGGCGACGCGGCGCCAAAGTCGGCAAATAGTTCCTGACGGTGCAGCAGGGTGTAGGCGAGCTCTGGGTTGCGCGGCAGCGCGTGCACCAGCGTGGCGCTGATGAGCTCCAGCACAGTGCGCAGAAAGTCGCCCTGCACCGCCAGCTCGGCCGCCCGGTCCGCCGCCTCCTCTTCCCCCAGCCCCTCTTCCCCCGCCGCACGCTGCAGCTGCGAGAACCGCCGCCGCAGCATGTCGAACAGCGTGACCAGCCGCTGGCTGGCGTGGCTGGAGAGGGCGGAAAAGTGGGGTGCGAGGTTGGAGAGGCAGGCGAGGGCGGTCATGCTGAGGTAGGGGTCGCGGGTGTGGGCGAGGTTGAAGTGGGCGGTGCGCAGGAGGAGGAGGACGAGGAGGCTGCCCAGGCTGCCGCCCGCCGGCACAGCGCGCTCCTTGTACCACGGCGCCCCCCCCGGCAGCGCCGCCCGGTGCAGCTCCCCCGCAAACCCGGCGTCCTGCGACAGTAGCAGGCAGGTGACGAGGGGGACGTAGATGGTGGCGGCGGGGGCGGAGCTGCCTGGCGCGGTGGCGTGGTACAGCTGCTCCAGCAACGGAAGCAGCACCGCCTCGGGGTGGCTGCACACCAGCGCGTACTCCCTGAAGCTCTTACTGCCAGAAAGCAACGCGTAAAACAGCAGCGCCCCCAGCGCACTGCCCGCCATTCGACGCCCCAACGCGCTGTGCAGGTCAGCGTAGCTCACCGCCGCGGTGGGACCCCGCCTGCTGCTGGAGGCCATGCCAGCGCTGGGCGACAGCGGGCCGCTGCCCTCGGAGGAGTAGCGCGCGTCCTGGAGGCCGTGCAGCGCGGTGCGGAAGGGATTACTGGGCGATGGTGGTTGGGGAAAGGTGTAAGTGAGGAGTAGGAGCAGGCGCAGCGCGGCGTCAGCCAGCGGACTGCCCGGTCCAGAGCTCAGCAGAGCGGTGGCCGCCTTCAGAGGGGCCGCCAACATGCTGCTGGCCGCGCTGCCCATCCTACGCAGCAGCCCCCTCCCCTGCGTCGTCGCAGTCGTCCCTGTTGCCGGCCCCGCGCGCCCGCCGTTGCTGCCTGACGGCGAGGCAGACTTTGCACCCGCCGCTGCCTCGGGTGTCGCTGGTGCTGAGGGGTTGTAGAGCGAGCAGCTGAGCGGGAGTGGGGGGTAGGTGATGAGGAGCTGCAGCAGCGACTGCGCCACGGTGGGTGCGAGCGCGCCCGAGCCGCGCTCGAGGATGACGTCCGTGAAGGGGTTGCTTCCCGGTGGGGGCGCGGTGTGGGAGATCGTGAGCTGCGAAGACATGAGCACCATCAGGCAGTTGGCTGCCTCCAGCTTGAGCAGGTAAGTCGCAGGCGCCACCTGCAGCTCGCCGCTGACCGCGCGAAGCAGCAACTCCGCGGTTGTTCTCAGCACTACCGTGGGGTCATCATGGGTGGGTGAAGGGTGGAAGTGGGCTGCGGTGGAGGGTGGGGTGGGTGCTGAGGATGCAAAGGGGTGGGGTGAGGATGGAAAGGCGCCCACCACGGGGTGCTCGGCGGATAGGAAGGCAGTCAGTCCAGCTGCCCCCGCCGCCTCCACCACACACTTGCTCAGCACCCGCACAAGGTACACCGCATTCACAGCCGCCGTGTTATTAGTGTTCCCGCGCGCCCGCGCCACCAGCTGCCCCATGCGGTGCAGGAGGGTGTGAAATCCCTTTGTGAGCGCGCCGTTTGTCGCCAGCGCGGCGGCGTGCTGCCCCAGCTGCACCTCCACCTCCGCCGGCGGCAAACGACTGAGCGGGTGGCCCGAGAACGGCAGCAGCTCGTCCCAAAAGGTGTGCTCCTCCGCCGCGACGCCTTCCGGCCCACACAGGCGAGACAGTAGCTCGTGCTGCCGCGCGCTGAACAGATGTGCTGCCGCCATGCCGGCTGTGTCGTTGACGGCCGCGCGGTCAAAAAGAGGCCGACCGCCGTCACCTTCCAAAGCGAAATGGCATAGCAGCACCGCTACGCCGGGCAGCTAAATATTTCACGCTTCCGAAGCTGATGTATTGCACTATACGCTCAGGTCAGCGAGGACCGTTTCCCTGGTACTATCTCGTTATGTCGGCTGGTGCCAACGTGTCGAGAGTGGCGAGACAGTCGTCGAGCCGTGTATTTCTCGGACGGTCAGATGAGCAAAAAATAAAACTCCCCCCTCATAGTTTAGTACGTTGATGCAGGAATGCAACTCGAGACGTTTCCTCCGCTGAACGTCATGATGCAGGCACTGTAAGCCCAGGCTGAACGGGTAGGTGAGGGGTCTCTGTAAGTAGTAAGTACCACGCTACGTGTACCTGTGACTATCAGGCTTTCCTTCTGTGAACGCGCTGCCTCGGCGTGAGAGGAGCTGGCGAGGGCAGATAGATATTACCAGCGGAGCACGGTCGTCGGGTGTTTCGCGGATCTGTTATATATTATTCGATTATTGGCTGGCTCGCAATATATCCGGTACGGCTTGAGTTAGACTGATTTTGTCTATATTAATAAATGTCGTTTATTTATTATGTTGATATTTCATCGATTTGTTGTCTTTTTACCTTCTGGCTTATCCCACTCCTATAAAATAATAAACCAAAAAATAACTTACGCTGCTTTTTCGTGTTCGGAATTTGTTTTACTTGATATTCTGTAGTATATACATACGACAAATCCATAAATCCAAGCGCCATGCCATGCCGTCGCGGCGAGCACTGAGTGCAAGCGGACGCAGGCTTTCCGGGAGTAACCTCATCTAACTCCGAACACTTCCCGTTACCGAAGAGCCGCAGATTTGAATCAAGAAAGGTTGTCACATCACTGCTTGAGGGGTGCCAGAATCTAGGCTGACCCGGCGTTGATACGGACGGAGGCCGAAAGCCGAGCCAACTTCGCGCGAGAACCCGCAAGGCGACGACATGGACGAGGCAGAGCCGCAAGAGCAGCAGCCGATAGAGGCCGAGGAGGAGTCGCAGCAGGAGGCGCCTCCGCAGGAAGAGGATCCCGCCCCGGTGGAGGGTCAAACGGGGAGGTCTGAAGCGATAGCGACCTCGCAGGGAGGGCTGTCGCGCGGCGGGGCGGCGACGGGCGAGATAAGCGCGGAGGAGATAAAAGCCTTTCGAACCTCGATAACCGCTCGACGCTTCCCAGGGCTACGGAACCTGAGCGATGAGGACGTGGCTGTGATGCTGCTGGGGCACCTAAAGGCCGGGGGCGCGAAGGCTGAGGTGAGGCAGAAGAACTTCCCCAAGTCGCAGCAACAGAAGGGGGAGAAGAAGAGCAGGAGCGACCCCGTGTGGTGGCCCAACAACGCACAAGAGGCCAAAGACAGCATCGTGCTAGAGCCAGAGAAGGCCTTTGCGGGGATGTTCAGCCCCTACGATGCCGATCGTCAGGACTTCCTCGAGAAGAAACACGCAGACACGGCGAAGCTGGTCACCCCCGCCCCCTTCGTCCCCACAAACTGGTCCGAGGCGAGGAAGACAACAGAGGTGGACTACTTTATCAACTCAGCCACCGCGGCGGAGAAGGAGATGCACAAGCGCGGCCTGCGCGAGCGCGCCAACTTCAACACCAGCGAGTTCCAGAGAGTGTACACGACGAGGAGAGGCAAAAAGCTGACATGATATCGCATATTTAGCGCAGTCGCTTGGGCTGCCATTCCAACTGCCACACCATTTCCCGACGACCTTAAACCCAACTCTAGCATTTCATCACACCTATGGAATGATGTCGAGGCCCGCCAATAGTGATATAAATGAGAGCCAAACATCGATTGTGTCGTCAATTATGTTTCGCACCATATGCGACATGCCAACCCCAAACTTGCATTGTGATGGTTGAAGGGGCAGCGTAACAAGGGAGAGAAGCAGTGCACGCGAGGAACACTCGAATGTCAATGGTTGGCTGTGCATCCGTTATGCGATTTATGCTGATCACATTGGGAAGGGTATACGGAAAGGGCTGTCGGACTTGTGGGGCAACTTGGTTGGGCGGGGGAAAGGACTCTACCGTCTTTGATGAGTCCGTCGGTCAGCTCTCCATGCCCAAGTCGGTACCCAGTCCGTGCCTTTGACAGGTAATAGGGAGCATTCGACATGCTCTCCATCCCCCCAGCCACCACCACGCTGTTAAACCCTGTTGAGGACGAGGCATCCAAAAACAGCGAAGAGGTAAATAATGTCCTGAATTGGCAGAGAAACACGCTGCCTCTTCTTTTACATGTTTCGAGGAAGCTTCATTGTGCATTAGACTCATGCAGGATACTATGGTTTGGAAGAATAGGGCCGTATGAGGTGCTGGCCTACCCAGTTGGATCGATTGGGCTGCCAGCATGACTGCCTTCATTCCACTCGCGCAGACTTTGTTTACATCCGTGCAGGAAACAGAGTGTGGCAGCTGCGCCCCAAGAGCAGCCTGCCTTCCTGGTGCCTGCAAGCAATGACGGATGGAAATTGAGTCAGGGGACTCTCTGCATGTCACGAATGACCGTCAAACCCGACGCATGCATCAATCACATCGCGTGTCACTGTATTATCTACCTATGCCAGTTGAAGGGAGGGGGGGGGGGGAGACTGTGTGTGTGTGTGTGTGTGTGTGTGTGTGTGCGTGTCTGTGAAACTGTATGTCTATGAAGATGTGTGTGAGAGAGAGAGAATATGAGAGAGATTGTGAGTAGGTGGACAGTTGTCTGCGTGTGTGCGTGCTTGTGTGTATATATGTGTGTGTCAATGTGTCTGAATGAAGGTGCGGAAATGTGTGTTAAAATGTCATTTCGAAAGGATGGCCTCTCAGACAATACACTACGCAACCTTTATTTCCTGTGCATTACCTGTCCCAGGCCAGCACTTAGCACGTTTCCCATGTAAACTTCCTGCACAGCCTTTCCCTCCAGCCCCACTCTGTCCAGCGCCCCTTGGCACATACGAGCGCAAACCAATTTCAACGCAAACAGAACTCGGCGACGGCGGAAGCTTTGGCCTCGTCGCGTGCGCGACGCCAGCGTCACGTAAGGTTTCGGTTCACTTCAGAAGACCATCCTATCGCCGAAACCGCATTACCTCGTATGGCAGCCGCCCCGAGTTGCGGAGCGCTGAGGCTGGAAAGCGCCCCTTGGAAGCTTCCAATCGGCGTCCTCGAAGCGGACACGACACAAATATCTGAACAACGGAAGCGACCAAACGACGCTCAACAACACGAGATATATGTTACTTCCGTACGGAGGTAGTGGGGAGTACATAGAGCCGCGAGGGTGGTGACGTCACCGCCTGCCACGACGTCTGCAGCTCCGACGGCCCCGAAAGAACGGACTCCTTCCACGACGCGCTGAGATGAAGTAGGCGTCGAGATACTGGAAGCGCCATCTGTGCCGGAAAGCCACGCACGCTGCACCGCCAACCTGCGAGCCGCACCCTTGGATGCCATGGTGGCTATTTTCAAAACAAGTCAGGTCATTGCTTATGTGCAGCCCGCCCGACTCCCGTGAGCGGTTCTCCCCAAGTGCGCTGCCCCGGTCGCCCTCCCTCCGAAGTACCGCTCCCACTGCCTCGCTCGCGCTGGATCGTCGAAGGCTGTCAGCATCCCCGTCAGACTCTGCGCTGCTCGTCCGCCTGATATCCGCCTCGAGCGGGTACCGGTACCCGTGATTAAACCTTCTGTTAAAATAATCATTTAAAACCTTCTTTTTGATTGTCTTGACGAAGGTTTCATTACTTATCATTCTAGGGATGGTATTATTTATACCGCTCAGGCATCCGCGGATTTCGGATGTGTTGATCTGACTTATTGGGGGTAGGGGGAGGAGTTAGGGCTACAGGTAGGTGTCAGATAGTCAGGGTTTCCCTCTCTGCTTGTCTCTTACCAGTACACAGTGAGAACTCGTCATCGTCACCTTCTAGAGTAGTCACGTGAATAACAAGCCGAAGAGAAGTTGTAAAGCATGGTCGCAAATTGTTAACGTGAAACATTGGGTGTAAGCGTACTATCGCTGGTAGCTTATATATGTACTTGTGTTTCCCAATCTGCTCCTCAATTTTAAAAGGTCCTAACTATCGATGACGTAGCTTCGGGATTGGATGTCCTCGCAGGAAGAGGCTTTTGGAAACAATTGTCACTTTGTCTCCTCGAACGAAGTGCAGGGCAGTCGACGGTTATGAACGAGCTTGCATATCATTTGTTGCGTAACTGAAACACTGTCCGTATCTTAACGTATAACTCTTGTAACAATTTCAACCGCTATGTTGCCTCTTGCGAAACTGGGATCGAAGGTCGCATGTTTAATTGAAATTGAAATTTAAATTGTTTACAACATGTACCGTATGCGCCGGTTTACACCAATTACCGTATGCGCCGCTTGCTGTCTCTGGGCCCTCTCAAATATGCCATACAATAAACTTACAAGTCAGGGCTAGACCGTTAACCACCGTACTCCAACCTCTCCAAAGGGCGTTCGGAGGTTTTACTTCCCCCCCGGGGAGTGTGCGAGACGAGGTGATGGCGGCGTGCAATTAGGGGCGTGTGAAGGTGCATTGTGTGGAGGCACGGCGAGAGGTCGTGCGGGATTTGATGCGGTGTACAAGTAGGAGATGATGTAGCCATTGGACAGTGTGCGTATGGAGTTGTGAAAGGCATGCGAGACGTGTCGAGTCGTGCTTTGGAGATGAGTTTGTCAGGAGGGTCGGTGCGGAGGGTGAGGAGAGAGGTGAGACTTGTGATGGTGGATGAGTGCGGCGTGCCCGTGCGGCTCATGACGATGGGTAGGATGTCTACTTCAGTACCTGGCCAATGGCTGCGGATGGCATTCGCGAGGGGTGTGTATTTGGCACGAATCAAGTGGGCGATTTGGGAGAGGTTGTGGTCCGTGCAGTCCACTCCCCTATCTGAATCTTTTTAATTGATGAGTAACGGCGGCGACCGTTTGTGTGACCGCCGAATCGAGGCTAGAGGAGGCGAATAAAGTCGGGTTTGTGCGCCGGCGGTCGTAGCGCGGGGGGGGGGGGGGGGGGGGGGGGGGGGGGGGGGGGGGGGGGGGGGGGGCGGGATCTCAGGGGGGAGGATGGCGGGGCACGAGGTTAGAGATTCGGGCGAGAGACCTTCGTCATCAGCATAAAGGCGGGTGGGCATGTGAGTGGGGTGAGGGGGGGTGACAGTCAAGAGGGGTGTGGGTGGGTGTGGGGGATGTGAATGGCTTGATGGGTTTGTTACCGAAGTCCGCAGTGATGGTCTCCCATCGACCGCCGTTGTGGCGTTCCATGAGGGAGAGTAGGAGTTGCGGCGCGCTTTTGTGTCGGTCATGTCTTAGCCAAGACATGGTGGGGCAGATACCGGCCATGTGGCCATTGCTAGTGAATTGGCCACACATGGGGCAGCGCAGGGTGGGGTTGTGTGTGAGGAGGCGGGTGTTGTGGACGCCCCACATGAATTCTTGCTTGTGGGTGAATTGGATGTTGGTGAGGGTTGTGTGCTTTTTGTGGAGAGTGAAGTCGGCGCCGTCCTCCGCGGCGCGGGCGAGGAGGGCAACGTGTTTGGATGTTTGTGAAAGAGGTGTGTGAGTGTGTTTGGTGTTGTGGGCGTGGGCGTCAGTTTTGAGGTTTGTGTATCTATAGGGTATGGGATCCCCTACGGTTTGTGGGATGAGGGTGTACGGCCAAGACCAGTGGCCTATCGACACGTCTGAGCCTGTGGTATATGTTGTGTCGGGTGGGTGTCCGTCTGCAGCTTGGTTAGCGAGTGCGTCTGTGAGGTCGTTTCCTAGTGAATGGTTGTGTGCTTTAATTTTGCCGAGGTGTGTGCGGATGCCTGCGTTGCAGCGGGTTTTGAGGGTGTGTGTGATGGAGCTGAGCGTGTCGCGGTGGATGTTGTGTATGTAAGCGGGTGGGCAATTCAAGAAGCCTTGTATGAGGCGGAGGGAGCACGCATTGTTTGTAAGGAGGTGGGTGTGACCTAGTTGGAGGCCTATGTCGATGCCTGCTGGTTTAGCGCGGTTGATTGTGTGTGAGGGAGGGTTAGAGGTCACCAGAATTTTGATGCGGGTGTCCGAGGCGGGGTGGGTGGCGGCTGCTCCGACGGGGGAGGTGTATCTCTTCTTGGAGCCGTCTGTGTATACAAAGTCATGCCAAGCAAGATTTCCTTTGGTAAGGGAGTATGTTAGTTTCGTGCGTTGAGGGAGGGGATAAGTAAGGGGGTGAGTGGGGTTTGGGGGGAGATGGTAGAGGGGCCTGCGGAGTGGGGCGAGTAAGTGTCTAAGAGGTGTGGTGGGATAGTGATGGTGGGATTGGGGAGGTGTGTGTCGTATATTGACTCGAGGGTGTTGTGGAGGGCGGTCATGGCTGCGTATGAGGGCAAGGCGGAGAGTGCGAGGGGGTTGGCGACGAGGTAGATGTCGACCATCCAGCGTGTGCCGCATGGGGTGGGGGTGGGGATGCATGTGTGTTGGTCGGGGGGTAAGAAGGTGGTTGCGTCGTTGGGAAGGGTGTAGAGGTGGTGGGTGTAAGGAGAGGTGATGTACTTGGAATGTCGGTATGGTGTGTGTTCTCATCGAGGGAGTATGAGGATGGTGGAGCTGGGTGTGTGTGATGCGGTGGAGTGGGCGCTGGTGATTGCGTGTTCCATGGCGCGGCACATGCATTCGTGGTCGTATCCCGGGTTGGCGATGTTGGTGCCGTGCCAAGTGTGTAGGGCGATGTTGCCGCTGGATAAGAAGATTATGTCTTCGGAATATAGGGAGTGGTAGGTGTGAGAGTGGAGTGATTTGTTAAGTGTGTCTGAATAGAGTTATGTCTGGGTGTGAAAGGTGTTGCGGAGTGTTGTGAGTAGGTCCTCTCTAGTGGCCCATTTGTTGCGTGTGTTGGTGGCAGGTGTGGGTGAGTGGACTTCTGAACGGGAGCCTAGGCGAATGATGAGGAGGTAGACATCATCTTCGAACGAGTATTCCGTGAGGTCAGGGCGAAAGAGTTGGAATAGGTAATATACTCGGGGGCCGTTGAGGGTAGTGACCGCGCGGCCGTCGGGGGTGCAAAGGATGGTGGTGGCATTTAGTGTTGGGTGGGCGTGTATGGTGAATTTGCCGGTGGGGAGCATGTCGAGGTCGGGGTGGATAGGGTCGTGGCTGAATGTGATGAGGGGGTGCGTCCATGGGGAGGGGGGTCCGGGGACGGGAAGGATGAATGTTGTGGAGGGGACAAAGCCAGAGTTAAATGCGGTGAGGGCGGTGGGGCCGGAGGGGGTCTCAGTGATGGTGTCGTGGAGCTGTAGGCAAGGGGCCCATTGGACCTCGTGGAGGCGGGTGAGGTCGTGATGTTGGCCGCGGTCGCACCATTCGCATTGCCACGTGACGGGTCCTTGAGCGGGGCGGCATTGGGAATGGACGGCAAAGTTTGGGCACGTGCAACAGGTGGAGGTGAGGTTTGTGTGTAGGGGTTCATGGCAAATGGAACAAGTGGTGGGGGAGGGTGTGGGGAGGCACACCGACGTGGGGGTGGAGGAGGTAAGGCGGAAGCTGTCGTCGAGTTGGAGTTGGATGTCCCACTCCGTGAGGTGTTCCGGGGCCCATTCTACCATGTATTGGGTTTGGCCGTGATATATTCTGTGTCCTTATGTTTGGATATGATGCGTGTGACGTCGCAGGGAGGGTAGTGGTGGTATGAAGATGAGAGGTATTCTGTCTCGAGGTGTGTGGTGGGTGCCAGGGAAGGGGGGTTCTGGTGCGAGGGGTATGGATGCCGGATGACGGGGTGGTGGGGGAGCGGGGAAGGTGGGGAGAGAGGAGGGGAAGCCATGAGGGGTGGATGGTGTTGGGGGGGATGCGTGTTTGGGTTTAAGGTGTGTGATGGGGAGGCGGTTGTGGATGGTGTCAAGGGGCTCGATTAGGACTGCGGCGAGGAGGCGGGTGGGGATTGAGAGTGAGGTGGTGGACCCCGTGTGTGTGGATATGGATATGCAGGATTTGAGGAGGAGGGAGGTTGATGTGGCGCGGAGGAGGACTTGTGGCCATGTGGTGATGTTGTGTTTCCAAAGGGGGGTGAGGCGGGGGAGGAGGGAAGTGTGTGTTTTGCGGGGAGTGAATTCGCATTATACTTGTTTGTAGGAGTGGGGGTCGGTGATGTGGGTGGCTCTATCTCTGAGTGAAGCTAGGAGGGTGTTGTCTTGGTGGGTGAAGTGAGCGCGGAGTGTGGAGGCAATGGGGTTTGTGAGGGAGAGTGGAGGGATGTTGTGGAACATGGTGCCAGCGTCGCGTTGGGCCCGTGCAAGACATCGGAGTGTGGGTGGGGTGTTGCGTGACATGATGGATTCAATGGGCCAATGGGTGGAAGTGGTGGGTATGGTGTGAATATGTGTTCGAACCATGTGGCCTCTATAGCCAGAGGTGTTCATGATTTTGTGGAGGTGGCAGATTGTGAGTTGTGCGGCGTGGTCCTCAAGGGAAGGAAGGCCATAGCCGAGGTCAGAGGTAGGGCGGTGGAGGGCGGTGCACCAGAGGTTGCGCACCGAGGAGACGGCGGAGCGGAGTGCCCGGCAGACTTGTCCTTCAAGGACGTCCAGTTGGGAGTCGCTGAAGAGGCCGAGCTGGAGGGTGAAGTGCTTGCCGATTAATAGTCCTCGGATGATGCGTAGTCTGCGGGATTGTGTTAGTGGGGAAGAGGAGAGGGCGGTGACGAGGGATGCGGTGGTGCGCTTTAGCTCGTGCCAATGCTTAGTGAAGGTGAGGGAGGTGTTGAGTTCTACCCCGGGGACGCGGTACGTTTCCGAGTTGGAGGGGGGATGAATGGGGGCACGGTTGGAGTTGATGGTGATGAATTGTGTTTGGAGGCGGGATGCAAGGAGGGTGATGTTGGCAAGGGAAAGGGGGTTGCCTGAGCACCAGAGGGCGCCGGTAATGAAGCATTTCCGGATGTTGACGGTCATACATGTGTAGGCGCTGAAGAGGGAGAGTTTCCGGAGCTGGATAGACATGTTGGGGGTTGAGCCTGTGGCGAGGCTGAGGTCGTCGGCGAAGCCGCGGCCGGGGTAGGTAGCTGTGGATATTGTGGGGTCAACGTTAGTGGCAGGGGGGCCCGGGCGGTATCCCTGGCTGCCCACTGTGAGCCAGCGGAGGAAGGGTTCAAGGAAGAGAGTAAATAGGAAGGGAGAGAGGGTGTCCCCATGCAGGGTGCCACGGTTTATGTCTATGGATGGGGTGGGGCCGTACGGGGTAATGTATTCGGTGGAAGAGACGTTGTAAAGGTGTTCCCATGTGTTGACGAAGGTCGCATGTTTGACAGCAACCAAGAATCTTCTTTGGTGGAAAGCCAAAATTAGCCTCAAAGGGAGTTTGCTCATTCCGAGTGCACGAGTAGCTTTGTACGCAAAATTTACTTAAGGCGGCAGGTCTGTCTAGCTCGAACAGTAATAGCAGCAAAAACATCGTAGAAGTTGTTGAAACGTGTTATTGACGCGCTTCGTACGTCCATCCGTCTCCGAGTGTCGGGTGGGAGACACGTTGAGCCTTGTGCCAAAGCGTCTCCACAGTGTCTGCCAAAAGCCTCTAGCGAATTTCGGGTCGCGATCACTGACAAGTACTCGGGGCAGTCCGTGTAAGCTGTAGACTCCAATAAAAAAGCAATCTGGCAGTTTCCTATGTTGTTACACTCTTTGCACATGGCAGAAAATGGGCCATTCGAGTAAGATGGTCGACCACAATTAACAAACTTTCAAAGCCATTGCTCACATGTAGGTGTGTTGAGTAGTCAAGCCCAATTGTGTGCAACGGTAAAATTGAGTGGAGCATGCAAAGGGTAAAGAGTCGCAACCATCTGTGGTTGAATCTTTGCTCGTCGTCACACGACACATCGCTCACAAAACTCTTTCATATCTTGGCGAATTCGTTTCCACCAAACCTGTCGAGCGCTTTAGCAAGAGTGCCAACAAAGTTGGTTGTAGGTGCCGGAACTCCCACGCGTAAGTAAAATGGGTCTCACCACACTACTCATCAATGTAGCCGTTAATAATCAATATCCAAATAGGACCACAGTCGGCAGCCGTAAAACTGGGGTGAAAGAAGAGTTGACTCGGTAACGAAGAGTCTTTGTGAAGAACGACTTGTCGAGAAATCACAGCGCTTCAAAAATATTCCCAATGAGCCACGTAGCCCAAATGTAACAATCCGAAGTTACGCTGAGTCTCCTTGGCAAGCCCAATATTAACGGCGTAAGAGAACGTCCATCAATGTCGATAGTACTCAAAACGACGTAAGAATCATTAGGGTGAACGGTCGGCTGATTAGTGACAACATGCTCAACCTTAGCCGGCGTACCCAAATTAGCAGTTACGTACGGAACATGTACCGACGCCAAAAAGACGTGAACAAGATGGTGTTGACCAACAAGTAACGGCATTCAAATATGGTTGCCACTCAACAGCGCGAGATCGTCGACGGTAATGGTAAGGCCAGTTTCCTCAAAAAACTCGCGAACGGCAACGTCGACGGGAGCTACGTTAGGCGAATCGGTCCAGCAGAAAACCAAGTTTTACCAGTACGGGGTCCACGTTGTAAAACGAGTTTGATGTTTGAGGCTTTTGAGCCACCGACAAGCAATACGACAACAACGTTGTTTCCGGGACCAAGGGAAGTCATGTCGACTCAAGCAAGCAGCATCGAACAACTCAAGCAACAACAATAGCGTGTGGAGATCTTGAGCTCTGAAACCGGTGTGGCAGTTTGCGTGTCGAGAGCTAATTCCTAACACAAATCTGTTTTGTTTGTTGTTGCTACTGTTAAAGAAAGTGCGTATGGAGAGAGATGGAAGATGTATAATTATTGAATATTCAACAATATATTGTAAATGAACAAAGGGATTGATTAAATGGTTTTGTCACCTCCCTCCATTGCACTTGGCTTAGATGGGTCCAGCCTAGCTAGCTTCCACATGTTCTCGCATGGTTCTCAGTCCAAGTGCTAGGGCTCTCGTAACGGTCTTAATAGACGAGCGACGCAGCTCGTCTATCTCGGAAAAAGCATACTAGCGCGTCATGTAGCAAGTTAGATAAACTGTGCATAAATGTACGTACCATGAGGTACTAGCAGTACATTACATAATAGAAGCCTCGCTAAGTCACAGGGGCAACGTAACCACGTAGTGCGTCCATCCGATGGAAAATTACGGATCAAATTAGTACCGACTACGTGTACAATGTCTTGCAATGTACTATTGCATGAAAGTACCCGTCACACACACGCCCTATCGCACACACTCCTTATCTCATTCTCTCTTTGCCTCTATCCCCCATTATCATTCTCTACGTGTGTGTGTGTGTGTGTGTGTGTGTGTGCGTGCGTGCGTGTTACAATTTGTTCACCTGAAAAGTAGCCCTATCTAAGCGCCCTTGCCAAGAACAGACTCACGCGGAGTTGTATACTAGTCGCTATTCTTGTTCCGAATAATATCAATTGTGATGCTTTAGTATCGTTGTTGGAAGTTATTTGTTGTTTTCTTGGCCCACATCTCACCTCTCGGCGCATCTCTCGTTGCATGGCGCCAACTATATGGATGGGATGTACAAACGCTTAGTAGCTTTGGTTATGACAGGGGCAACATAATATATACATGAATGTTTGTGACGAACATCGCTTTCAAGAATCTGTCACATATTTCATTCATATTGTACACATTGGAGGAACATAGCTCTAAATTTTATATTTGAAATAAAAAGGTGCAGCCCACATACCAATAAGGAACAATGAAGGATAAACCGCACCTTAGGCCAATGAGAACTAACACTCTAAACATGATAGGAGCGCTTCTGCAACAATGGCGGAATGTGTGAAATGTAAAGGAAGCGGCCTAAACACATGCATATAGAAATATCACTTTTAGTACATAGCCCATAGAACGAAGTTGGCTGATTTTGAAAAGCTTTCATGTGTGGACATAGTTCCCCATATGGACTCCCCGCCGTTGAGGCACGCAAACCACGAGAATGATAGGGATAACATGACGGTACATGCACTCGATTTCTTTGAGCCAAGTGGATTAAGGGCGGGTTTCGTCAACGTCAAATGAATTCCAGCCTCAAAAAGTACGAAATAAGTCTTGGACACTTTGATGAATGTACAACCACTACAACGTACCCACATGAAATTTTAGTATGCCGGCGAAAGCATGGATTTCAAAACTTTCACAGCCCGTAGTCACCCCTCCCAATAATTTGAGAAAACAGGCGCCCGCCGGCGGCGCAGCGGCGGCGGCCCCGGAGGGGGGTGCGCTCGCAGGCCCGTCGGCATCCCCTCACCTCCCCGTGGTGGGCGCTGGAAACCCCGTACCCGTGCCAAGCCTGGCACGGTAGGGGGCTAAGAGGGCCGACAGCTCGATCCGTGGGATTAGCAGCTGTCGGGAAAGCCATGTACAGAGGGCTTTTGAAAAAATAATTTCTGTGCACTACCGGCGCCAAGATCTCCCGCTCGGGCCGTCCGATATGTTTTTCGCGCACAGATACTCCTAGATACAGCCTTACTTTGAGGAGTGGGACCTGTACTACGGCAGCGTTTGATGGCAAGGAGGGTACGGCCGGATCAGCGGTGGGAGGCGGGTGTTGGAGCTGGTGGAGGCCTGCCGGGAAGCAGCGCCAGGAAAGGGCGCTCGCTAGCTATCGACCAGCCCTGTGCCGGTCGAACCTTACCGAGGGGTGAGGCAAGACATGGCACAGGACGGCGGCTAGTCGCAGACGGAGGAGCGGCTACAGGAGGCGGCGGCGATCCTCAAGATCAGCCGCCGCCGGAAAGCCCTGTACGGAGGGCTTTTTTGGACACTTAAATAATGTCCGTACCCGGCGTCGAGCAAGTTGGGGAGCAGCACCAGGGTAGGGCGCTCACTAGCGCGTCGCCACGTCGTCCAGCGTCATCTCCCGGGGGGAGGAGTCAGCTGGGACGGCAAGGAGGACAGTCGCGACGGGAGGAGCGACACGATCTGGCGGCGGCGACCCTTTGGGTCGGCGCCGCCGGAAAACCCGGCACGGAGGGTTTTGCTTAATTCCGGATCCGGCTACGGTGACCTACCCCCCCCCCCCCCCCTCTTCGACACCCACTGCCCCGACAGAACTACATAATCCTAGGATTCCTTGAGCGTGGGCCCGGGTGAGCGCGGAGGCCCCCGCTCAAGCAAAGGCTGCTCGGTGGACGCGCGATCAGAGGGGGGAGGGTAAGGCCACAGGCCGGAAAACCGACAGGTACCCGGGTACCAGACAGAGAAAAAACCGGGGAAATGAGCGGGGAAAATTCAGGCGCGGAGGCAAGAGCGCTAGTTTTTTCTATGTCTGTGCGTCTCGGTCCCCCCCACCTGTCCTCGAGGTGATGGAGGACCTCGACACGGAGGACCGCCGCGTCGGTGGACGCGGCAAGACCTTGGGGCGGGGTTTACGGGATGGAGCGGCGGGATCGACGAGCGACCGCGCGAGGAGGGGTTTTTTGCCAGCCTTTCCCCTCCTACCTTCGGCAAGACCGAAGTCACGCGGGAGCTAGATTAGGCTGGCCCGTCGTCCCTTCCGAACGCCGACCGGCCTAGGCCGGTCGACACCCCGGTTCGGCGGGAGCGGGCCGTGCATCGTGAAGGTCGAGCAGAAGTTTAGTTTTGCATTTCTAGACAAGTGGATTTATTTTTCTTGATTACAAAATTATTACGTTGTTACTGCTTAGGTGGGGGGACTGTGGCAATTACTGCGGTTGCTTACAGTTATATAACTCCCGAGGAACGTCGGCACACATTGCAGATAGGTGTGTCGATAAGAAATGTACCTGGTCGGAGAGACCCGGGCCCAACTTGCTAATAAGTCATGTATGGCGAAGTAGAGTGGCCCGTGAGACAGCACTCGGTCCATTTTGCCGGGACATGTTGTGAACAATTTCAATATTTCAATTTCAATTTGAGAAAACAAAACTCCGTACCCGATAGAACGGCCGTTTTCGACCCGTTAAGTGTTTCGACGGCAGCGTATATCGACTTAGGGGCGCTTCAGCGTATCTATCGCCAATGAAACTGCACTCGCGACGAGACAAAGGTGTTAAGGCGTACATATTGGGCGAGCGGTTGATCGCTACGGTCCAAGGTTTTCGTCGAGAAAAGAGCGTCGATGGGTTGGCTGGTGCTTTGGGCCTATATTTCAATGCCACGCTCACCCAATCACTTTCCTCCAAGCCGTTGCATCGGGGGTACGTTCACCTATCCCGAGCAACAACTCCCCAAACCACCCGGATACAATGTGTGTTTAGGAGTCCCTAAATAGAGCCGCTTTTGCGATGTTTTGACCTAATCCTTGGATGTTTGTCGTCATCGAGGTACATGTCCTCACATCATCGGGCGAGAGGATACACCGGGCGGTGCACGGCCGCCGCAACTACAATGGCGTATACGCGGGGACTTCCTCACTACCCTCCGTAATTCAGTCTACACATAGCGAACTCTACCCTCCGTAATTCAGTTTGCAAACAAACCGAACTCATCTACTCCGACCCCCTCAACAAATCAATACAAATCCACAAACAAAACGACGCGAACATATTCCTCCCCTCAGACCAACACACTGACACCCCCACACCCTGCGGCACACGTTGAAAGGTCGACATTAACTTTGTGGCTAATCCCCTTTCCATGAACACCTTCCCCCCACACTACCGCCCTCCACAGCACACTCGAATCTATCTATGACACATGCTTCACCTTCCCAACCCTCACCCGCCAGCCACCTCCACACCATTTCGATTCACACACACCACACTCAGCACGCATATAGTACCCCCAACCCCACTCACCTCTCACGTACCCCCTCCCGGAACGCTCACTACTGACGTATACCCGCACGAAAGGGATTCTCGCTTGGAATTGGCAGGATCTCGTCTATACCGACGGCTCCAATAAAGGAGGTTCCTCCCCACTTGGGGCGAGACCCACCCACCCCACCACAGACATCCGAGTCAAAATCATGCTAACCTCCATCCCACTCTCCCACATCATCAACCATGCGCAGATGGCCGGCATCGACATCGGGCTCCAACTAGGGCATGTACACATCCTCACCGACAACGCATGCTCACTTCGACTCATTTCTTGCTACATGCACCGCCCCATAAACCGCATACCACCATCACATCCACCGCGAGACACTAGACTCAATCACTAGCACCCTCAAGTTTCGATGCGACTCCGGTGTCTCCACCCACCTCGGCAAAATCAAAGCACATAACCGTTCCCTAGGTAATGAAGCGACATGGCATGCGCCCTAGCCAACTTAGTCGCGGACGCTCACCAACCAGACACAATTTACACTACAGGTTCGGAAGTGTCTATCGGTCCATGGACATGGTCATATGTACCCATACCCCAGCCTCAAGGAGACCCCGCGCTCTACCACTACACCAACCTCAAATCTGATGCCCATAAATACACCATCAAGCACACTCATACACCACTTGCTCGAACCACTTAACACGGTGCCCTCCTCGCCAGCGCCGCCGACGACGGGGCGGACTTCGCATTTTACCTCATTCACTAATATCCAATTCAAAAACAATACTTCATGTTGGGTGTTCACAGCCCCCGTTTGCTCGCTTGCAACCCCTCCCTTCGCCGCCACACGTGTGGCCAATTTCTTGGTAACGGTCACATGGCAGGTACCCACCCTTTCATGCCGGGCCTATGACACGACCGACACAACATTGCCCTCCAACTCCTTCTCCCCTTACTTGAACACAATAATGGCGGACGATGGGTAATCATCGCCGCCGACTTCGGTAATAAACCCATCAAATTGTTCGACCCCCCCCCCTTCTTCTCCCCGCAGCCCCCCCCCCCCCAACCCGACTATCATCCACCTCCCCATACTAAAATGCCCATCCGTACAGTAGATGCGGACGAAGGCAACTCCCTTGACTCCCTCACATCCTGTCCCGCTATCCCCCCCGAGGACTTTCTCCCCTCTTCTCTCCGCCCCCCGCTCACAAACTCGACTTTATTCGTCTCTTGGAACCAAAATTCATCGGACACTCGAACTCGTCGATACTCTTCGATTAGAAAGATTCAAACAAGGTAATGGAAATACTGCACGGACCACAACCTCCCGCACACTGCCCACTTCATCCGCAGCAAATACACCCGCCTCGCAAACACCCTCCGCAAACACTGGCCCGGTACTGAGGTCGACATCCTCCCCATCCACATAAGTCGCACCTGCACTCCTCAAACAACTACGATTGCCAGCCTCACATCACTACTCACCCTCCGCTTTGACCCCCCGGATAAAATTATCTCGAAAGCACGCCCCGAAACCACTTGCATATTCTCCGAACTTCACATCCACACTGTTTAATGGTTGCATCAATTGCTACTGATGTACCATATCAAAACACGCAAGACACGCCACCACAACTCACGACTGCACACCCACACCTAACACAACACAAACGACGCAAGCATGCCGTACAACATCTCCCCGGGGAGGGAGTATTTCGGAGAGGTCGAGCCCGTGAGAATAATTGTATGGCCCCAACTTGTAAGCTTCCTAGATGGATAAACACAAGCTCTCGTAATTGCTTGTGGTCGTATATCCTCGTATACCCACCGTATTTTTCAGTATAAGTCTGCGGAAAGCTGAATACATGTTAAGCTATACAAGTGGCAGAGGTTGCTGACCTACGCAGCAATGCCGAATTTCGGTGGCTCTATCGGCGAGGCCTACGGTAGTGAGTGCCGCGAAAACGTACACTCGCTTTGGTTCACGCTTGAGGCCTATATACATTATTATTACATGAGAGACGTGGGGTAATTCCGCAAGAGGAGTCATATTTATGGATTTGAAGGTTAGAGAGTGAAAGGCTTTGCGCGAACGGGAGCCATAGTACTATCATCCCGGTATCTAGTGCTTATGTACAATTTAGCTAGCTGTCACATTGGCACTTCGAGCGTTTTTATGCCGGATTTCGCATCTACTAGAGTACTAGTACCACCGCACAACGCCACGTCATCGACCAAAATTATCTTTGTATGCCCCAACTCGCGTACTAGAATATTATCTGCGAACATCGGGGTATTTTATTTTTTGCTCCAAAGTTCGAAGGTAGTATCTTATTAGTAGTACGTATACTAACATAGGCCTCCGGGAGGAAAATCTCGAACAATTTCGGGTGCTAGTTAAGCCTCCGCATCACGTGAGTACGTTGCACCTCGAGCCAACCGGCCCTCAATTCTACTTTCGGATCCCTAAGGCCGGCCACTAGTGGAATAGCCAAATAGCGCACACGTGACCATGTTGCTGTACGGTACAGTACGTCATAGTACGTTTCTCGATTTTAAGCCAGTCTAGTCAGCACGAGTCGGCCTAGGATGTATGGGTGCTATTTCGCGTTACTAAACGAATAGCGAATAGGGACAAACTACAGTTAAGTACTTGTGTGGACCATCTAGCGACGATCGCTACTACCAACTACGTGGAGCTACCCCGCAAGTCACTATAGAACAAGTTGAGTAGACGAGAATCTTGCTGCCACACAGATGGTGCAACTTGTTTTATAAAGGTATCTCAAGGTATGCTTCTGGATTTTCGATAAATTCGGCGTCGATCTACCTCTTGTTTGACCGAGAGGGCAAGTCAACAAGAGATAGATTTTCGAAAATGCGCGTGTCCGGATAGATCGCGCGCCGAGCGAAAGCGTCCGCCGCTCACTCCAACACAAGCCGCGCAGGATTCCATGATAGCGATAGCGACTACGTGGTGAACATGTGGGGTGCCTGCGATAGTCCTAGGATTCCTTCTTCTAGACGATGGCACGCCACTGATTATGCGTTGTCCCGTTGCTGGCATCCCTCGTTTCTGTACGGGTACCTGTACCTGTAGTCGGTGAGCCAGCCCAAACCTATAGGCCGGTCGCGCAAACCCATAGCGGTCCGGTTGAATTTCGTTATTTCTCTTCGCCTGTATGTCGTGTATATTATTTGAAAAACGCTATACCTCCTATTCCGAATAGGAGGTATATTCGCGAATATACCTCCTATTATCTGCCTGGACCTATAGCTCGTATCGCTTCGCGATTTATTTATTACTAATAATTCCGACGTGTCAGTACGTTTTGGTACTGTATAGTGATACGTACCGCTATCGCTATTCCGCTATTCCTCTAGTGGCCAGCCTAAGACCATTCTGATTTCAGCATACTAGCTGATACGCAAGCACTTTTGGGTCATGCGTAGTCCACCGCGCATATCTCTTTGCTGATGGCGACGGTGTGTTCTCTCGAAGACCTCCGCCCCCGGCGCCTTCCGGACTGCGTCACAAGTTTAACCAATGAAAGTAAAACTAGCACGATACAGTCCCCCCAACAATTTCCACCTTAATATTAGCCTAAGGTAGGACAACTCCGAGTATACCCGTAGTCAAATCGCCATGCCTCCGTCTTGTCGTACTCTCGCGCGGGGCGTCCCGCACTATTGTACTCCCGCTAGTCAAAGCCCCCGCTATGATGCTCACCGCAACAATACATCCTAAGTTGGCCGTCAACGTATGACTCAAGATAGCGGTAGCTTTAGGACCAGTCTCCCCTAGCCGTTACCGTGCATCTCTCTCCTGCGTGCGGCAGCAAGATGAGTATGGTAGCTAGTCGCTGTTGCTCGTGTGCAACGCTACATCGGGCACTAGTAGACTTAGTATTTAGGAACGTAGGTACCATGAAGCTTTTTGTAGCGGCCCCGTGGTAACATGGTACATGTACAAGTTCGCATTTATTTTGGTCAAATTGGCGCCCGCCGGCGGCGCAGCGGCGGCGGCCCCGGAGGGGGGTGCGCTCGTAGGCCCGTCGGCATCCCCTCACCTCCCCGTGGTGGGCGCTGGAAACCCCGTACCCGTGCCAGGCCTGGCACGGTAGGGGGCTAAGAGGGCCGACAGCTCGATCCGCGGGATAAGTAGCTGTCGGGAAAGCCATGTACAGAGGGCTTTTGAAAAAATAATTTCTGTGCATTACCGGCGCCAAGATCTCCCGCTCGGCCCGTCCGATATGTTTTTTCGCGTACATATACTCCTGAATACAACCTTACTTTGAGGGGTGGGGCCTGTAATACGGCAGCGTTTGATGGCGAGGAGGGTACGGCCGGATCAGCGGTGGGAGGCGGGTGTTGGAGCTGGTGGAGGCCAGCCGGGAAGCAGCGCCAGGAAAGGGCGCTCGCTAGCCGTCGACCACCCCTATGCCAGTCGAACCTTGCCGAGGGGTGAGGCAAGACATGGAACAGGCCGGTGGCTAGTCGCAGACGGAGGAGCGGCTATATGGGGCGACGGCGATCCTCGGGATCAGCCGCCGCCGGAAAGCCCTGTACGGAGGGCTTTTTCGGATACTGAAAACAATGTCCGTACCCGGCGTCGAGCTAGTTGTAGAGCAGCACCAAAGTAGGGCGCTCACTAGCGAGCCGCTACGTCGTCCAACGTCATCTCCCGGGGGGAGGAGTTAGCTGGGGCGGCAAGGAGGACGGTCGCGACGGGAGAACCGGCACGGAGGGTTTTGTTTAATTCCGGGCGCCCGCGGGCCGCCGGATCCAGCTACGGTGACCTGCCCCCCCCCCCCTATTCGACACCCACTACCCCGACAGACCTTCATAATCCTAGGATTCCTTGAGCGTGGGCCCGGGTGAGCGCGGAGGCACCCGCTCAAGCAAAGGCTGCTCGGTGGACGCGCGATCAGAGGGGGGAGGGTAAGGCCACAGGCCGGAAAACCGACAGGTACCCGGGTACCAGACAGAGAAAAAACCGGGGAAATGAGCGGGGAAAGTTCAAGCGCGGAGGCATGAGCGTTAGTTTTGTCTATGTCTGTGTGTCTCGGTCCCCCCCACCTGTCCTCGAGGTGACGGGGGACCTCGACAAGGAGGACCGCCGCGTCGATGGACGCGGCAAGACCTTGGGGCGGGGTTTACGGGATGGAGCGGCGGGATCGACGAGCGACCGCGCGAGGAGGGGTTTTTTGCTAGCCTTTCCCCTCCTACCTTCGGCAAGACCGAAGTCACGCGGGAGCTAGATTAGGCTAGCCCGTCGTCCCTCTCGAACGCCGACCGGCCCACCCCGGTTCGGTGGGAGCGGGCCGTGCATCGTGAAGGTCGAGCAACACTTTAGTTTTGCATTTCTTGACAAGTGGACTTATTTTTAGATCTGTTTTTCTTGATCACAATTTTTTGTGATGTTACTGCTTAGGCGGGGGGGGGGGCTGTGGCAATTGCTGCGATTGCTTACAGTTATATAACTCCCGAGGAACGTCGACACACATTGCAGATAGGTGTGTCGATAGGTGTACCTGGTCGAAGAGACCCGGGCCCAACTTGCTAATAAGTCATGTATGGCGAAGTAGAGTGGCCCGAGAGACAGCAGTCGGTCCAGTTTGCCGGCACATGTTGTAAACAATTTCAAATTTCAAATTTTGGTCAAATTGATTTCAACCTAGAGATTTGCAAACCGAGCTCCCATGTGCACGTGACAATAACCCCCGCGGTGAATGCAACTGTTAATACCGGCGCGTCGTATCTCTAGGACAACTAAACGTGTGCTAGTACAACCAACGACCACATGACTATCCAAACGGTCAAAAATGAAAATAGAAAATTGCTAACAACAATCTCCGAGCTAACGGTTGTTGTCTTTGGGCTCCCTTGTGATCAGGCCTCCAAGAGTACCGTTTTGATCTTAGGATATACGCCATGAAACTGTTAACCCCAACCTCTCCAATGGCAGCAACTATACATTCAAATTAATGCTAGCAGACAATAAATGTACACTAGAATGAGAAATATTTTATCTCCATTCTCCGCGATGCGCAACCTGCTCCACTTGCTGCGAAGGCGCTGACCACCCAAGCTGATCAGCTCGCGCTCGTCGCGACGGGCCTACCTGACCTATGCTCATGTGCGACTCCGGTCGTGCCGGAGCTAGGGGGGGGGGGGGGAGGGGCATGGGAAAAACCCCTTGCACAAGTCGTCGACGGCCCCGTCTCGATCTGCTCGCTCTCCCGTCCGAGATATCATTGCTCCTCCCGCCGCAACTCGCCCCCTAGCCCAAACTTTCCTACCTCTCCAAGGGTTGGAAGAAACGAAGTCCATAGATGCATACGGTATGTGGCTGGCGCTGCTATCTCCGCGCCAAATTTTTTATGTCCCATGTCCGTCTCCGTCTATTTCCGATACCCATTTGATCTTACGAAATCCGCCCGTATCCTCCCCCAATGATTTACGTTGTCAAGGGGCCACCTCTATAAGCAAAGTGCCGTTGCGATAACCCTAGGCACCGTGCCTTAGGCAGCCTATCGATAGCCGCGTACTAATTGGGGGACGGGTTGGTCGAACTCGCGGTCGAAAAGCGATGAAATAATTTTCATACTAGTGTACAGTTAATGTCTACTAGGATGAATATGACTTTATTGTTACTGCCATTGGAGAGGTTGAGAATAGTGGTTTCATGGTGTATATCCTAATATTAAAACGGTACTCAAGTAGGCTTGATCACATGGGCGTCGGAAGACAGCAACCGATAACTCGGTGACTGTTGTAAACAATTCAATTTCAATTGTGGCGCGCCGCGGACGGAAAGTTAGACGTGGTTACGGTGGCCGTGGCAAGTAGGGGGGGAGGGGCTGAACAATATGGTGGAACCTATTGTGTTGAGGTACAACCAAGCAATGAACGAGCATAAAACGTCGCATGAGGAGCAAATCATACGCGGCAACCCGAAGTGGAAAGGGGGGTTAGAAGGTGATGGGCGCTGTGAAATAAACCCGCGCATATAGCGAAGATTGTGAATCCGCTTGTTCATTTAACAAACATCAATCAACCCACATTGAATCACACTTGTTCTTCGTGCTTACATTTAGTTATTTTCATTTTCCATTTTTGGGGTGTGGGGGGGAAATGCACTACCAATTTATGTGTTTGTGTGTTAATCATCAATTTTCCTCGGCATGTGCACATTATTATCGTCACGGAATGGTATCACTACTATTATTGTCATAATGTGCTCAATTCACACACAAAATGGAATTTAGGTGGGGCGTTCACAACACCCACCTCCTCCCTTGGAAGAAAACTCTCAAATGCTCAATGTGCGCCAATTTCATTAGCAACGGTCACATGGCGGGCAACTGCCGTGAATGTCAAGCCTCCGGCATGACCGCCACAATAGTGCACTTCAATTCCTACTCACACTACTCGAGCAATCACATGGGGGGCGATGTGAAACTATCACCGCCGACTTCGGTAATGAACTTACTAAAATATCCAAACCCGACACAGTCAGCGAACCACTCCCTCAACTTCACATTCCCTCTTTTCAGCACAGTCAAATAACCACTTGTAGAGTGGACGCCGACGAAGGCCTCGACCATTCCTCACTAAGCTGCTGCCCCACTGTCTTGCTAGAGGATATTCTGAGAGCACATCTCAGACCCCCAACACACAAACTCGACATGATTAGACTTCTAGAACCCCGCCTCGTCGGCTATACCTCCTCTCGACGCAGATATTCCTCTATTCGTAAAATTCAGATAGGAGAATGGAACTACTGCACAAATAACACCTTTAAGGACACCCACAATCCCATCATTGAAATACACCCCCTACGCTCACAGTCGCCTAGTACACAAGTGGACATCGTACCCATAGTTATGAGCCGCACCGGCACACCTCACTCCCTCACACACACCAACATCACTACCCTAATCAACCTTAGAACTAGCCTATAAGACAAATCTTCCAATACCCCAACCCGAGACACTGCACGCATAATTTCCCGCCTATACATACACTCTATCCAATGGCTCCACCATCTACTCCACATCTATAGTATTAAGTCCTTTACCAATTGCAAACAACTTTTACACCAGCATTTGTAACAATACCCGCCCATCTAATACCACACCTAACCCTACCTTGCCAAGGACCTCCTAAGGGGGGGATAAAGCTCCACAGCACCTTCGGAGAGGATGGACAACGAGATCCCCCGGCCTAAATTTTTATTCTAAGTCCTAAATGGCATGTGCAAGAAGGCCCTTCGACAACAACCATAATGTGCATGGTAATTGGCGTAAATCATTACCATTTCCATTCAATACCATAATGTGTTATCGCTTCTTTGTTGTTGTATGATCCCCGTTTCGTACGCTCGGGAGTGGGCCCATCCCCATGGTAATGGAGATTAGTATGAATAGCTCCCCAGCCCATCATCAAGCGCCTGCCCGGTTGCTTGCTCTTCTCCTTCTTGAACTCTTCTTTTGTGATGGCATGGAGATGCTGTGACCCATGACAACTGTAGTTGAGCAAGCACCCGTAGCGCTCGATGAACCCCGGCACGTAGTATTGGAGGACATGCATGTTGACGGGGGCGTGATCCTAATGGTCTGCAACGTTGGTGAATGCCTTCACGAATGCCTCGGCAAGTGTCTTCACAAGCGATGCCCGGCGCTTAAGATCCGACAAGGGTGGCGTCTCCTTGGTGGCGAGATATTGTATAGGCGTCAAGAGTATATCCCATACCTGTGGGTACGACCTCCAAGCCATCTTCGCCTTCGTGAAGTCTACATTTTTGAGTTTGTACTTCACAGCGACGTGGTCAAGCAACTTTTCATACGACACTAGCACCTCGTTGCACTCCTCTCCGATGAAGGACTCCTTCCGGTGCCCAATGGACATCGAATCTTGTTCCTTAGACTGCTCGGTGGACGCGCGATCAGAGGGGGGAGGGTAAGGCCACAGGCCGGAAAACCGACAGGTACCCGGGTACCAGACAGAGAAAAAACCGGGGAAATGAGCGGGGAAAGTTCAAGCGCGGAGGCATGAGCGTTAGTTTTGTCTATGTCTGTGTGTCTCGGTCCCCCCCACCTGTCCTCGAGGTGACGGGGGACCTCGACAAGGAGGACCGCCGCGTCGATGGACGCGGCAAGACCTTGGGGCGGGGTTTACGGGATGGAGCGGCGGGATCGACGAGCGACCGCGCGAGGAGGGGTTTTTTGCTAGCCTTTCCCCTCCTACCTTCGGCAAGACCGAAGTCACGCGGGAGCTAGATTAGGCTAGCCCGTCGTCCCTCTCGAACGCCGACCGGCCCACCCCGGTTCGGTGGGAGCGGGCCGTGCATCGTGAAGGTCGAGCAACACTTTAGTTTTGCATTTCTTGACAAGTGGACTTATTTTTAGATCTGTTTTTCTTGATCACAATTTTTTGTGATGTTACTGCTTAGGCGGGGGGGGGGGCTGTGGCAATTGCTGCGATTGCTTACAGTTATATAACTCCCGAGGAACGTCGACACACATTGCAGATAGGTGTGTCGATAGGTGTACCTGGTCGAAGAGACCCGGGCCCAACTTGCTAATAAGTCATGTATGGCGAAGTAGAGTGGCCCGAGAGACAGCAGTCGGTCCAGTTTGCCGGCACATGTTGTAAACAATTTCAAATTTCAAATTTTGGTCAAATTGATTTCAACCTAGAGATTTGCAAACCGAGCTCCCATGTGCACGTGACAATAACCCCCGCGGTGAATGCAACTGTTAATACCGGCGCGTCGTATCTCTAGGACAACTAAACGTGTGCTAGTACAACCAACGACCACATGACTATCCAAACGGTCAAAAATGAAAATAGAAAATTGCTAACAACAATCTCCGAGCTAACGGTTGTTGTCTTTGGGCTCCCTTGTGATCAGGCCTCCAAGAGTACCGTTTTGATCTTAGGATATACGCCATGAAACTGTTAACCCCAACCTCTCCAATGGCAGCAACTATACATTCAAATTAATGCTAGCAGACAATAAATGTACACTAGAATGAGAAATATTTTATCTCCATTCTCCGCGATGCGCAACCTGCTCCACTTGCTGCGAAGGCGCTGACCACCCAAGCTGATCAGCTCGCGCTCGTCGCGACGGGCCTACCTGACCTATGCTCATGTGCGACTCCGGTCGTGCCGGAGCTAGGGGGGGGGGGGGGAGGGGCATGGGAAAAACCCCTTGCACAAGTCGTCGACGGCCCCGTCTCGATCTGCTCGCTCTCCCGTCCGAGATATCATTGCTCCTCCCGCCGCAACTCGCCCCCTAGCCCAAACTTTCCTACCTCTCCAAGGGTTGGAAGAAACGAAGTCCATAGATGCATACGGTATGTGGCTGGCGCTGCTATCTCCGCGCCAAATTTTTTATGTCCCATGTCCGTCTCCGTCTATTTCCGATACCCATTTGATCTTACGAAATCCGCCCGTATCCTCCCCCAATGATTTACGTTGTCAAGGGGCCACCTCTATAAGCAAAGTGCCGTTGCGATAACCCTAGGCACCGTGCCTTAGGCAGCCTATCGATAGCCGCGTACTAATTGGGGGACGGGTTGGTCGAACTCGCGGTCGAAAAGCGATGAAATAATTTTCATACTAGTGTACAGTTAATGTCTACTAGGATGAATATGACTTTATTGTTACTGCCATTGGAGAGGTTGAGAATAGTGGTTTCATGGTGTATATCCTAATATTAAAACGGTACTCAAGTAGGCTTGATCACATGGGCGTCGGAAGACAGCAACCGATAACTCGGTGACTGTTGTAAACAATTCAATTTCAATTGTGGCGCGCCGCGGACGGAAAGTTAGACGTGGTTACGGTGGCCGTGGCAAGTAGGGGGGGAGGGGCTGAACAATATGGTGGAACCTATTGTGTTGAGGTACAACCAAGCAATGAACGAGCATAAAACGTCGCATGAGGAGCAAATCATACGCGGCAACCCGAAGTGGAAAGGGGGGTTAGAAGGTGATGGGCGCTGTGAAATAAACCCGCGCATATAGCGAAGATTGTGAATCCGCTTGTTCATTTAACAAACATCAATCAACCCACATTGAATCACACTTGTTCTTCGTGCTTACATTTAGTTATTTTCATTTTCCATTTTTGGGGTGTGGGGGGGAAATGCACTACCAATTTATGTGTTTGTGTGTTAATCATCAATTTTCCTCGGCATGTGCACATTATTATCGTCACGGAATGGTATCACTACTATTATTGTCATAATGTGCTCAATTCACACACAAAATGGAATTTAGGTGGGGCGTTCACAACACCCACCTCCTCCCTTGGAAGAAAACTCTCAAATGCTCAATGTGCGCCAATTTCATTAGCAACGGTCACATGGCGGGCAACTGCCGTGAATGTCAAGCCTCCGGCATGACCGCCACAATAGTGCACTTCAATTCCTACTCACACTACTCGAGCAATCACATGGGGGGCGATGTGAAACTATCACCGCCGACTTCGGTAATGAACTTACTAAAATATCCAAACCCGACACAGTCAGCGAACCACTCCCTCAACTTCACATTCCCTCTTTTCAGCACAGTCAAATAACCACTTGTAGAGTGGACGCCGACGAAGGCCTCGACCATTCCTCACTAAGCTGCTGCCCCACTGTCTTGCTAGAGGATATTCTGAGAGCACATCTCAGACCCCCAACACACAAACTCGACATGATTAGACTTCTAGAACCCCGCCTCGTCGGCTATACCTCCTCTCGACGCAGATATTCCTCTATTCGTAAAATTCAGATAGGAGAATGGAACTACTGCACAAATAACACCTTTAAGGACACCCACAATCCCATCATTGAAATACACCCCCTACGCTCACAGTCGCCTAGTACACAAGTGGACATCGTACCCATAGTTATGAGCCGCACCGGCACACCTCACTCCCTCACACACACCAACATCACTACCCTAATCAACCTTAGAACTAGCCTATAAGACAAATCTTCCAATACCCCAACCCGAGACACTGCACGCATAATTTCCCGCCTATACATACACTCTATCCAATGGCTCCACCATCTACTCCACATCTATAGTATTAAGTCCTTTACCAATTGCAAACAACTTTTACACCAGCATTTGTAACAATACCCGCCCATCTAATACCACACCTAACCCTACCTTGCCAAGGACCTCCTAAGGGGGGGATAAAGCTCCACAGCACCTTCGGAGAGGATGGACAACGAGATCCCCCGGCCTAAATTTTTATTCTAAGTCCTAAATGGCATGTGCAAGAAGGCCCTTCGACAACAACCATAATGTGCATGGTAATTGGCGTAAATCATTACCATTTCCATTCAATACCATAATGTGTTATCGCTTCTTTGTTGTTGTATGATCCCCGTTTCGTACGCTCGGGAGTGGGCCCATCCCCATGGTAATGGAGATTAGTATGAATAGCTCCCCAGCCCATCATCAAGCGCCTGCCCGGTTGCTTGCTCTTCTCCTTCTTGAACTCTTCTTTTGTGATGGCATGGAGATGCTGTGACCCATGACAACTGTAGTTGAGCAAGCACCCGTAGCGCTCGATGAACCCCGGCACGTAGTATTGGAGGACATGCATGTTGACGGGGGCGTGATCCTAATGGTCTGCAACGTTGGTGAATGCCTTCACGAATGCCTCGGCAAGTGTCTTCACAAGCGATGCCCGGCGCTTAAGATCCGACAAGGGTGGCGTCTCCTTGGTGGCGAGATATTGTATAGGCGTCAAGAGTATATCCCATACCTGTGGGTACGACCTCCAAGCCATCTTCGCCTTCGTGAAGTCTACATTTTTGAGTTTGTACTTCACAGCGACGTGGTCAAGCAACTTTTCATACGACACTAGCACCTCGTTGCACTCCTCTCCGATGAAGGACTCCTTCCGGTGCCCAATGGACATCGAATCTTGTTCCTTAGACTGCCTCTTCTCTGATGACACTTTGACACCAATGGTGGCCAACATCCAGTCTTGAAACGCCTTGGCGTCTGCTTCGCTCGTCCCGCAGTGCCGTTGGGTGGTTTGCCAGTATAGATGGGCAACAATCGGAGGTTGATGTGGAGCAAGTTCGGAATGCGGCGGGATGGGTTTATGTGCAGCAACGGGACGTGCATGTACCTTTGGGAATTGTGTTGCCGGTGCCAAGTGAGGCGGTCGCTGGTTGTGATGTAGGTTGGCGCATGCTCCCCTTCTATCGCGACTTTTTCTTGCAACACCGACATACGTAGGGGCACTTCGCCTTTCCCTCAAGCTCTGCGTGCGCCGCCATAACTTGCCACTCGAGAGTCCCCTCGATCACCCCCCGCCGCACAAGGGACTCCGATGGGAGGTGAAAATCGGATGTCCAACTCGTGCAGCAATTGCACCCGCACTCAGCTCCGCAACCGCATCCCCTCCCGGTGGCATTTAAATAATTCTTATCGCCACCCTCACACAGATGCGGTATCACCGTTGTCCCACCCGAAAGCTCCACGCCATCCTTCGCAATCTTGTTTAGCTCCTCGTAGTATTTCCACCCAAGCTCTTTCGCGATATCGTATTGGTCGTCGCCTTCATACCATAGCGCCAGTATGTGAGCGAGGGGGCTATTGTTGCCGACCCCATCGAGTCTTACCGCTTTAACAATAGTCGTGGTTTGCTTGCAACCTCGGGGTGTTTGGGCTGAGTCCGCCTTCCTCTACATAAACAACTCGTTCGCGATGTCGAAGTGCTCTTTCAAGTCCCGTGCTCTCTTGGCCACGCAGCTATGCAAGTTCAAGTGGGCTGCGGTTATGTTCGAGGCTAAAGGCGAATCCAATAAGCCGTCCTGGTAATTGTAGTACATTCCCGCATCGAAGTTCAACTCGTCGCGGAACTTCCGGATTTGCCGAACGGACATGTTGCTCGACATCTGCTGTGCGAGGAGACCACACGACGGGAGAATGAACGGGACATAGGACCTCTTCTCCACGTCGAATTCCCGGCCGGTGAGACGAATTAGGCGCCGCGTCTTCATGTAGCTTATGCGTAGTTTCGCCTCAATGTTGTTGCCCTTCCTTGCCGACCAAAACTCCTCGACGTCCTCCACGGCTCGCGTAACAACTCGTTTGCAGCACGGTTGTCGTGATGCCAACGGTATGTCCGCCTCCTCTCCATAAATTTCCTGTGGCTAATGTTGTCGACACTGTTGCTTTTGTTGCCGTTCGGCTGATTGTTGACGCCGTTGTTGGTGTTGGGTTATCTGTTGCCGCGGATTCGGCGGCTTTCCTGCTTCCCCGAAACGCATTTGCAGCCGACCCGCCACGGATGCTTGTAGCCGATCCCCCTCGATGTCCGAGCTCGCGAGGGGATTACAATCATTTGACCAGCCCGAAAATGTCGCGTGCAACCCTTGATACTGCCGAGTTGGTGAACGCTTTTGGCATGGCGAAGCGGCGTTCTTTATTCGCCGACCCCTCTAGAATCAGCGCGACGTCGACGACTTCGTGAAGCTCGAACTCAAACCGCCTATGCTTTAATCCGGCAACATGCGCAACAGCTTGGACTTCGTGCACCTTCCTCTTTAAGCTAGCTAATGTAGCATTAATATGTTTATCATCAGTTATTGGCTATCTTAATTTTCCCTCCACCGATGCGAGCTCTACGTCGCGCTGGCGCTGTGCCCTTTTATGAACATGTGCGTTCGCTAAGGCTTCCGATAGCAACTTTATCTCCGCAGCTTTCGCTAAGATGTCCTCCTCGAGCACTTGCCTTGCCGATCGCTCCCGTTGTGTACTGGCCTACTAGTCAAGCACTTTTCGCTCGAGGAAACGGATGCGCAAGTACCTAGTTGTTTCTTGTGAGTTGCCGTTGTTACCGGTGCTGGTGGTATTTCTAGGACGCCTAGCCTTTACGAAGCGACGGGTTCCGGGTCTTACGGAATGCGCTCAGAGTGAACATTGCTCGATGCTCCAAGGAGTGTTCTTTGCGCGCCACCTTGTTGAACACTAGTGCCGCCAAGGCCGCGCTTTAGAGTACCCTTCCATAGCTGCGGACCCCGCCTAGTCGATTGGTTCCGAGTTCTAGCAACGGTCGGTGGCGGAGGAGAATGCTCCGCATCCATGAAGCCATTTTCGACACCTCCCAATTCCCGTCGACTAAATATGTCTTTCCCCCCGCCCCCACCCATGCATCATAACATGTGGAGTTACAGTATTAGCGGTGAAATTAGTTGGTTACATTCCAACATCAACGGGACGAATGCGCTATTGATGGAGGGCTTGCGGTGGGTAGCCGAGCCGCGTAAGCGCCGGAGGGGGCTTTATTGCAATACGTAGCCAACAACCCATGGCGTCCGTGTATAGCAAAGAAGCACTGACTAGTGCATTCAAGGTTTAACGAGCGCCGAAATTTGTGGTCGAATGTGCCCCGCGGTAGGAGACGGAAGGCCATTAGCAAATTATCCGTAGCGTTGTTTCCATTCCATTTGCGCGTAAGAGGTTCCACAGCCCATGAGCACACTTCAACACATGTGTGCGCACGCGTGCAGATATATGAAATGATAAATATTCCGTTGTCCGCGTCCGGGGGTTTTCCATGACCCCGAAGTATCGATCGTTACTCGTACCGGTACCGTGGGGAATCGATGTGGCCGAGCTCGAGTTTCTCTCTACCAAGCTACCCCGTTTCGAGGCTTGCCGAGCGTGGGAAAGCTCACACAATCCTCGCTACGTGTCCCGCATGTTCCTCGTACCAAAACCCAGCACAAACTAGTGGCGATTGACAATCGACCTCCACGACCTCAACCGCTATTGTTCCGAATTCCAAATGACATGCGAGAACCTCAAACACTTGGGACACCTTTCCCGCCCGGGCGACTACTTCGTCTCCCTCGACCTCACGGACGGCTACTACACCCTTGGCATCCGGGAGGAAGACCACGACTACAATACCGTCAATTACCGCGGCACCATGTGGCGTCTCGCTTGCCTTCCCATGGGTTGGTCGGGATCAGCCTACTACTTTTGCAAGCTGACACATGCTTTCACATACTACTACCTCCGTAGCCCAACCAATCCCAACCCAACGACTACCCCAGACCAACGCCGCCCCTCACGGCGCTTCATGTGCAACACCCGTTTGCGTGGCTTTCGCCCTACATGGATGATTTCTTTTTACTCGCAGAAACCTACGAGACCACGCTACTCCTCCGACACCGCGTCGACTCCCTCGTCACACGTCTTGGTCTACTACGCAACCCCAGGCGCCCGCCGGCGGCGCAGCGGCGGCGGCCCCGGAGAGGGGTGCGCTCGCAGGCCCGTCGGCACCTACCTCTACCTCAACGCGGTGGGCGTTGGTAACCCCATAGCCGTGCCATGCCTGGCACGGTAGGGGGCTGAACGAGGTACCGACAGCTGCGATCTACGGGATCAGCAGCTGTCGGGAAGCCATGTACGGAGGGTTTTGGAAAAACATAATATCCGTACACCGGCACAGGGATCTCCCGCTCGGCCAGTCCGATATGTCTTTTCCGCGACTAAATACTCGCAGATACTCTCCCGACGATGGGGCGGGAGCGGCGTTTACGAAATATTTTTGGCGAAGAAGGGTACATACGGATCGGCGGAGGGACGAGGGTGTTGGAGCTGGCGGCGGACAGCTGCGAAGCAGCGCTAGGGCACGGCGCTAGCTAGCAGTCGCCAGCCATGCGAGAGCCTTAGGTCTCCCCTAGGGGCGAGGCCTGATGCTACGCAGGACTGAGATGGGTCGCAGCCGGAGGAGCGGCACGGTCTGGCGGCGGCGGTCCTTAGGATCACCCGCCGTCGGAAAAGCCCGGTACGGGGGGTTTTTGGAAAAATTCCCGTACCCACCATCTTTTGAGGACCGGCGACTCGATCCCTATGTTCTCCCAAACCCTTCCCTAGTCGGTACCCGGTTATCGATAGGCCGCCTCAGGCAATGTGCCTAGGGTTATCGTAACGGCACACTGCTCATAAAAGGCGGCCCCCTAACAACGTAAACCACCGGGGGAGGGTACGGACGGCCACAACGCGATCAGATAGGTGTTGGAAACAGACGGGACAAGGACAGGGGACAGGAGAAAATCTGGCTCGGGGGCAGGAGAGCCAGTCGGACACCGTCTGCAGCCTAGTTATTTTCTCTTCTCAGCCCCCGAAGGAGGAGAGAAGACTCGGTTAGGTGGCGAGCTGCGTCGGGAGGAGCAAGTAATACCTCGGATGGGGTTGAGCACGGATCGAGACGGGACCGACGACGACCTATGCGAGGGGGGGTTTTCACATGCCTTTCCCCCCTAGCTCCGGCGCGACCGGAGTCGCACAAGAGCCGAGGTCAGGCAGGTTCGTCTCGACCAGCTCAAGATGAACAGCCTTGCTGAACAACGACCTCGCAACGGCTGGAGCAGGCCGCGTATCGTGGAGACTAGCGACATTTTATATTTCATACTGTATCAAAAAAAACACGTATAGATCAGAAAATAATAAATACATAGATACGGGTATGTTTTAGACGGTATCGTCACTGCCATTGGAGAGGTTGGGATTAGTGGTTCACGGTCTACCTTACGCTTCTAAGTCTAGTTAGGCGTAGGACAAGGGGGCGGGCCAGAGACATCATCCGGTTTTTACTGGTATTGTTGTAAACAATTTCATTTCATTTCATTTCATACGCAACCCCAAGATAGGAATATGGACGCCTATAACTACTTTAACTGCCACCCCCCCCCCGCTGCTATCTGGAGTTTCTCACCTTTAGAACAATTAAGATAGTGGCAAGTGGCAGCGACACTCTCTGCTTGGCTAGGCAAAGCCCTCCGTGCCCTCCGGACCTCCCCTCCAAGCGGCTTCAAGTGGACATCGCATACCCTCCGAAAAGGGGCCACTTTTGCCGCTAGCTGCGTCGGCGCGCCCCTCCCTTTCGTCAAATATATGGGTGGTTGGGCCAAGGACAGCTCCGTGACCGAAGATGAATACATCGACCCAACCATGTCCCCATCTCTTGTTGCTTGGCGTTTCTTCGGCTAGCTCACTCCATCCCCCAAGCAACACTACGACTAGGCCATGCAAGCCTTTGGCTTTAGGTTAGCGGCAAACGTGCCCTAGGGTAAATGGTGAGATTGATTTGAGTGTAAGGGTTTGCAAACCCAACTCCTATGTGTACGAGACAGTGACCCCCGCGGATAATGTTACCGTTAATACCGGCGGGTCATACCACCAAGACAACTAACTTTTAATAGCGGTAGGGCGCAACCAACGACCATATAACTTCCCCAACGGTGAGCTCTAACTAGCCCGTGCCTCATAAGCTAGAACTAGCTAAGAGCTTGGCACTGTATGCTTTCGCGCTAAGGCAATCTAAGTTTTGCGCGAACCCACTCCACCAACCCTATAATTGTGCGCTAATCTTCCCTCGTACCTTGCTTGTGGTGGTTTTTAAGCCAAATTGTAATCAAGCTGGCATATTTGGCAAACTTGCCCTAGGGTAAATGGTATAAAACCATGTCGTTGAACGCAGATTTCAGCGATTTCTTGGCTACGTGGCGTCTTTTGAGGTTAGTGAATTATCCTAGTATAGGCCGCGTTCCTAGGACGATAGATTGGTATAGAAACGCCCTTATTTAGCGTTGTAATGTTTGCGGTACTCTCGTTCCTTGTGGGTGGCGATCGGGCGGCCCTGCCGTTGCCTTTGCCGGCCGCCATCTCTCTCTCCGCTCACTCTCTTCACTTGAACCAACATATGGTCCCCTTGTGGGGCCGACTCGACTACCCGTATAACCATACGTCTTCCACCTCCAACACGGGGAAGGGGCGGTGATAATTGAAGGCACAAAGTGGTGGATGGCCCTAGCTTGGAAATTAGAATATATCAATACATTTTAGTGCCGATTTTGGTGAGGGAATGTCCTCTATTTAAAAATTGATATTTCAACTACCGCATCATCGTGCATGCAACGATTGTCCGTGCCATTCATTGATGTGTTTGGAGTAGTGGAACCTTGCAAGAGCTAGATGTGACATTGCAGTTTATTGTACACATTAAGCCTCCGCATAAAAAATCGATGTATTCATGGGACCATGATGCGTATGCCACGTCACTTGCATCAATGCGTCCATGAATTAGTGCACAACTTACTCAAAACATCCATGAATTAGTGCCGTATTCAATCGATGCGTCCACAAATTAGTGCCAGATTTAGTCAATGCGTCCATGCATTACTGTCCTATTTAATTGATGCATCCATGAATTAGTACCCTAATCAATCAATGCATCCATGAATTAGTAATAAATTTAATCGATGTACAACGATTTACATATAAGTCCGGGACATCGGTAGCATCTATGCATCTCGTTTGAAATTTCTTAAATAAGAGGATTGCATAAGTCAATAGCATTGCAGTCTTGCTAAACTATATACACGGTTACCGCATCCGGTAAGGCTAGGGATCAGCCATCGATGCATCGTCGATAGTATCATCATCATCTGGTGATAGTGCCATCGATGTGATAGGTTGCAACATCGACATCGACACGATGCCATTAGTGCTAGTATAAATGCCATCAATTATCAAAGCAATTGGAAAATATTGATTATTTAGGCCGGATGTATCGATATATTGTCCCAAATATCGATACATCGACGATAATATCGGCTGAAATTACCATCGATGTCAGCATCCCAAACTATCAACACTATCAACATCGACAATCCAAAATATCAATACCATCAACATCGACGTTTCAAAATATCATTACCATCAACATCGACAAAACTCATTTGATCCCTAGCCTTAGCATCCGGTAGTTATCAAGCTCATCATCTACGTAAACTTATATGTGTGAGACGACCGATATTGATGCCTCAATGCATTCGTCCGCATCACCCGCATCAATGCATCCATAAATTAGTGCCCTACTTAATCAATGCGCCCATGAATTAGTGCCCTATTTAATCAATGCGTCCACGAATTAGTCCCCCATTTCTGATTATGCCGGGCCCGATGTCGAGTTGGTCGTATCTACGGTCAACAATGCGGTGGCACCCGCTACCCAAGTGACTAGCCTACAACTTTCGACTCCCGATGCTCTTACTCGCTTGGGAGACTCTGAGGGCCACATCCAACGGGGCATTTCGCGCATTTTTCGTGCCCGGGCCTACCTTGACCTCTTGGCGTTCTGCAGACCTTCCCCACCGGACTATACGAGGGTGACTTCGGGTACGGGTCGCGGGGCTTTGGCTCTCTTTTTCGCTTCACATGAGTCCAGTTTCAAGGTGCCATCCGATTGCTATATGATGGCAGCCCACCGGGTGCTTGGCTTGACTGCGGAGCGCGCCGCTCATGTTCGAAAATGCCCTCGGTGCAATGAGGCCCCTTCAGAATCTCGCGGGTATGGATCTTCGTCGACGGTATCGAGCATCTTTATGTCGGGTGAGCGCTCAACAACCGCTATGCTCATGGACCATATCCCCCGGTGCCCGTGCTCTTGGTATATCATTCAACTCCATGACCGCATTGTCCACTTGCTTGAAGAGTTCATGCTTGAAGCGGGGGCTACTAAGGGCCGGGACTTGCGGTTGGAGGTCCGCCGTATTCGGTCGGGAGCTTCACGTGATCGTCCTGGGGATATGGTTTGGTTGGACTTCATGGCTCCGCACCGCCATCTTGTTGTTGATGTGACGGTTACAAGTGCTCGCACGAACACCAACGTTCCTCGTATAGGTGCTCGCCTTCCACTCCCTGGCAGCCTTGCATAGGGAGCTCAGCAAGGCAAACTTGATGCGGACCTCCGCACTTCCGCTTTGCTTGGCACGCCTTCGGTTCAGTCGGTCCATGACTACTACCCCTTCGCCATGGAGGATGGGGGCTGGTTGGCGCCGATGGCGGCTGAGTTGGTCGATCGCTTGGCTATTTGGGTGGTTGTTCGTCGCTTCCCTGGCATGGGGGCCGCTGACTCTCGTTCCTTGCGCTCTGACAGTTATGTCCGTATGCAGCATTTTGTTCGTCGATCTACTTCTCTTCCGTTTCGGCGTTTTTTGGGGGATGTGCGACGAGAATTCATGCAACGTCTTTCTGCTGCTCTTCATGGCACTCTGGGTTCTTATCTCCGCGACGCTTTTCAGGAGGTCAGTGCTGGTGCTGTGGCATGCCTTCCTGTTCCTCGGGCTTAGGTTTTTTCTTCCTTTCTTTCTTTTTCTTGCTTGGTGGCCTCCACTGCTTTTTCTTGTAAGAATTTTTTAATTAGTCCCCCATTTAAGCGATGCATACACAATTACTTATCGATCTAATCGATGCATCCATGAGTTAGCGTCCTATTTAATCGATGCGTCCAACCGAATTAATAAATTAGGAATTAGGACAATAATAAAATGGACGATACATCATAGTTTGATGCATTGAAGTTGTTGCTTGATCTTTAATTTATGAGGTTGATGCGGGGGCTTGGACTGCAAATTGTCGTTATGCCATTGCAAAGGCGAGAGGGTACATGTTTTGTGTATTTGTTCGACAATCCAATACATAAATGCATTGTCACAACCATTTTACTTCAAATTATATGGCGGCAGCATTTCCTTACATCACCCGTAAGCCATTGAAGCAACATCAATAAAAACACCGGCAGCGTCAAAGCAACACTAGTAGCAACAACAACAACAACAACAACAATAACAATAACAACAACAACATTAGCACCTCCAACAGAACATCGCTTAGAACAAAAACGTTAAGCTAGCAATAATAAGCGAAGCAATCTTAGGAGAAACAACAAATTGAAATATTGAAATTGAAATTGTTTACAACATGTACCGTATGCGCCGGTTTTTCACCAAAAGCCGGATGCGTCGGCTGCTGTCTCTGGGCCCTCCTAACTATGCCATACAGGGAACTTACAAGTCAGGGCTAGACCGTTAACCACCTAATCCAACCTCTCCAATGTGGGTCGGGGGTTGTACTCCCCCCCGGGGAGGTGTGCAAGTAGAGGCGAAGGTTGTGTGCAGTTAGGGTCGTGCGAGGGGGCAATGTGCGGATGCGCGGCGGGAGGTCGTGCGGGATTTGATGCGGTATATGAGTAGGAGGTGATGCAGCCATTGGACAGTATGCGTGTGGAGTTGTGCAAGAATGCGAGACGTGTCGAGGTGTGCTTTGGAGACGAGTTTGTCAGGAGGGTCGGTGCGGGCGGTGAGAAGGGAGGTGCGACTCGTGATGGTGGAGGAGAGCGGTGTACCTGTGCGGCTCATGACGATGGGGAGGATGTCAACCACTGTGCCTGGCCAATGGCGTCTGATGGCGTTTGCGAGGGGTGTGTATTTGGATCGTATGAGGTCGGCTGTGTGGGAGAGGTTGTTGTCTGTGCAGTACTTCCATTCCCCTATATGAATCTTTTTTATGGATGCGTAACGTCGGCGACCGTTGGAGTTACCAACGAATCGGGGTTCGAGGATGCGGATGAAGTCAGGTTTGTGTGCAGGGGGACGAAACATGGGGGAGAGAATCTCAGGGGGGAGTACGGCGGGGCATGAGGTTAGGGAGTCAGGCGAGAGACCTTCGTCAGCAACAACAAGTCGGGTGGGCATGTGGGCGGGGTGGGGTGGGTGGCAGTCAAGCGGAGTGTGGGCAGGGGTGGAGGAAGCAAATGATTTTATGGGTTTGTTACCGTAGTCTGCGGTGATGGTTTCCCAGCGGCCTCCGTTGTGGCGTTCCAGTAGGGAGAGTAGGAGTTGTAGAGCGCTGTTGTGTCGGTCTTGTCTTAGACCAGACATAGAGGGGCAGTTACCGGCCATGTGGCCGTTGCTAGTGAATTGGCCACATAGGGGGCAGCGCAGGGTGGGGTTGTGAGTTAGTAGGCGGGTGTTGTGGACTCCCCACATGAATTCTTGTTTGTGTGTGAACTGGATATTAGTGAGGGTTGAGTGTTTTTTGTGGTAAGAGAAATCGGCGCCGTCCTTCGCGGCGCGGGCGAGGAGGGCTCCGTGTTTGGTTGTCTGCGAGAGAGGAGTGTGTGTGTGTGTGTGTGTGTTTTGTGCTGTAGGTGTGTGCGTCAGCTTTGAGGTTGGTGTATCTGTATGGTATGGGGTCTCCTAGGGTCTGTGGAATGAGGGTGTATGGCCAGGTCCAATGACCTATCGTGACCTCTGAACCTGTGGTGTATGTAGTGTCGGGTGGGTGTCCATCCGCGACTAGGTTGGCGAGGGTGTCTGCGAGGTCGTTGCCTAGGGAATGGTTGTGGGCTTTGATTTTGCCGAGGTGTGTACGGATGCCTGCGTCGCAGCGGGTTTTAAGGGTGTGTGTGATGGATAAGAGGGTGTCGCGGTGGATGAGAAACAACAAAATCATGAACATCAGTAACATGAGCAACGCGCAACAAAAGTATCAAAACAATCATCGGCAATGGGAAACAAAAAAATAGCAACAACAATGAGGCCAACCACAACAAGAAAAAAGAAGCGGCAATTACGGCAAAAGCATATACTATTAAAGCAACAACACCGCCAACAATAAAAATAACAACATTTATAGCATGCGCATCCCATCATCATAACCAAAAGCCATCTTACGCGGATGGTGGCGAATTTCAGTGATCAGCAGCATAACCATAATCACCAATATAATTATGGATTGCAAGAAGAACAGCATTAACACGGACAGGGAAAAAGGGAGGGGAACCATGCAATCATCGCGATGTCATATTTGGTGCGTCCACGCGCCCGGGTGACTGACGGAGGGCCAGTTGCCGGAGAGCATCTGGCCGTCTCTATTTCCTTGTAATCAGTTTATAATCCTTACATATATCGAAAATCCCTGCTTGACAGCCCGAATGTATTTTAAATATCTGCGGCGCGGTGGCTCCCAATGATACGGCGACGACGACGACGGGGTCTTTTGGGTCCCTGCTCCCTTCAGCGCAGTAGCCGGTACCCGTACGCGAAGAGGTACAACAATTGTGGCCAGAGGGTAATCCACTAATCCTTACCTGTACGGGCGCTCAGGCGAGGCACAGAGGTAGTCTCCCCCGTCTTGCCGTGGTGAGCTCTACTGCGACCACAGAGAGCACGAGTTGGTATGCGCGAGTAGTGGGTTAGGCACGCTTGCCGGTATTCCGACTGCGGCGGCCGCCCGCCTACGGTGCAGGTACCGAACCGTCCGGTACAGGTATGCAACGCTAAGTATGTACCTGTACGTCGTCTTGAATACTACTGCTGCCCCGCCCCGTGTCAAGGAGTAGTAACACTTCTGAGCATGCCGTGGGAGTGGCTGTGGTCAGAGCCTGCGATCTGCTGAACCCGGTGTATTCCTGCCTATACGTGCATTATTTTGAACAGGGGCTGGGGCTCCGGGCCGTCTTCGCTGTGTGTTCTGAAGTACGGGAGGTGGGTAGGGCGCTCGTCCGGCGTCAGCTCAGCTCAGCTCAGCGTCTCGTCGAAGGGCGGCCGCTCACATCAGCCGTCAGCCGCGCGACACACCGGTGGGCCTCCCTTGCGGTAACGACACGGGGTGAGCGCCGGCTTCTGTCTCTCTCGAGTAAAGAGCTCGGACCTGTGTGTTTCCATTACCAGAGTCCTTCCTCTCCAGCCGCGCCGCTCCGTTCTTGCGAAAAGCACGCACAGGACGTTGTTGCTTGTTCGGCGCTCAGTCGCGGCGCTCTTTGTGCCACATATCCGCCACTGCCCTCGCCCCTCCGATCAGCCGTTTAGGTAAGCCCAGATGGCAGCATCAATAGCTGGAGAGATCCAAGAGCAACAGGAGAATGCGCACCTGCGCCCGTCTTCACCTCTCCTAGGTATTCCCCGCTTCTCTCTCGTCACCTAAAATATTGTTTTATAACTTTGATGATTTTCAGTTCATTTATTTTAACGAAAGGGGAGGAGGGAAGGGGAAGCAGGTTGGGGGCATTCCAAGCCTACCTTCAAACGGAACGGATCCAAAGCGCTGGGTTGAATATGCTAGAGTATATGCCTCTAATTGTGATGGCACATGTTGTGTTGGGCTGTCACTGAGAGGGGACCTTCTCTATTTTGTTGTCTTCGCACTCACTCTCATAAACTGGACCGCCGTCAGATTACATCCCCGCTAATAACTCGAGCACCCGTGACATGCAGTCAAGTATGAGCTTCAACGGTCAGAAAAAGGTGACCCCCTTGTCTACGTGCTGTTGCGGAGGGCAGCCCATTCCATGCCGTCCTCCATCTGATTTGTAATTTTGAATATGTTTTGGGTCAGGTGTTATCATATGATGACAGCCATTCGCCGGTGCGGCCATCGACACCTGAAGGGCAGGATCAGCCGTCGGATAAGGACGTGACGGGGCGGAACATGAACTATGCGCAGACATTCGGTGTGTCTCCCTGCCTGATCGAAGCTATGCATGTGTGGATGGGGGTTGTGCACGGCCTGTATTATTTGATGTGGATGTTGTTTGTCTTTGGTGCGAAGATACGTCTGGTTTCGAGCCGATTGTGGATGACTACAAGCCCAACGCGGCGCTAGACCTGTACATGAAGTTCACGCTGCTCTGCCTCCGCCTGGTCAGCAGCAAGATCTTTCAAAACTTCATCACGCTGGTAATCATAGGCGCAAGCGTTATGGTGGGCATGCAGACCTACCCCGCGCTGGAGAATGAGCCCACGTTGAACACGGCTGACAGCATCGTGCTGGCGATCTTCACTGTGGAGTGCGCGCTGAAGGTGCTGGCGGTGGGGCTGAGGCCATGGGAGTATTTGTTCGACCAGGACGGCATCAATTTCTGGAACGTCTTCGATTTCGTGGTGGTGGTGGTGTGTTACTTACCGCTGGACGCGTCAATGGTGACCGTCATCCGCCTCTTCCGCCTCCTTCGCGTCCTCAAGGTAGCTACCCTCCTCCCCCCTTCTTTACACGCGCTTGCTCTCCCTCATCTCGCCTCAGTGAATGACCTCCCATTTTGTCGCTGGCCACTGCCTGCAATCGCAGCTGGTGCGGACGCTGCCAGAGCTACAAATTCTGGTGATGGGCCTCATTGGCTCCATCCCCTCCATCTTCTACGTCGCCCTCCTCCTCTGCCTGGTGTTTTACCTCTTCGGCATCATGTGCCTCTCGTTCTTCAAGGAGAACGACCCCGTAAACTTTGCTGACCTTCAGACCACATTCCTGACGCTCTTCCGGTCAGTGGCACTCCTTTGCTGGAGTTTTTTTGTCTTTCACGCCATAACGAACACACTGCAAATCCCCTCCTATTGCCTTCGTCCACACTAACAACAGTCCGGGGAAGATGCCGAGAAAGTAAGCACGCTGCCTGCTTTCCCTTTGGCTGTCGCGCAGAATGTCGACACTGGATGATTGGGTGGACATAATGTACACAGCGATGTATGGGAACGACATTTACCCGTGCGACCCGTGGCGCGACAGCCAGTGCACCACTCCTAAGAGCCAGCCCTTGCTGGCATCCCTTTTTTTCGTCAGCTTCACTGTCCTCAGTGCATTTGTTGTGCTGAACCTCTTTATCGGTAAGCAGCTGCCAAGCGCACCCAGACATGTGTATGTGTGTGTGTGTGTGTGTGTGTGTGTGTGTGTGTGTGTGTGTGTGTGTGTGTGTACGTGTGTACGTGAGTGAGTGAGTACGTGAGTGAGTGAGTGACATGTTGTGACTCTGTCCTTGTGTAACATTGGTATGTGTTTAAGAGGGTCTTGCAGCATTGAGCATTCGGGAATGCCCTCCTCCGTTATCGCATCGCAGGTGTGGTGGCAACCCAGATGGACGAGGCAAAGAGCCGACTGCAGAAGGAGAATGACAGCCGTGGTAACATGGCTGGCTGCGAGGACGAGTTCGATGAGGAGGAACGAATGGCGAAGCTGATTTTTCTGCGCTTCGATGATTTGTCCCAAGAATGCGCCAGCATACTGGTCCGCATACCTCCTTTTTTCTCTCTGTGTCCTGCCTCGCTTTACCCTGTTGTTTTCGTGCATTCGTGTCGGTTTGTTCACCGTGGTTAACGTCTGTGGCATGCGTTGCGCAATCAGTCGGAGGTGCATTCGGTGAACAGCTCGCTGGACAAGATTCAGAAACAAAGGGAGGCTCGCAGCGCCATGTTTGCTTCGCTGCGGAGCCCTGTCAAGTCCCGCGGGAGGAGCGCCGGTGGTGCCAAATCGACAGGAAACGGGGATGAGTCGGCCGATGGGACGAGAAGCGCCCGTCACTCCATCGACGCGAGCACACTGAACCGTCCCAGTATGTTTGAATTGATTGGCGAACCTGATCCATCCGAGTCGGAGGAGCCGGTGTCGTTACCTTGGAATGACCCTGCAGCACCACGCGCGGCGAGCGTTTCGAGTGCTTGTCAGTCACCGTCGACGTTCGCCGTCGGTGGGAGCAGTTTTGGGAGGAACCGACTGAGCGCTGGCAACCCCATCAACCACACTCAAGTTCCCCAGCATGAGCAGGCGTACGTGGACGAGGTGAAGCAGCTGCAGGCGGAGCTGAGGCAGCTGCAGGATGCGGTGCCTGACCCCGACGAGGTCCGGCTCGCTGGCGACATCCCAAACTCTGTGGTGGATGTGGATGTGGCGGGGCAGCATCAGCAGCAGTGATTATTCACCTAGTAAGTACGAACGGAACGAAATGCCCTACTTTTAAACATACCGCCCCACTCACAATGATGCCCCGCCGTCGCCGTCTTTCTATTCGTTTGCTGCACCGTTGGCAGATAATAGTCAGCGCACAACGTCGATGCATGTTACGTACCTTTTCTCAATAACTTTATGCAACTCAATAGTTTTTGTCCTGTGGATTGTCCATCTCGCATGCTGACTGAATCTCAGTAATATGTGTGCATGTGGCGCGGTTGTTCAGTAACCTTTCCAATGGCCTCAGCTTACAGAAAAATACCATCCCCTTTCCCTGGGAATTGTATGGACAGAGTATTTTGTATATTTTAGTGTATACAGCATGTATTGTCGACGGGGATGGCTCCAGCAGAGCGCAGAGCCACTACTCGTGAGTTTATCTCGTTTCGATGCATATGATCTCTGACTGGGACAAGCGATAAGTCATGCAGTGCGTGCAAGTCCTGCGCCGAGAGGAGAGTGGGGCATCGTGTCGCTCCAATGGCGAAGGCCTAGAAAGATAGACGCGCATAATCGTCAGACTGTCACACGCGAGCTGTAGATAAGAAGAAAGGTCACCCAGCGTGATGGTGGGGAGTACCTGCAGTTCAGATGGCGGCATTTGAGAGCACGGAGCTGAGTCGTCGTCCAGATGCACTGTGGAAGGTATGCGGCGCTGGTTGCACTGCCCGGGTCACGCTGCGCTCAACCCATGAGACCTATTCTTCTCGAGGTTGGTAGCGAAGACGGGGAGAGAGGCGGGTAGGAGGACAGCTCCTGCATCCCTGCTGAACCCCCTACCACAGGTATGAATATCCTCACCGCTGCCGGTCGTCGGGGCACTTCTCTGTCGTCGTTGTCCGTCCGTTGCGTCCCAGACTCCCATTCTACTCCCGTCACTCCGCGGCTGTCATACCCTCCCGTCACACTACGTGCCTGCCGAGCAGCATCGGGGGATGCTTCCCCACCCATCGTCTGATGTCTTCCGACCATCGATGGCGTAGCAAGGCTTTGCTGGATGGGTTCGTTGGCTACCGCTGCGGCGGGTGACCCGTCACGATGCTCGTCTCGAACGCCATCGAAACGTAAGAGCGGAGCGTCGTCGATGCTCTGTGCACGCTCGCCTCCAACTACTTGTTGTGGGAACGCGCTAGGTTCAGGACCTTGCGCACCTGCCCTGGGCAGCAGTGGTGTTGGTGGGTATGGGATCCCGGGTGTGGCCGTCCAAGGGGCCGCCGCGCGTGTTGAGAAGTCGAAAGGAGGCCGAGCGTGATCGACATACTCGTAAGCCGGTTCACGTGATTCGATGTCTGCTGTGTAGGATGGCAGCCCGTCAACTTGGCGCATCCAAGAATCCAGTATTGCTCTCTCTAATGGATCTTCGATTGTGACTGTGCTCATATTGGGCGTCTCTGACAAAAGGATTTGCAAACCACAAATGCAGCGGTCACTGGAACACAGTTGGTTCATCAGCAATTGGTGATTGACTGATGCGCATGTATCGCCGAGACGTACAAGCGTGTGAGTACCAAGGGTCGGAGCAAGGAAGTCTCACATGTTCCGTGCATCAATTCTCAACGCACTTCACAGTCAAGACCATTACAGGTCAGTGGCAACGTGCAAGGCTAACAAATTCGCGGCATGGGCGGTATGTCAAGTTCAGAGGAAATTGTAAATTTGTAAGGGTGGGCTTTTCGCCATACAGCGATGGTGTCGTTTTGGGCAGAATCTGCACACATTCCAACAGCTGTGATACCTGCCACCATATCATATGCCTACAGCAAGTGCTTGTATTTCATTGATGGAGCAAATCGATTTATGTGGGTATGTTCCAATGCCAACAGTGGGTATACCTGCACGATAGTGCCCAGTTGAAACACTGGAAATAAGAACGACAGCCATCTTGCATGCAGGCCTAGGAAATATAATAGGGTATTCAGGATAAGCAAGTGAAAGGAAATTAGTCGCTACATTAACGCTAAGGAAAGGAAAACTCTATCTATTACATTGAAAGGCAGTGGCACCAAGCAAGAAGGAGGAAAAATGCCAAGGAAAGTCATCGCTATCTGTATGGATTACAAGAAGAAGAACATGAGCACGGACAGGGAAAACGGGCGGGGAAACAAGAGGGTCACGGAATCCAATGCACGGCAAAAGAAAGCACTACATTGTGCACAAACGTAGCAGATTGAACTAAAGAAACTCTGAGGCAACGCTGAGAGTGCAACACGGTCATTGATATCCCGACAATATTTTTATTTATTGTCAGCGCAATGACTCTCGTTGGTAGTTTGTCCTTTTCTGAAAATGAAAAGCACCGAAACAAAACATTGAAATAAACCTGAAATAACAAACAGACGCGCCCCCACACTATTCGCAACTACTGCGCCTTGATGAGCGTTTGGGTTCGTAGGATGTTGCTCATGATAGGTTAACATAAGTACCCGCAACGGTTGTTGCTGGCGTTGTTTTCAAGGAAGGGACGACATCGACAGTCGGGCTTTCGAGGAGTGCAGAGCATAAAACAAAATCAGCACTGATAGCTGGTGATGGCTTTCTACACACCGGTCACGAAGGCGCGGTATGTCACGCTGATGTAGTAGAACAACAGCAAACATGTAGAAATATTCTTATGCAGCAGAGTGGCAGGGCAAGGAAGGTCGCATACCTGATTGCTGCGAGCCACTGCGCGGTGATGGTTCCCAAATAGGCGTGGCATCAGACCGCCGCACGTATGTGGGCGGCGGCTGCGCCTGTCTAATAGTTAAAGTCTGGACAGCTTGTATCGGCCCCCCACCCATTCCAAGCTCGACGTCTACAGTTTGGATAGCTTGCACTGCAGCAGCTTCCGGGGACTGGACTGGGCTGTCTACATATTCGTAGCCGTACATTGGACCCGGGGGAGACGAATAAAACTGTAGCAGGTCCCGTCCGACACTAGGCGAGGAGGGCAGTTTCGCCGTGGCACTAAGTCGTGTTGCAGTGGCAAGGTATGTGTAGCTACCGCTGGTCCTTGCGGGTGGTGAATTTCCAGTTATCGACGCAGTCAACATCAGCAGGGCCACACCAACGACTTTCAGGGCGGCAGTCGTAACTAGTTTCAGCTTCGGCATGTCCGTCGTTCCACCTCATTTACTGAGCTACTTCATAGGCGCCCAGCTTGCAAAGGTATAATCGCTGCAGGTGCCTTAACTTCCGACAATCCAGGCGCAAGGCCCCTTCTACCAGTTCATAAACTATTCGGGGTTCGACCTATAACTTGGGCTAATACAGATTAACGATAATATTGCCGCCCTCCTGTTCTTGACAATTCGCGGCAATCCCCAGCTATGAAGCTGTCGAAATTGGCTTTTGCTACCCAACTGTGTTATGGTACAACTATTCCAGGATCTCAAATGCTGTATGCAAAAAACATAATGCCAATGATCGGCGGTTTTGGGGTGGTACAGCTGCGTTGGCTTGCCAATATCACTTCTTCATAACACTGTTCGAAACATTGACTGCTGGCGCTCTTCCATAGCAACGCAGGTCTTTTATCGCTGACATGTCGACGATAGCTCTTGGAAGACCAACGGTCACGCAGTGGAAATTGTATTCATGGCGAAGTGGAATGCATAACGAATAGAGCCATAAATAGGGCGCTCTGCTACCGGGACTACCTAACCAATCACATACCCTCGAGCTGTGTCCGGTAAATGCACTAGCAATGAATTCAAGCTATTGATTATATATAGGATATAAACAATAAGGAAAGATTATCTGGTGTCACAAGAAGAGAAGGGAAATATGTAGAGTAGAATGTAGATAATGCCATCGCGGCTCGAACCCTAGTTTATGACTCAATTAGGCAAGCTTCGGTAGAGTGCTATCTCATAGGGTTATATATTGTCCAAAAGCATACCCGACGTACTGGGTATCGCTAATGCGGAGATGCATACCAACCTATCGCGCGAACGATCAACCCAAACACGCCTGCCATCAATGCCGAATGCTCATGGTATGCATTCCACTTGCCACTTGCCAGTGCACAATCGCGTATAGCGGATACATGCGCTCAAGAAACGCACCGCTAGAAGGTGTCATACATGCCCGTTAATATATGGATTTCGAGTTTTATACGCAGTGATAATACGTTCAATGATATAGGCGGGCGTAATAAACCCCGTGGAGTGTCGAGCGGGCACTCCCCGAGAACAAACGAGGTTGCGGCCCAATCAAAGTATGTCGGACAAGTGTTTAGGCGAACGGCAAAGTGTGGCATTTTGCCTTCTGAGAGCTAAGTGAGGACACAAATGTGTTCTTGCTTGCGGTTACAATTGAAGGTGAAAGTGCAGATGGAGAGAGATGGAAGATTTTTGACTGTTTAGTGTGCTCAACAGTAGAATGTAATTAAGCAATAAATGGCTAACTATGTATATGTCACCTCCCTCCGGTGCACTAGTATTGAATAGGTCTAGTCTAGCTAGCTTGCGTATGTTGACGCATGGTCTTCGTGCGAGGCGTTAGGGCTCTCGTAACTGTGGCGGTTAGCCTCTGAAAGCTAAACGCTAGCACAAATCTGTTCTAGTCTGTCTAGTTCTGTCGTTGGAAGATGGCAAAATGATGTTGTCGAGAGACGATGGTGAAAGATGTTTTACTGCTGTACTTAGGCAGTAGATGTTGTAAGTGAACAATGGAATTGTTAAATGGTTCTGTCACCTCCCTCTACTTCACTGGGCTTAAATAGGTTTCTGCCCAGATTCTCTACGCATGCAAGCTACGCTTACGTGTCAGGCGTTAGGGTTGTCTAACCGTCGTCACCTGTCCTGAGACGCGGCCTGCCTAGCATTGGGTTTCACAACGCGGCTCCTTCTGCATCGAAGAACTCGTTCTGGCGCGTCATCTGGCTAGTTAGATTAATTATGCATATGTGTACGTACCGGGAGGTACTGGTCGTACTGTAGCAGCAGCACCCTTTATGAATATTACAGTAGCGACGTACCCACGTGTACGTCCGTCCGATGGAAAAGCACTAATTGGAATCAGTAACGAGTACCTGTACAATGTCATGCAATGTACTGTTGCAGGACAGTACTCGTCACACTCGTGCCCTCCCCCTCTTGACAGATCAATGAGGCCGCCGCGAGGCAGTCCTCCGTGGTCTAAGCTCCTTTACTGAAGCAGTTACTGGGACTCAAGAATGCGCGATGGGTGAGCGTGCATGAAGTCAATGTACGCCTGAGTCTTGGCAAACTTGTGCCATTGGGGCGTCTCCAAGAAATCTTGCAGCGCTGTGGTCCGGTGTACTTCGTTCAACCGGTGCCAAACATGTGGAATGTCGTCATCACTAAAGTGCGTCATGAAGAGCAGATATTTGCCTCGTCGTCCAGGTAGCGACTTGATGCACACAGCAGAGATGTGCGAGACATCAAACTCCTCGTCGTTTCCTTCAGGTACAGTCACCGGGATAGCTGGTCGAAGTGGATCGGTAGAGCGGGGTCGTAGGTTGTTAACATGGAACACATGATGTAAGCGTACTGTCGCTGGAAGTTTTAATCTTTTACTGTGTTTCCCAATTTGCTCCTCCACTGAAAAAGGGCCAAGCTGTCTGTCTCTGAGTTTCCGGTTCGGTTGTCCTCGCAGAAAAAGGTTTGATGTGACGACTGACACCTTGTCTCCCTTAGCGAATTGAGGTGTTGTAGACGGTTCTGTGCGTGCTTGCATCTCATCCTTGTGTAGCTCTAGTACTGAGCGTACCAGGGTGTGTACCTCTTGTAACAATCTCAACCGTTATGTTACGTCTTGCGAAACTGGAATCGACGGTCGCATGCTGAAAAGCAGGTCAGGAGGCTCCTCAGGAGAGAATCCAAAATTAGCCTCAAACGGTGTGTGCTCAATTCCGAGTGCACGCGAAGCGTTGTACGCGTATTCCACTTGCGGTAGTAGTGTCGTCCAATCAGAGCCATCATAGCAACATAAGCAACGAAGAAGCTGCTGAAACGTGCTGTTCACGCGCTCTGCCAACCCGTCCGTTTCTGGATGTCGGCTGGAAGACATGTTCAGACGCGTTCCGAGGCGTCTCCAAAGTGTTTGCCAGAAGGCACTGACGAATTTCGGGTCGCGGTCGCTAATGAGCACACGGGGCAGTCCATGTAAACGGTAGACTCCATGTAAAAACAAAGTTGCAGTTTCTTCGGCAGTAATCGACTCTGTACATGGCAGAAAATGGGCCATTCGAGTTAGATGGCCTACCACAATCAGCACACTATTAAAGCCATTGCTCTCAGGCAAGTGTGCCAGGTAGTCAAGACCAACTGTGTGCCACGGTCTGGGTGGAACATGTAATGGGTAAAGAGTCGCAGCCATCTGCGGTCGAATCTTTGCTCGTCAACACGCGACGCAGCGTTCACAGAAATCTTTCACGTCTTGGCGAATTCGTTTCCACCAGAATCTGTCGAGTGCTTTAGCAAGAGTGCTAGCAACTCCTCTGTGACCAGCTAACGAACTTTCGTGCAGCTCTGTGATCAATCTCAGTCGGAGCTCAGAGTTCTGTGGTATACAAAGGCGATTGAGGCGCCAAAAGTATCCATCTCTCGCTTCAATCCGGCTGTCTTTCGTCCACTCACCCTCGTCCCCATAAAACGAGTCTTGTGAGAACCCCTCGCGAATGAGATCAGCGAACTCAGGGCTTAGTTGCAACGCGTTAACAGTCAGTAAATTTAACTGCGCGTCTTCAAACAGCAGCTGTGACTTCCGTCGTAATTCTCGATCTGACGGAACCTCGCCATCCCAAAATAAGGGTACTGTGGCCTGAGGTACGAAGTCTGGACGCCGGCTTAACGGGTCAGGCTTCGTTCAGAGCTCCTTTGCGATATGCAAGTGTCATCGAGCCCACAAACGGTTGCAAATCCCGCAGGTATCTTGCTTGCCGCTTGTTCAGCCTGTTGTTCGGTTGCCTAAGCAGATGTCGCAGTGTGTCGTGGTTTGTTACGACAAGGAACTTAGAGCATCCTTCAAGATAGCACTTCCAATGCTTGACAGCTTCGCATACGGCCAAAGCTTCTAAGTCGTATGCAGAGTAAGTGTTACCACACTCAGCTGGATTCAGCTTACGCGCCCAATAAGAGACTTGTTGAAGACCTCCTCCTTGGTCTTGCAACAGGACTGCTGCAATCCCCACCGTTGATGCATCTGTAGCTACGGTAAACGTCGCGTCCGAGCCGACCTCCGGAAGGATCAGGCATGGCGCGGAAATGAGCCGTAACTTGAGAGTCTCAAAGGTTTCCAAACAGGCAGGCGTCAGCGTAACCTTTCTGTGGCTGGGACTTCCGCAGTAAGTCCGTCAATGGAGCCGTAAGGTCGCTAAAATGGTGTATAAATCTGGCGTAGAAGTTGCAGAATTGTACGAAACTGCGAACCTCCTTCTGCGTCTTGGGCACTGGCCAGTCTGCAACGGCCTCGACTTTCTTTGTGGAAACCGAAATTTTACCGGCTGACACAGTATCGCCCAGGTACTCCATCTCTTGCAGTCCGAAGAAGCATTTCTTAAGGCGTAATTTCAAGCTCTCCTCCTTGAATCGCTGTAGCACGAGACGCAGGTGCTCCAGGTGCTCCTCCAGAGTTCGACTATAAATGCATACGTCATCCATGTAGACTGTTACGAACTTATGTAAAAAGTCGCGAAGTATGTCATTCATCATTCGCTGAAATGCAGCCGGTGCGTTGCAAAGACCAAACGGCATGGCGACCCATTCCATTAAGCCATCAGGGGTCTGAAAAGCCGTCTTGCGAACGACCTGATCACGCACTCGAACTTGCCAGAAGCAAGAGGCGAGGTCGAGGTGTGTATAAAAATTCGCGTCCTAAGTTCGTCTTGAGTGTCATCCACAGGCGGAAGTGGGTAAGCATCTTTACGCGTAACCTCGTTAAGGCCACGGTAATCAATGCACATACGTAGCGAGCCATCAGCTTTCCGCACAAAAAGAATTGGCGAGCCGAACTCACTGTAGCTGGGACGTACTAGACTAGCCTCCACTGCATCCTTGAGCTGTCGGTTTAGCTCAGCGCGCTCTGCGGGTAACAATCTGTTTAGACGTTGACGTCGCATCGGGCCAGTTGTTTCAATGGGATAATCCCATTGTCGGCTTACAGGTGGAGAGTCGACATGTTGCAGTAACTCCGGGAAGTCATCAAAGAGTAACGACCGGAAGTTGTCACGTTGTTCTGCAGTAAGCTCCTCTCCAGTGTGAAAGTCTGTTGGTTGTTCAGCGGCTGACGTAAGTTCAATGACATAAAATTCAGCATGACATCCTCTGTTGCGGCGCGTCTTGCGCATAAGCTTCTGAACTTTCGTAGAAGACAGCAGCAGACATTCAGGGCGTCGTTCCTCGAGTGTAGTCTCCACAGCTGTGCCATCCATCAGTGTAAAAACCCTGGTTGTACCAAACTGTAAAGAGGCATGTTCGTCATTAAGCCATGGTAAACCCAGGATTAAATCAGTTATACGTAAATCACGTAAGACCTAAAAAGTCCGGTGAAATTTGTGTCGAGCTAGCTAAAAAGTAACATCGCAGACTGTCGTAGAAGTTACTCGTTGTCCGTTGGCAAGTCGAACTGGGGTTTTAGTCGCAGACTTCCGAGTCTGTAAAGCAAAGCGTCGTACAAAGTCCTCTAACACAAAATCAAGCGTCGCTGCGCAGTCCACTAATCCAGAAATTTGGTGTCCGCCATCAGGAGTTTTCACAGTCAGCTCAGTTCGAATTAACGGGCGAGCTTTCGTGAGGTTAGTCAGAAGGGTTGTAGCTGGCGAAGAAAATTGTCGCAGCGTAGCGATGGACGGTTCCGCGTCGTCTGAAGGTACGGGTACCGAGTTGGGTTGATTAGATGTTGCAGGTGTTGTAAAGTCGTTAAACGCACAATCTGCGTCGACTAACCACAGCTGTACATGCCAAGGAGCTGGAGCAACCACCTCCTGTTGCGCTGGGTTCTCAAGTGGCTGACGAGTAAAAAGTTGTGTCCTCGCTGGGGATTCTTGATAGAGTTTCCAGTTCTGAGTCACCTGAGTAAATTTCGCCCATTTCGGTAGTACAAATATAGCCATCGTAGATGTCGGAGATGTTCGTCGAAAATCCTCAAAATGCTGCGCAATCTGCTCAGCTAACTCCCAAGGTGGGTTAATGAACACCCGTTCTCCTGTCAAGTTCCTCTCTAGAATCGAGTCACTCGGCAAACAGTGAGGTAAGTCACTGTGCGAGTTTGGACCTTCATCATCAGCACATCCCTCCAATGTGAAGTTGAATCGTGCATGCAGAGGGTCAAAGACTGAGTCAACCAGTTTCCAATCAATTAAACGTCTGGTTACAGTTTTACGACTCTGTTTCTGCTTAGTCTGACGACGACGACCTGCTACTAAAGTTGCATGAGTCGCGACTGCAGTCGATGGAGATGCCGAAGGTGTTACGACGACCTCTGTCGCTAACATTGTCTCAGAACGAACAGTGGATGTAGCCGGCTGGTCCAGTTCGTTGGTAGAACAGCCTTGCCACCATCATTGCTTCTTAGATTCCATTGGTGCCTTGCCCTTCCACTCCGGGCATTGGAACAGTCGGTGTCCCTTCTTGTGGCACTTGAAGCAGAGTCCCTCCTCCATATGACGCTTACGCTCCTCATGTGTCATCGCTTTTGCGAATGTGTTAAAATCATCGCGGACAGATGTTTGACCACGTCCACCATTGTTGCCTCCACCACGTCCACGTCCGCGGCCACGACCACGGCCACCTCTATTACGCTTCCAGATCTTAGAGGCTTCGTCGAGAGGGTCCTCAAGGTTGCGCTTGCGCGTAGGTTGGGCAGATGCGCTACCAGTAGACCTCATATTGCCGAGTCCCGGCGAATCTGTAACGACGTCGTTCAGGAAGTTTTGCAGCTCCACCAGAGTAATCTGGTACCCCTTTTGAGCTCGGTGTGACTTCGCCTGGTTCTTCAACGTAGAGTTCGCTAGGCCGTTAATTAAGCGCACACACTGAACATCAGCTGTCTGGTTCTGACGAGACCGACGTAAGAAGTCGTTGTACTGTTTAGTGTAGAACGCGTAACTCATCGTGTTGCTCTGCGTAAAGCTGGGCAAAGCGTTAATCGCGTCGTCCTGAATGTTTGGAAGAAACGTTGTCTTACGTTACTCCATAACAAGCTCGTCGTACGTAGATGGTATAGCAGCATGAGTTTTCCGGTTCAGCCACCACCCATTCGGATGTCATGAGAACTGTGAAGTAACCCATATAACCGAGTCGTACGAATCAGCCGTAATCCCAAGCATTAGAAAACGCTGAGGCGGAGCTTCAAGCCAATCCTCCAGTTCATCAGCTTCTCGGGCATTCTGTAACGGTGAATTAATTGCAGCCTTACGCTGTGTCTCCGTGAGGGTAACAGGTAGTCCAGCCAAGTTCTGGGTAGGCATCGGCATTTCCACACGTAAATCTGTAGGTCCTTTACCTGTCAGCCGATTAATGTGTCCACGAATTAACAACCAGACAGAACCAGAGTCGACCTTCGTAAACTGGGAGTCCATGTGAATCTGTCTCGGAATAGATGTGTCGTTTTGCACGACCGGAACGTGTTGGTAGACGGCTCGGCAAAAAGGTTCCCATTGAGTCACGTAACCGAAGTGAAGTAACTCACTCTTGTGCTTCTTAGCACGAAGTAACCCCGTCTGAGCGGGCGTAAGGTTCAGACCGTCAATGTTGATTGTTTTCGGGACGACGTAAGTGCCATCCGGATTAACTGTCGACTGTGTTGTAACAGCCTGCTGAACATGAGCAGGTGTGCGTAAGTTGTTCGTAGCAAACAGGTAAGGAATAGAAGCCGAGTACACGTAAACAAGCTGTAGTCCTTGAGGTAGCGTAACTCGGATAGGAGCGTCACTCAACAGCGTTAAATCATCCGGTGTCAAACGAGACCGGTTTCCTCGTGTAACTCACGAACGGCAGCGTCGACAGGCTCTTCGTTAGGTAAGATAGAGCCAGCTGGGAACCAAGTTTTACCAGAACGAGGCTCACGTTGTAATACCAGCTTTACGTCCAACAGTTTAGTTCCTCCAACGTGAATTACCAACACCACGTAATGTCCGGGTCCTAGAGAAGCCATCTCGAATCAATCAGGTAACGTCGAGCGAGTCAATGAGCAACGAAAACGTGCGTCGACCGGAGAGCTCCGAAACCAGTGTGGCGGTTAGCCTCTGAAAGCTAAACGCTAGCACAAATCTGTTCTAGTCTGTCTAGTTCTGTCGTTGGAAGATGGCAAAATGATGTTGTCGAGAGACGATGGTGAAAGATGTTTTACTGCTGTACTTAGGCACTAGATGTTGTAAGTGAACAATGGAATTGTTAAATGGTTCTGTCACCTCCCTCTACTTCACTGGGCTTAAATAGGTTTCTGCCCAGATTCTCTACGCATGCAAGCTACGCTTACGTGTCAGTCGTTAGGGTTGTCTAACCGTCGTCATCTGTCCTGAGACGCGGCCTGCCTAGCATTGGGTTTCACAACGCGGCTCCTTCTGCATCGAAGAACTCGTTCTGGCGCGTCATCTGGCTAGTTAGATTAATTATGTATATGTGTACGTACCGGGAGGTACTGGTCGTACTTTAGCAGCAGCACCCTTTATGAATATTACAGTAGCGACGTACCCATGTGTACGTCCGTCCGATGGAAAAGCACTAATTGGAATCAGTAACGAGTACATGTACAATGTCATGCAATGTACTGTTGCAGGACTGTACTCGTCACATAACGGTTTGAACAAACTAGCGACGTTGCCTCTCTCTCTCGGGAAATCATATCAGCTTGTAGTGTTGCATGTTAGATTAACTTTGCGTATTGTACGTACTGGAAGGCTACTGGTAGTACATAACACAACAATACCCGCGCTAAATTGCAGTGGCGACGTAACCGCGTAGTACGTCCTTCCGATGGAAAAGCACACATCAAATTAGTAACGAGTAATGTTGTACAATGTTTTGTAATGTACTATTGTTACATGACAATATTCGTCACACTCGTACCCTCCCCCTCTTGACAGATCAACAAGGCAGCCATGAGTCCAACCTTTGCTATAATCTTGGCTCCTTTGTGGAAGCTGTTGCTAAGACGCATGAATACGCGAAAGATGAGCGTGCATGAAGACGATGCACGCCTAAGTTTGGACAATCTCGTGCCATTGCGGCGTCTCGAGAGTATCTTGCAACGCGTTCGTACGGTGTACCTCGTTCAACCGGTGCCAAACAAATGGAATGTCGTCATCGGTGAAGTGCGTCATGAAGAGCAAATATTTCCCTCGTCGACCTTGTAGAGACTTGATGCACACAACAAAGATGTGAGAAACGTCGATCTCATCGTCGTTATCTTTTGGCGTCGTAATAACCGGAACAACATGCCGTAGTGAAACAATAGGGCAGGGTCTCAGGTTGGTGACGTGAAACACCGGATGCAAGCGAACTGTCGCTAGTAACTTAAATATGAAATTCTATTTCTCAATCTGCTTCTCAACATTAAAAGGTCCAAGATATCGATCACGTAGCTTCCGGTTCGGTTGTCCTCTCAAGAAGAGATTCTTTGTAACCCCAAGATTGGCACGGTAGGGGGCTAAACGAGGTACCGGGAGCTGCGATCCGCGGGATCATCAACTGTCGGGAAGCCATGTACAGAGGGTTTTGTAAAAACATAATATCCGTACACCGGCACATGGATCTCCCGCTCGGGCAGTCCGATATGTCTTTTCCGCGACTAAATACTCGCAGATGCTCTCCCGACGAAATGGTGGCGTTTGCGAAATGTTTTCGGCGAAAAAGGGTACGGACGGATCGGCGGTGGGACGAGGGTGTTGGAGCTGGCGGCGGACAGCTCGGAAGCAACGCTAGGGCACGGCGCTCGCTAGCAATCGCCAGCCCTCCGACAGTTTTAAGTCTCCCCTGGGGGCGAGGCCCGAAGCTATGCAGGACGGCGGTGGGTCGCAGCCGGGGGAGCGACACGGTCTCGCGGCGGCGGTCCTAAGGATCACCCGCCGCCGGGAAAAACCGGTACGGGGGTTTTTTGGGGAAATATTCCCGTACCCACCATCTTTTGAGGAACGGCGACTCGATCCATATGTTCTACCAACCCCTTCCCTAGTCGGTACCCGGTTATCGACAGGCTGCCTCAAGAAGTGTGCCTAGGGTTATCGTAACGGCACATTGCTCATTAAGGCGCCCCCTTAACAACGCAAACCACCGGGGGAGGGTACGGATGTCCACAGCGCGATCACATAGGTGATGGAAACAGACGGCGAAAGGACAAGGAACATGAAAAAATCTGGCTCGGGGGTTGGAGAGCCAGCCGGACACCGTCCGCGGCCTAGTTATTTTCTCTTCCCAGCCCCCGCAGGAGGAGATAAGACTAAGCTAGGTGGCGAGTTGCGACGGGAGGAACGACTAATATCACGGACGGGGATGTGCAAGGATCGAGTAGGGGGTTAGGGACCGACGACGACTTGAGCGAGGGGGTCTTTTTACTTGCCTTTCCCCCCCAGCTCTGGCACGACCGGAGTCGCACATGAGCAAAGGTCACGCAAGTCCGACTGGACCAGCACCAACTGACCAGCCTAGCTGATAGGCGTCCCCGCAACGGCTAGAGCAAGCCGCGCATCATGGAGACTAGCGACATTTTTTATTTCATATTGTATTCAAAAAAATTATGTAAAATTGGCGGTTAGCCTTCCAAAGCTAATTGCAAACACAAATATGTTATGTTATGTTTTGTTGCTGCTCAGTTGCTAGGTGGCGGTGCATATGTGAAGAGATGAGAAGATGTCTCACTACTTGTACATTAACAATATATTGTAATTGAGCAAAGGGAATTGTTAAATGATTTTGTCACCTCCCTCTACTGCACTAGGCATATATAGTCTTTGCTTCGTTAGCTTGCACCTGCTCTCGCTTGGCTCACGTGTCATATGCTAGGGCTCTCCAACCGTCATCAAAAGACTTGCGACGCATCTCATCTTGTATGGGGAATTACATTCTACATTGGAAACCTCGCTTGGCGCGTCATCCGGCTAGTTAGATTAAATGTGTGTAACGGGAGGTATTGGTAGTACAATACGCATCAGAACCCTTGCTAATATTGCAGTAGCGACGTACCCACGTTGTACGTCCTTCCGATAGTAAGCACGAATTGGAATTAGTAACGAGTACATGTACAATGTCATTTAATGTAATGTTGCAAGACTGTACTCGTCACATATAGATGAAAAAATTATAAATACCTGGATACGGGTATGTTTTAGACGGTATCGCTACTGCCAATGGAGAGGTTGGGATTAGTGGTTCACGGTCTAGCTCCTGTCAAATGAGTCCTAATATGGCAAGGCAGGGAAGGCCTAGACACAGCAGCCGGTTTCACCCGATACATGTTGTAAACAATTTCAAATTTCAAGTTTCTTTGTAACAACTGTCACTTTGTCTCCTCGAACAAAGTGCGGGGCGGTCGACGGTTCTAGACGAGCTCGCATCTCGTCCTTGTGCAAATGTGACACCGAACGTACCAAAGTGTGTAACTCTTGTAACAACAGTAACCGCTCCGTTGCGTCTTGATAGACATGAATCCAAGGTCGCATGTTGATCATCGGGTCATGTGGCTCCTTAGGCGAGAAACCTAAGTTATCCTCGAAGGGAGTGTGCTCAATTCCGAGTGCACGAGTATCGTTGTACGCAAATTCCACTTGAGGCTATATGGATGTCGAGTCTAATCCGTCGTAGCACCGGAAACGACGCAGTATTTCTCAAATCGCTATCTTGACGCGCTCCGTTGGACCGTTTGTCTCCGGGTGTCGACTAGAAGACATGTTGAGCCGCGTTCCGAGGCGTCTCCAAAGAGTATGCCATAAGCCACTGACGAATTTCGGGTCGCGATTACCAACCAACACTCGAAATAGTCCATGTAATATGTAGACTCCTTGTAAAATCAGACTAGCAGTTTCATATGTTGTTACGCTTATTGTACACGGTAAGAAATGTGCCGTTCGAGTCAGATGATCAACCACGATCAGCACACTGCCAAAGCCATTGCTCTCAAGCAACTTTGTCAAGTAGTCAAGTCCAATTGTGTGCAACGGTGTCGGTGGAAAAGGCAAAGGGTAAAGAATCGCAGCCATCTCTGGATGAATCTTGGTTGCACGTCGGCACACGACGCAGCGCTCACAAAATCTTTCACATCTTCGTGAATTCGTATCCACCATAATAAGTCGAGCGCTCTTGCAAGAGTGCAGTGACTCCTCTCTAACCTACTAATTGATTGTCATGCAAGTCAAACATCAATCCCAGTCGGAGCTCAAAGTTTTGCGGGACACACATGCGATCGAGGCGCCAAAAATACCCGTCGTTGTCTTCAATCCGGTTGTCTTACGTCCACTCATCCTCGACCCCATAAAAATTTTCTTGAGTGTGTGTTAGCACAAGCATCCCGTTGCCTAGAGTGCTTATGTACAAGGTAGCTATTGGTCACCCTAGTACTTAGTGTTATGCTATTAGTTGTACTCTATTCCCCAGTAGTGGCGGTCGGCCGGCCCTGCCGGTGCCTTCGCCGGCCGCCATCTCTCTCTTCTCACTTCTCTAGTCACCACAGCCGGCCCCTTTGTGGGGCCGGCACGACCTACGTGTAACTATTGAAAAAAGGAAATTGAAAATTTCCACAACAATGCCGGCAAACTGGACCGGCTGCTATCTATCGGGCCTCTCTACCTAGCCGTTCATGACTTATGAGCGAGTTTAGCGCGGGTCTCTTCGACCAGGTACACCTATCGACAAACCTAGCTTCACAGCGTGTCGACGTTCCTCGGGAGTTAAAAAAGTGTAAGCAATCACAGCAATTGCCACAGCCCCCCCGCTTAAACAGTAACATCGTAATAATCTTGTAATACAGAAAAAAAACAGATCTAAAGGTAAATCCACTTGTCGAGAAATGCTAAACTAAACTGCTGCTCGACCTTCACGATGCACGGCCCGCTCCCACCGAACCGGGTTGCCGACCGGCCTAGGCCGGTCGGCGTTCGGGAGGGACGACGGGCGAGCCTAATCTAGCCCCCGCGTGACTTCGGTCTTGCCGAAGATAGGAGGGGAAAGGGTGGCAAAAAACCCCTCCTCGCGTGGTCGCTCGTCGATCCCGCCGCCGCATCCCGGAAACCCCGCCCCAAGGTCGTGGCCGCGTTCACCGACGCGGCGGTCCTCCTTGTCGAGGTTCCCCGTCACCTCGAGGACAAGTGGGGAGGACCGAGACACACAGACATAGAAAAAATTGGCGCTCCTGCCTCCGCGCCTGAATTTTCCCCTCTCACTTCCTCGGTTTTTTCTCTGACTCGTACCCGGGTACCTGTCAGATAGTCCGGCATGCGTCCTTCCCTCCCCCTCTAATCGCGCGCGTCCATCGAGTAGCCTTTGTTGAGCGGGGGCCTCCGCGCTCACCCGGGCCCACGCCCAAGAATCTGTAGGTCTGTCGGGGTAGTGGGTATCGAAGAGGGGGGGGGGGGGGGGGGGGGGGGGGGGGGGGGGCAGGTCACCGTAGTCGGATCCGTCGGGCCGCGGGCGCACGGAAATTATTCAAAACCCTCCGTACGTGATCGTGTCGCTCCTTCCGTCGCGACCGTCCTCCTTGCCGCCCAAGCTAACTCCTCCCCCCGGGAGATGTAGCTTGTCGACGTAGCGGCTCGCTAGTGAGCGCCATGCCATGGTGCTGCTCCTCGACTAGCTCGACGGCGGGTACGGACATTAGTTTAGTTTCCGAAAAAGCCCTCCGTACATGGCCTTCCGGCGGCGGCAGATCCTGAAGATGGCCGCCGCCTCACATAGCCGCTCCTCCGCCTGCGACCGACTACCGGCATGTGCCTTGTCTTGCCTCACCCCCCGGGAAGTTTCGACTGGCACATGGCTGGTCGACGGTCAGCGAGCGCCCTTTCATGGCGTTGTTTCCCGGATGGCCACCACCAGCTCCAACACCCGCCTCCCACCGCTGATCCGGCCGTACCCTCCTCGCCATCAAACGCTTTTTGTAGTACTAGCCCCTCTCCCTTAAAGTAGGCATGTATTCAGTAGTATATGACCGCGAACAAACATATCGGACAGTCCGAGCGGGAGATCTTGGTGCCAGTATTGCACATAATCATTTTTTCAAAAGCCCTATGTTCATGGCTTTCCCGATAGTTGTTGATCCTGCGGATCGAGCTGTCGGCCCTCTTAGCCCCCTACCGTGCCAGGCCTGGCACGGCTACGGGGTTTCTAGCGCCCACCACGGGGAGGTGAGGGCATGCAAGCGCACACCCCTCCGGGGCCGCCGCCGCTGCGCCGCCTGCGGGCGCCTACGTGTAACTATCCGTTCCCGATTGCGACATGTGATTATGGGCCCTCCACCAAGTTACACTAGAGAAGAGCGTGTGCAAAGCGCTCGGCGCCGCGCTAGTCCTACCTATTCCCACGTAAAAAAAAGTAGAGCGTGTGTAAAGCACTCGGCGCCACGCTAGTAATTCATCGTCCAACCGACACCACGCTTCGCCTTCGAGCTGCTTGTCCGCGACTGTCCTACCATCTCCCACGTAAAAAGAAGAAGAGCGTGGGTAAAGCGCCCGGCGCCACGCTAGTAATTCATCGTCCAACCGACACCACGCTTCGCCTTCGAGCTGCTTGTCTGCGACTGTCCTACCATCTTCCACGTAAAAAGAAGAAGAGCGTGTGTAAAGCGCCCGGCGCCACGCTCTCCCCACCCAGCTTTCAGTTTCACCTAGCCTTCAGCCTACCGATGCTATCGACCGGATGTGGTTGTTTAAAACCGACCCGCGAAAACTTGGCCCGTGCGTACTTTAATTAGTAATGTTAATCTTTTTTCCGGAGGCAACGCCGCAACGCTCACCGGACATAGCGCGGAGCTAACCATTCCCACGGCAAAAGAGGGGAGTCAACATGAGCAACGCCCGTCTATGTTTTTGCGTGCCTACACGCTCCTAACAGCCTTGTTGGCTTTGCTTCTTCCTCGCCGGTCGCTCTCATGCGTCGGCTAATTCGCTCGTGGACAGTTTTTCACGTTTTCCCGCTAAATGTCAGAATAGTACATTACGCAGCACATTTGGAACCGCTTCATATCGGCAACCCGCCGGTAGCGGCACGTTCCTGTGAGCGCATGTCGCTACACCTGCCCGGCCTAAGAAACACGCTACAAGCACTACACCTTCGACCAAGATGGCACCTTCCTGGACGCAAGCTAGGACGACGTCAAGACCTCGGCTACCTTGAGGGGGGCTGTTAGCACTAGCATCCCGTTGCCTAGAATGCTTGTGTACAAGGCAGCTACTTGTCATCCTAGTACTTAGCGTTATGCTATGAGCGGTATTTTATTCCCCAGTAGTGGCGGTCGGCCGGCCCTGCCGGTGCCTTCGCCGGCCGCCATCGCTCTCTTCTCACTTCTCTAGTCACCACTCGGGGCTCCACCGCAACGCGTTAACAATCAATAAGTTTAATTGCGCATCTTCTAATAGCGACTGGGACTTCCGTCGCAAATCTGCGACAAGCGGAACTTCGCTATTCGAGAATAAGGGAACTTTGGCTGGTCCGAGGTAAGAAGTCCGGTCTCCGAGTTAAAGGATCGGCTTCGTTCAGGGCTCCTTGCGGTAAGCAAGTGCCATCGGGTCCACAAACGGCTGCAAGTCCCAAAGGTAACGAGCTTGCCGCTTGTTCAACCTATTGTTTGGTTGCATGAGCAGATGTCGCAATAGGTCGTGATTTGATACGACTATGAGCTTATAACAACCTTCTAGGTATCACCTCCAATCCGTCACCGCCTCACATGCGGGCAAAGCCTCCAAATTGTAGGCAAACTAGATATTGTCATGTTTAGCTTGGTTCAGCTTGCGCGCCCAATAAGAGACTGATTGAAGCCCTCCTCATTTGTCTTGCAACAAGGTTGTTGCAATCCCCATTGTCGAAGCACTTGTAGCCACGCCTTCCGCGGTGAACGTCGCGTCCGAGCCGACCTCCGGAAGGATTGGGCATGATGCGGAAATGAGATGTAACTTGAGAGTCTCGAAGGCTTCTAAATAAGCGGGCGTCACCGTAACCTTCTGTGGCTGGGACTTCCGCAATAAGCCCGTCAATGGAGCCGTAAGGTCGTTAAAATTATAAATGAATTTGACGTAGAAGTTGCATAATTGCACGAAACAGCGAGCATATTTTTGCGTCGTTGGCATTGGCCAATCTTTAACGGCCTTGGCTTTCTTGGTCGAACTGAAATTTTATCATTGGACACGGTGTAGCCCAAGTACTCCATCTCTTGAAGACCGAAGAAGCATTTATTAAGACGCAACTTCAAGCCCTCCTCTTTGAAACGCCGAAGTACAATACGTAAGTGCTCGAGGTGTTCGTCTAGTATGCGATTGTAGACAGAGACGTCGTCCATGTAAACATAAACATGAACGAAATTTTGTAAGAAGTTATGCACGGTATCATTCATCATCCGCTGAAACGAAATTATGCATTGCACAATCCGTACGGCATGGCAACCCACTCAATCATACCGTTGTATGCCTGGGAAGTTGTTTTGTGGACGTCCTCATAGCGAACTCGAACTTGACATAAGCCAAACGCAAAATCAAGACGAGTCTAGAAATTCGCGTCCTTCAGTTCATCCAAAGTGCCATCCACACGCGGAAGTGGGTAGGCGTCCTTGCGCGTAAGCTCATTAAGGCCACGGTAGTCAATGCACAGACCATGCGAGCCATAAGCTTTGCGCACAAAAAGAATTGGCGAGCCGCACTGACTGTGGCTTGGACGAATTAAACGAGCCTCCACTGCGTCTTTCAGGCGCCCGCCGGCGGCGCAGCGGCGGCGGCCCGGAGGGGGGTGCGCTCGCAGGCCCGTCGGCACCTACCTCTACCTCCACGCGGTGGGCGCTGGTAACCCCATAGCCGTGCCAGGCCTGGCACGGTAGGGGGCTGAACGAGGTACCTACAGCTGCGATCCGCGGGATCAGCAGCTGTCGGGAAGCCATGTACGGAGGGTTTTGGAAAAACATAATATCCGTACACCGGCACATGGATCTCCCGCTCGGCCAGTCCGATATGTCTTTTCCGCGACTAAATACTCGCAGATACTCTCCCGACGATGGGGCGGGGGCGGCGTTTGCGAAATATTTTTTGGCGAAGAGGGGTACGGACGGATCAGCGGAGGGACGAGGGTGTTGGAGCTGGCGGCGGACAGGTGGGAAGCAGCGCTAGGGACGGCGGTCGCTAGCAGCCGCCAGCCCTGCGTGAGCCTTAGATCTCCCCCGGGGGCGAGGCCTGTTGCTGCGCAGGACGGAGGTTGGTCGCAGCCGGAGGAGCGGCACCGTCTGGCGGCGGCGGTCCCTAGGATCGCCCGCCGCCGGAAAAGCCCGGTACGGAGGGTTTTTGGAAAAATTCCCGTACCCACCATATTTTGAGGACCGGCGACTCGATCCCTGTGTTCTTCCAACCCCTCCCCTAGTCGGTACCCAGTTATCGATAGGCTGCCTCATGCAGTGTGCATAGGGTTATCGTAACGGCACACTGCTCTTAAAGGCGGCCCCCTAACAACGTAAACCACCGGGGGAGGGCACGGACGGCCACAGTGCGATCAGATAGGTGTTGGAAATAGACGGGACAAGGACAGGGGACAGGAGAAAATCTGGCTCGGAGGCAAGAGAGCCAGCCGGACACCGTCTGCAGCCTAGTTCTTTGCTCTTCTCAGCCCCCGAAGGAGGAGAGAAGACTCGGCTAGGTGGCGAGCTGCGTCGAGAGGAGCGGCTAATACCTCGGGCGGGGTTGAGCACGGATCGAGGCGGGACCGACGACGACCTATGCGAGGGGGGTTTTTCACCTGCCTTTCCCCCAAGCTCCGGCACGACCGGAGTCGCACAGGAGCCGAGGTCAGGCATGTTCGCCTCGACCAGCTCAAGTTGAACAGCCTTGCTGATCAGCGACCCCGCAGCGGCTGGAGCAGGCCGCGTATCGTGGAGACTAGCGACATCTTTTATTTCATACTGTATCCAAAAAAAACACGCATAGATCAGAAAATTATAAATACCTGGATACGGGTATGTTTTAGACGGTATCATTACTGCCATTGGAGAGGTTGGGATTAGTGGTTCACGGTCTACCTCACGCTTAGAAGTCCAACAACAAGTTGAGCATAGCAAAAAGGGGGGCCCAGAGACTCTAGCCGGTTTACCGGTATTGGAGTAAAATATTTCAATATTTCAAAATTGCGTCTTTCAGCTGTCAAATGAGCTCAACGCGTTGTGCATGTGATAATTTGTTGAGACGCCTATGCTTCATCGGGCCAATTGTTTCAATGGGATGATTCTACTTTAGGCTGACATGCGGCGCGTCAACTCGCTACAATAACTCCGGGAAGCCATCGTAGAGTAACGCCCGGAAGTTGTTACGCTCTTCTACATTGAGATTTTCTCTAGTGTGAAATTCCGCCGGCTGATCCGTGACTAGCGTGAAGTCGATCACGTCAAACTCAGTGCTACGTCCCCTGCTTCGGCGCGTCTTGCGCATGAGTTTTTGAACCTTGCCATATGACGTTAAGAGATATTCTGGACGTCACTGCCATGTTTGGATCGTCAATTAAGGCGAAGACACGCGTCGTGCCAAATTTGATAGAAGCTTGATGGAAATATTGCACTGACCAAAACCTCTCACACACCGCACAAATGATTCGAGATAAATACAATAATACATGCCCCTCGCCAATGCCATTCATTTGCCGGAAACAGAGGTAGACATTTTTCCATAGTCATGAGCCGCACATGAACACCTCACACGTCCACGAAACTCAGCTACACCTCCCTTCTCACACTCCGCACTGACCCTCCCGACATACTTGTTTCGAAGACATGACTCGACACCACACGCATCCCTTTCGAAATTGAAATGAAATTGAAATTGAAATTCTTTACAACATGTGCCGGCAAACTGGACCGACTGCTGTCTCACGGGCCACTCTACTTCGCCATACAAGACTTATTAGCAAGTTGGGCCCGGGTCACTTTGACCATGTACATTTCTTATCGACACACCTATCTGCAATGTGTGTCGACGTTCCCCGGGAGTTATAAAACTGTAAGCAACCGCAGTAATTGCCACAGTCCCCCCGCCTACGCAGTAACAACGTAATAATTTTGTAATCAAGAAAAAACAGATCTAAAAATAAATCCACTTGTCGAGTAATGCAAAACTAAACTGCTGCTCGACCTTCACGATGCACGGCCCGCTCCCACCGAACCGGGGTGTCGACCGGCCTAGGCCGGTCGGCGTTCGGGAGGGACGACGGGCGAGCCTAATCTAGCTCCCGCGTGACTTCGGTCTTGCCGAAGGTAGGAGGGGAAAGGCTGGCAAAAAACCCCTCCTCGCGCGGTCGCTCGTCGATCCCGCCGCTCCATCCCGTAAACCCGCCCCAAGGTCTTGCCACGTCCACCGACGCGGCGGCCCTCCTTGTCGAGGTCCCCCATCACCTCGAGGGCATGTGGGGGGGACCGAGACACACAAACATAGAAAAAACTAGCGCTCCTGCCTCCGCGCCTGAATTTTCCCCGCTCATTTCCCCGGTTTTTCCTCTGACTGGTACCCGGGTACCTGTCGGTTTTCCGGCATGTGGCCGTACCCTCCCCCCTCTGATCGCGCGTCCACCGAGCAGCATGTTCTTGAGCGGGGGCCTCCGCGCTCACCCGGGCCCACGCTCAAGGAATCCTAGGATTATGAAGGTCTGTTGGGACAGAGGGTGTCGAAGAGGGGGGGGGGCAGGTCACCGTAGCCGGATCCGGCGGGCCGCGGGCGCCCGGAATTAAACAAAACCCTCCGTGCCGGGTTTTCCGGCGGCGCCGACCCTTTGGGTCGGCGCCGCCAGATCGTGTCGCTCCCCCCGTCGCGACCGTCCTCCTTGCCGTCCCAGCTAACTCCTCCCCCCGGGAGATGACGCTAGACGACGTAGCGGCTCGCTAGTGAGCGCCCTACCCTGGTGCTGCTCCCCAACTAGCTCGACGCCGGGTACGGACATTGTTTTTTAGTATCCGGAAAAAGCCCTCCGTACATGGCTTTCCGGCGGCGGCTGATCATGAGGATCGCCGCCGCCTCATATAGCCGCTCCTCCGTCTGCGACTAGCCACCGGCCTGTGCCATGTCTTGCCTCACCCCTCGGCAAGGTTCGACCGGCACATGGCTGGTCGACGGCTAGCGAGCGCCCTTTCCTGGCGCTGCTTCCCGGCTGGCCACCACCAGCTCCAACACCCGCCTCCCACCGCTGATCCGGCCGTACCCTCCTCGCCATCAAACGCTGCCGTAGTACAGGCCCCACCCCTCAAAGTAAGGCATGTATTTAGGAGTATCTGTACGCGAAAAAACATATCGGACGGGCCGAGCGGGAGATCTTGGCGCCGGTATTGCACAGACATTATTTTTTTCAAAAGCCCTCTGTACAAGGCTTTCCCGACAGCTGCTGATCCCGCGGATCGAGCTGTCGGCCCTCTTAGCCCCCTACCGTGCCAGGCTTGGCACGGCTACGGGGTTTCCAGCGCCCACCACGGGAGGTGAGGGGATGCCGACGGGCCTGTGAGCGCACCCTCCTCCGGGGCCGCCGCCGCTGCGCCGCCGGCGGGCGCCTCCCTTTCGAGTTGGTTGTCCGTGATTGCCTTACCATCTCCCACGTAAAAATGAGACGAGTATGTGCAAAACGCCCGGCGGCTTCCTCGCTGGTCGCTCTCATGCGTCGGCTAACTCGCCCGTGGACAGTTTTGCCCGCTGCATGTCAGGCTAGTACATTCCGCAGTACATTTGGAACCGCTTCATATCGTCGACTCGGTTCCTATGAGCACTTGTCGCTAGTTCGCTACACCAACCCGGCCTGAAACACGCGCTACGAGCACAACACCTACGACCAGTATGGCATCTTCCTCGACACAAGCTAGGACAACGGTAGGATCTCGGCTACCTAGAGGGGGGGTGTTAGCACTAGCTTCCCGTTGCCTAGTGCGTATGTACAAGGTAGCTGTTTGTCATCCTATTACTCAGTGTTGTAATTAGCATTTCTCTATTTCCCCGTTAGTGGCGGTCGCCCGACCCTGCCGGTGCCTTCACTGGCCGCCATCTCTCTCCTTCTCACTTCTCTTGTCTCCTCACCCGGCCCCCTTGGGGGGCCGGCATGTCCTCCGTGAAACTATCCGTTCCCGATTCCAACACACATTCTACTCGTGTTACAAGAGTTGTAGCGTCATAAGCTGCACATCAAACTCTCTACGTGTTGCTTCGGACAAAAGAGCGTCAACTTCCTGTGACACATGGTGGAAGATGGACAGATCCGAATGGACCCCGACAAAGTGGAGGTTGTACAAAAGTGGCCACGACAGAAATCTGTTACGGAGGTAAAATGATTTTTGGGATTTGCTGGATATTACCGGAGGGTTATCAACCAATTCGTTACCCTAGCAACCCCATTGACGGATCAAAGCAAGACGACACCGGAGTTTCGTTGGGCATCTCAAGCCCAGTCAACATTCGAGCAAATTAAGGACGCGATAGTACGTGCACCGGTACTAATAGTTCCCGACACGTCTCTTGATGCATTGTACACGGATGCTTCTAAATGTGTAATGGGAGTTTGTGTTGCTACAAGACCAAGGTCCTGGACAACAACATGTTGCGTATCATGCTCGGAAAATGAACAAGCATGAGGTACACTATTACCATGTCCACGAACACAAGTTAATGGCATTGCGCGACGCTCTATTAAAGTTCCATTGCTACTTGCATGGCGCGGCGGGATTCACATTGATCATGGACCACGACACGTTGCGATGCTTCTTTCGGCAGCGCGATTCGCCTACTCGATAGGTGCGATGGCTACAACATGTCTTAGCGTCTTATGAGCGATAGATGGACATCGTGTATAAGAAGGCGCAAGTCAACCATTCGACTTGACGTGAAGGACTCGTTACATAAGCTGCAATTGTTACGCGATTGGACCAACGACGAAGCATAATCCGAGTTGCGCGCGAAAATCTTTTCCTTGAAATCCCGCTTATACCCCGACTCGACTCCATGCGGAAAATCGAAACGCTTTTTACGACTGTGATAAACATATGCTTACCTGGAAATCTTTGCCTACCTGGCTGGTGCGTCAATCAATTGGACTCATATACGCATATGGAACAAGACTGTATGTTCCGGACGTTTCTACATTGCGATCAAGAGCATTGTACGAGTTACACGACGCACCGACCGCGGGATATCTTGGTATTACAAATCGCCGCCGTTTTGTACACTACAAAGTGTGTGGTTACAAGAAGAACAAAATGAGCACGGACATGGAAAGTGGGAGGGGAAATAAAAGGGCAAGAGTGACAAGAGGATCACGGGATCCAAAGCACGGCAAAAGAAAAGCACTACATTGTGCACAAACCTAGCAGATTAACTAAGGAAACTCCTAGGCCACGCCGAGAATGCAACACGTGGAGGCGACAAGCGGCGCCTCACGCACCGCTCGAGGAAGCACGGGGACGCTTGCGGCCCATGGCGCGGGTGAAGAGCGCCGTGGCATGAGAAGGCATCCCAGCCGAGGAAGAAGCGGCCTCCACGCCGTCCGCTGCGGCGGACAATCCGCGCAAGACGTTGTCCGCGTGAGCAACATGGACGGCGAGAGAGACCTTTCGACGCCATGAGGCCAACAACTTGTCCACATGCATCCCTTTAGATGCGGCTGCGTGCTTGGCTAGCTCCGTCAAGAAAGCCGTGGCGTGGCCGCCGAGAGTACCAAATTCTGTGACTGCAAAGGGAATGAAACGGATGTCGGGGCGACTCCCCACCCCCTCCGAGTACTTCTAGAACTTGGTCTTCTTAGCATGGCGGAGAGCGACTTCGGGTGACGGGGGGCTAGAAACGCCGGACAAACCGGAAACTACGGCATCAAGGGCAAGTTTTGAGCCTCGGACGCCGTGATAGTGCAAGGCACCCACATCCGCGGGGAGGCCGTCGTTGCCGTTGGGGAGTTGAACTAACATCGTGGGATATGTGACAACCTCGACGCCAACCTCGAGTGCGCCACGAACATCGGAGATGATTTTCGCAAGGGCCGTCACTAACCAAGAGTGAGCGGTGCGAACCGAAGCATCTCCGCCGCATCGAGCCATATGGTCCGCAAAAGCAGTGGCCCACGCATCATCCGACATGTCAACACCCGCCGACGAGAACGCACCCCGCATAGCTTGAACCGAGGGATGGCAAGAAGCACAAGCAGTGGGGGAGCGTAGAGTAGAGAGGATGTGGGATGAGGGTAGGCCGAAGATGGGACATACCGCGACGCGGAAAACTGCGTCGTAGTGCTCATGGAACTTGTCACGGAGCTCGTCCAGGCGACCCGAAGTAGGCGGGTCCGAAGCAAAAAATGCAAAGGCGCCGTGGCCGAGACGAGATACAAAACCCCTCCGGCCGAGCGCGGTTGGAACACGTGGGAGCGAGCTCCGCGAAGCGAAGCAAGTTGACACGCTCAGTGATGTCGGCTTGTAGCTTTGGAAAGATGTCCGTGGCAAACGCAAAAAGCGGTACGAGCGAGGGTAGGCAATCAAGGGACTGAGCAATCTGCTCATTGTTTGATCGGGCTTCGGCTACGGAGCCTGCGCGAGCCACCGTTAGACGTTGCGGGGGAAGCAACGCTAAGGCTATGGTTATCAAGGGTTCGGACTCGGCGAGAGCGTGAGAACCGCACGCGGCATCTAAGCGCGCCCACGACGAAGCGAGTTCTAACGACCACATGGGTTCGTTGTCGCCGTCGTCTCCGTCCGGTGTACCATGCCTTAGGGACACCGTTGTGGTCATAGCAATCGCTAACCGTCCATGTACACTACAGGTCTCCAAATTCAGATTTTATTTGGAAAATAAGTCCTCTGCGATGGAAGAACGGCGCATCACAGACCATTTCCTTCCGGAATTTGAATATTTACAAAGTGGTGTGGGCGCGCTGAAAAAACCCTCTGCTCGTGGTATTCGTACCAAACAAATGGTACGTATACTACCCATTCTCCCGAGGCACTCTTGAGTCCAGAGATAATCTTCACAGATTTTCTCTACTCTGTAGAATAAAGATCCAGAGAGACTAGCCTAAAAGATCCAGAGATTAGGGTCAACATTAGCTTAAGCATGAGAACCTAACGAAAGTGAGAGTCTAACGAAAGTAGCCGTTTACAGGAGTAAGTCTGAGAAAGGACATCTGACGACAACACGGCTAACAGCGATGCGAAGGATTATTTTAAGTGCCCGGGGATGATGCGTTTGTTGACATAACAGACAAATAATTGAAGAGCATACCGACCGTCTGGTCTGAAGCCTGCTGCTTCGTCATTATTGGTACTAAGCGGATCCAGAGTCTCAGCGTGCCGACACAGCGGCAACAGACTGCGGTCGACGCTCGCAAACGCTCAGAGCTGACTCATCGCCTCGTTTCGTCCCACGCAACACCGTCAAAAAGCGTAAGCCTAGCTCGCAGTAGCGTGAACTCGACGCGACTAACTGTGGGTCGCGCGTCTTCATGGAGGAAGAAACAGCGCACAGCTTGTACCTGAGTTTGAGGAAGACCGATGCGTCTGCACGTCAGAAACAGGTGTGCCCCCGTCGAGTGTTCACTTCTTGCCACAGTCGCAAGTCTTTCCGCTCACTCTGCGCGCAAGTCGCAACACGCATTGTGTGAACCCGACTTCAGCGTCTCGAATGTCAACGAGCACAGAATGCATATTCTTCGGGATAGGCACGGGCGGGTGCTCTTTTTGGAGCAAACGAGGAAAGGCCGGCGGTGTGTTTTTTTATGGAGACACAACAGTTGTGAATTGTTGTGAAATTCATTAATGATAACTTATAATCACTGTGCTGTCTTGCCAAGCAGGGATTAGGGTTTGACGCTTTGGAAGACTCAGAGAGGCGGAGAGAGAAGAGCGGGGGGCGTGCTGTGAGGTAAAGGAGGCGCGGCGGTGAGCTTTCTTCTGATGCACTGTCCCCTTACAGTGCTCACGATTGATGATTCGCTCACCTTGCTTTGCTGGGGCGTGCAGTGAAACCAGTGGCAGTGAGGACAGGGAGAGGCGAGGGCAGCGGCACCGGAGTGGTGGCAAGAAACGGCAAAGAGGGTCGCGCAGGGAGCGTGATGGACATGGCAAGGGAAGGGGGAGGAGCAGCAGCAGTGAGGGAGGGAGGAGGTCTGCAAGCAAGCGTCATGGGAGTAGACAGAGGGGTAGCAGGAGCAGCAGTAGTGAGGGGGGGAGGAGGTCTGGAAGCAGGCGTCGTGGGGGTGCAAGAAGGCGTAGCAGGAGTAGTAGCAGTGAGGGAGGGAAGAGGTCTGGGAGCAGGCGTCGTGGGGATGGAAAGAGGCGAAGCAGGAGCAGCAGCAGTGAGGGAAGGAAGAGGTCTAGGAGCAGGCGTCGTGGGGATGGAAAAAGGCGAAGCAAGAGCAGCAGTGGTGAGGGAGGTAGGAAGTATGGAAGCAGGCGTTATGGGGGCGTAAGAAGGCGTAGCAGGAGTAGCAGCAGTGATAGGGGAAGAAGGTCCGGGAGAGGCGACCGTGGGGGCGACAGGAGTCGGAGCAGGAGTCCACGTGGAGGGCGGAGGAGGGCGAAGCACAGTGGTGGCAGACGGGAGGATGTGAAGCGGAGCCGGAGCCGAAGTATCAGCGGAGAGAGGGGACGGAGACGGGGACGCAGAGATCGTAGCAGCAGCTGCAGTAGCCAAGGTGGGGCTGGAGGTAGGGGGGGCAGGAATGTGGATAAGAGGCATAGGGAGGGAAGGGGGCGGGAAGACACGAGGGGCGGAAGTGGGTATGAGCATGAACGCGGGAGAAGCAAGGGGGCTGGAGTGCAAGATGGGCGTACTGGAGGGAGTGGACGGAGCGCGAGGGAGAGTCGTGGAGGTTCCAGTAAACAGAAGGTGGACTACACTGTTGTCATTCCTGGTGAGAGCACACAGCGCCTGATGGGATATCAAGTTCTGACAGCCAACGTAGTAAGTTGTATATGCATGTGTATGAGGGGAGGGGGTGAAGGAAGTTGATTGATGCACGAGTGGTCTGCAGAGGATATGAGTTGATTGCTGAAATGAGGGTTGGTGTTTGTGGTGGGGTAGGGTATGACAGAATGAGCACCTTTGAGAAGATGAAGGCCAGGACGAAACACAACCTGGACGCCGCATTCAAGGCAGACAATGGAACCCCTGACGAGCTGGGTGAGCTGCCCACTTCCCTCTCCTGCGTACTCCTCATGTGTTTCTGACACTCCACATGAGTTGATTGCGGTGCTTGCGCTTTGATTCGGCTGTCGACCGCACGTCGTTTTTCTACGCTACCAACGTAAGGGTTTGATTGGTGCGCAGGTCGCCAGTGGACTCGGTTTGTCTTTAACAAAGAGGCTCCGCTGGAAGAAGACGGCGCGCGGCCGGACATGGAGTTTGACGAGTGTGACAACGGGGACATGCGCGAGTTGGGCCGTAATGCGCTCTCGCTCCGTGGCTCCCAGGCGCAGGCCACCATAGATAAGCAGTCAGCCAAACATGAGGACGCCATTTTCTCCGCTTCGGCTGCAGTGCAGGTGAGGCACACCAACTGACATCAACTCACCATATATTGTATAGCTCCAGTGCTCGTCGCGCTCCAACTCGCAAATGCTTTCTTAGCGCGAGGGATAAATTGGGTTGGTCACGCGGGGTCATTTTTGGAAGTACTTGCCAATTCTGTGGTATTACTCCTGGATATTGTCAAATTTTGTGGATCGATGATTGATAGTGTCTCCGATATATCAACAGTTTATGATGCCTTGTGTGTGATGTACTGATCTGCATGGGTTGTGATCGTTGACATTTCTTGCCAAGTTAATATTTCATGGCATCCTTTGCAACCTTGCCGCCATGGTTTGGCATGACTTCGATGCCAAAACTTGGCATATCGATGATACCGTCAGCTGTTGACATGTGTTGTCGCGTGGCCACCTGTCAATGCTTCAGCCGCGACAGCGATGTATTGATGGTTGGTCCTCAGTCTTGGCGGTGTCGTTCTTGGGGCATTGAAAATTGATGTTTCGTTTTGTGGAGTCACGGTCGTGCTCTTCACTGCGTTGCCAGTTACCTAACGCAGTGTGCATCTGGCGCTGTGCAATCTCTCAGGCAGAGAGTACTCAGGGCGAGTCCGAAGCTCCGTCAATTCTCGCCGCGCAGCCGATGGCTGGTTCTACCGGCTCCAGGCTGTCTTGGCGTGACAAGGCGAGGATGCACCAGTCGTGAAAGGGAAGCACCCATATTGCGATGGGATTGCGGTGTGGATGCTACGTGGCGAATGTCTGGTGCAGAGTGCTGTGAGAGCTGTTGTCTGTCCTCACATTCACATTTAAAGAAGTGCCATGGCTGTGGCAATACTGTCAACATTTAGTGGCGTCCAGGTACAAACAGGTGTTTTCGCTGTGAATATGCCCAGTATGTGTTGGATCATTGGTTGGTGAAGTCTGGATGCATCGTCAGTTTGCACCGTTTGGTGTGGCATCGCATGAGGTGGTGGTTTTGAAAACATGTCTCCATTGCTATTGTATTTTGTTGGCGGGCTTTGTTAGGGAATGTGGATGCAAACTTGGAGTCTTGTCTTTTTCATGAGTAAGTAGTGTTTATTATCAACAAATTCAATATTATTCATTGAGCGGCGTAGCGATTATAATGTCTTTAGTACGGTGCATGTCATTGTGGCCTATCTATTTCGAGTTGCTTTGTAATTAAGGTTTTGTGAAGCCCCCTTGGGTTTGTCGTAGGTGGTTAATCGATCCCCCCCTTCCTCCTTTTCCTTCTTCCGTAAATATTCCCAACTTGTCATGTGTGTTGGCCATCCCATATTTCCATCAACAATCGGTATTTTTCCCAATGTCTTGTTGCCTCTTCTCAACCCGCTCATCATGTGGCTGCCAACCCCGTTGTTTGTTGTTTTGTGAGTGTTCCTCCCTCCCATTTACGTGTTAAGGGACCATTGGCCAACATACACCACTCAAGCAAAGGATAGAAGTTGCGTGTTCTCGTTTCCTTGACCCCCCTGTCTCACATTTGAGGGAATGTCAAAATACGCTATGCTTCGGTCATTGCTTATTGTCGCCACGATGTTGCATGGTAACATGAGCACTTCATGACTCCTTTAGTGTCGCATGCCCGGTTTTGCGTATTAACACTCGTGGCGTCCATAAAGATTGCATTCTTGGTGCCATATTCTTCGCGATAGTTGCCCCTCGGATGAGCAAGTACTTGCCTGCGAAGTTACTATTACCCATCATCGCATCTATCGTCTGCGCGTATCTTGACAATACTTATTTTGTGGTCTACCAACGCCTCTCGTTGCTGTTAGGGATGCCATACCGTCTACGCATGCATGCGCTGGCCTCACACTAGCCGTCTACAAAAAGTCATTGTGCTTCCCATTGGGTAATTTTGATGCCATCACGGACTAGCAACGTGGTCACATCTTGCGCATCGTACAAGCTTCTACTAAAAGGGTAAGAGTATTGGGGGGGGGGGGGGGGGGGGGGGGGGGGGGGGGGGCGGGGTATTAGTTTAATGATTTAGAAAACTATAAGTTCTTCGTATACCTCACCGTTTCCAAATAATATGTTTTCTGTTGATATTCTATCTGCTCAGGAATATTTTCACTTCATTTCCTTGTCAAAATATACACTGTTAAGCGAGATCGAGCGCCACGACTTGAATTTGAAATTGAAATTATCTACAACGTGTCCCCGGTCAAGTGTCCGCATGTTTTAGTGCCCACCCAAAGGCGCCATATAGGTCTAAGGACCATGGTTCAAGGCCGGGTGCCCTATTCCGACGGACTTCACATCGGCGCAACTTGAAAAATAATATTTTGTAGATATGAAGCCGATATTCGAATTAGGCTTCGATACATAAGATTGCTATATGGTGTACCAATGGTGGATTATAAAAAGCAATGGCAAAAATATACCTATGGACATGGAATGGATGTGGGGGGGGGGAGGGGGGGGGGGGACCACGAGACCAAGAGTGACAACATGGTCACGGAAATCAAAACAAGGCAAAATGAAGCATTGCATTGTGCATAAACCTAGCACATGAAACACATAAGAACACGAGGAACTCCCACGTGATGCTGAAAGCGCAACACGTGGAGACGACAAGCGACGCCTCATTGCCTCACGCGACGCGCGGGGAGACGTGGAGACGACGCTTGCGGCCCATGCATGGAGCGGGTGAATTACGCCATGGCAAGCGAAGGCACTCAGCCGAGGAAAAACCGGCCTTTGCACCGTCCGCGGGGGCGAACATTCCGGGTAAGCGAAATGGACGGCGAGACCCCGAGACATACCTTACGGCGCCAGGAGCCCTACAACTTGCCCACATGCACCCCTTCATTATGGATTGCTTCTAGCTTGGCCAACTTTGGCAAAAAAGCCGTGGCTCGGCTGCCAAGAGCACCTAATTCCGTGACCGCAAAGGGAATTAGGCGTATATCGGGGCAACTCCGCACCCCCTCCGATTATTCGTGGAACACTGGAACTTGGTCTTCGCATCACGACTTAGAGCGGCTTCGGGAGACAAGGGGCTAGAAACGCCGAACAAACCGGAACCCACGGCATGAAGAGCAAGCTTCGAGCCTCGGATGCCGTGGTAGTGCAAGACACCCACATCCGGAGGGAGGCCATAGTTGCTCTTTAGGAGTTCAAGTAACATCCTAGGGTCCGTGAGAATCTCGACGCCCACCCCGAGTGCATAACGCATATACACTCCTCCACAAAAGTCCGGACAAGATTTCGCACCTTCGCAAGTAGAAAATGTAACCATGCGTCGATTTTAGTGACAAATCTCCTGAAGTCCTAGGCAATGCTTTTGCGCCCGAAATGGAATGCGCCGACAACTACGAGGGGCAAATTTGAGCACTGCCGGGCCTGTGTACTTGGGGTTATCGCGCCCGCACCCGTGTTGCACGCTATTTCAAACAGTCGTCGTGTTGGTTAGACGAAAAGAGTAACGGGCGCACAACGCCGCAATATGAACGTTGATGCGACGGTCGCGCAAATATAATGCATAGGCGACGGAGGGAGGAGGTGTTTGGCAGGCCGCTGTGGGGGAAACACACGAAATCGCGTATGTAGACTTCCGACCGATATGCGCACAACCCAAGGGCAAGCCGCTTCCGGCCACAATGTTCAAGCAATCATAACTTACTCATACATGGTCAAAACCTTTTCAAACAGGTACCGCTGGACGCGTCTTTTCAATGCGCGTCGAGCGCATTAGCTTTGGAGTTCAAACACGCACAAATCAATTTATTATTAATTTGTTTAATTTGCGAATAATTCCGGCACAGATGAGCCGCAGTGCCAAGCAACACCCATCGAATTCGGCTCTCCTCATGAGGCGATTTGTGCGGGGTTTGTCGATATATGCTTACCAATTCTTCATTCCAATCTTCCGAGCTCGATTTCCGACGCGTGCCACGCGTGTGGCGGCTGTGGTTGGCACAAGCACATACCCAAGCATTCCAAACACCACCGTCAACGTGATGCGTCCCTAACGGCCAAGTTGGACCTCGCCCCTCCCCTAAGCCAATCGCCCTCGCATGTTTACAGCGAGTAGTGTTTATCCAAACCTCCGTCATGTACGTTTTGGCTCGCTTGCTTTCCAAAAATATCACCCGTGCCAACGGCGGGAACTTTCGTGCTCTATTCACACACCCGCAAACCCAACCTCGCGCATTGAACACGGCACCCACGCCTCCAAAACCCCTCCAATTGGCCCCCAAAAATACGGTTATGTGGAATACAGAGTAATATGCAGCTTGGTATGAGCGCTTGAGCAATGCCCAAGCGTGGCGCTCATAATGACGTGTGTAGCTCATACAATTTATTGAGAATTTATGGGCTTAATTCGACAAACTCCGCCGACAGCACCCGCTTTAAGCTGAGGTCTAACCACCCCGGATGGGGGCTTACTCCTTGCTTCTGGGCTCAACTAAAATTGGGTGGTACTCGAGTATTGTCGTGCTTGACGTAGTGAGAGGGGAGCGTGTTCTTGACTAGCTTATGCTTAACATAATGCATGTCCGGAATTTTGTGGAGGAGTGTATTATCTACATCTACAAATAATTGGTGAGTATTCTAATTCTTTGTGACGAGGTACATCAATTTCATATATATATATATGATGTACCCCGTCGGACTGTCCATGTATGACGAAGGTCTATCATAATTCGCCTACCTTAGGCTGAAATCGATGCCCATCAAATTTAGTCTCCGTTGTGTTCCCGTATGTCCCTGTGCAATTATCGGGATCCCGAAATATACCCAGTCCTTCAACACATATTTCCCTAATTCTACTAATAAAGCTTTATTCCCCAGTCAAAGCCTTCCGACCGAGCATGCAAGTGACGACACTACGCCGTTGATATGTATGACGACCATCTCACTTTGCGAAGAGTTGTAACCGATGGGAAGCAACATGTATCGCTCCAAGTGAAGGAGAGAGCGGGAGATGTGGTGTCGTGGGCATAGCGGGTGTAGTTGACGGTAGCGACAACCGCATATCACCGCACAAGTTATCGAGCATAGAAAGTGGTTGAGGGATAGCCTTAACGTTGGTAGATCGCAGTGACAATGACCGCGTTATCGATAGGGACGACGATATTTGCATTGCGCGGGGGATGTCAAGATATGCAAGTCCCGGCGGTCCGGACGGACGGTACTAGTAGTTAGAAAATCGAAATTACACTACATACAGTGCAAAGTCCCTTTTTGTAATCCAAATTTTCCTTCCACATAGGAAATAAATCGTGCCCGCCCGGGTACCGCACGCCCGGGCCGATCGCTAAGCTAGGGGCAAGCATGCTAGCTCCTTTCCCCGACCCAGTCTTCTCACTACTTCTCGGAATGGGCGCTCACGCTACGAAATTGAAAGTGTTTACAACATGTACAAGGTGAAACCGGCTGCTGTCTCTGGGCCCTCCCAACTATGCCATGCAGGAAACTACTTCCAAGTCATAGCTAGACCGTGAAACGCCTAAGCCCAACCTCTCCAAAGGGTGTGGGGGTTTTTCTTTCCCCCCCGGGGAGTGTGACGTGCGTGAGGGTGGTAGCTTCCCGTCAGGGGCGTGTGTGGTGACTGTGAGCGGAGGTGCGGCATGCGGTCGTGCGGGATTTGATGTTGTATATGAGAAGGAGATGGTGCAGCCAATGGACGGTGTGCAAGTGGAGTTGTGCTAGGATGCGGGTCGTGTCGAGTCGTTTTTTTGAGACGAGTTTGTTAGGAGTATCAGTGCGGAGGGTGAGAAGGAAGGTGAGAATGGTAATGGTGGATGAGTGAGGTGTACCTTTGCGGGTCATGACTATGGGAAGAATGTCGACTTCGGTACCCGGCCATTGTTGGTGAATGGCATTGGCGAGTTGGTGTATATATCGCGAATCAATTGTGTGGTGTGGGATAGATTGTGGTCCGTGCAGTATTTCCATTCCCCTATCTGAATCTTTTAAATCGAGGAGTAACGTCGGCGGTAGTTTGTGTGTCCGACGAATCTAGGTTCGAGAACCCGGATGAAGTCGGGTTTACGTGCAGAGGATCTTAACGCGGAGGAGAGTATGTCGGCAGGGATGATAGCAGGGCGTGAGGTGAGGTAGTCGGGCGAGAGGCCTTCGTCATCAACAACTTGACGGGTGGGTATGTAGGTGGGGTGAGGGGGATGACACTCAAGGGGGGTATGGATGGGTGTGTGAACGATGTGAATGATTTGATGGGCTTGTTACCAAAGTCAGCCGTGATGGTCTCCAATCGGCCTCCGTGGTGGCGTTCCGTGAGGGAGAGGAGGAGTTGAAGCGCGTTGTTGCCGCGGTCATGTGTAAGGCCGGACATCGTGGGGCATTTACCGGCCATGTAGCCGTTGCTGGTGAATTGACCACGCATTAGGCAGGGAAGGGTGGGGTTGTGTGATAGGAGATGGGTGTTGAGCACTCCCCACATTAATTCTTGGTTGTGTGTGAATTGGACATTGGTAAGTGATGTATGGTTTTGGGCGCCCGCCGGCGGCGCAGTGGCGGCGGCCCCGGAGGGGGTGCGCTCGCACGCCCGTCGGCATCCCCTCACCTCCCCGTGGTAGGCGCTAGAAACCCCGTAGCCGTGCCATGCTTGGCACGGTAGGGGGCTAAGAGGGCTGACAGCGCGATCCACGTGATCATCACCTGTCGGGAAAGCCATGTTCATAGGGCGTTTGAATAAAAAAATTCTGTGCAATACTCATGCCAAGATCTCCCACTTGACCCGTCCGATCTGTTTTTCGTGGTGAGATACTACTGAATACAATCCTAATTTCAAGGGGGTGGGACATGTACCTCAAGAGCGTTTGGTGGTGTGGAGGGTACGGCCGGGTAAGTGGTGGGACGCGGGCGTTGGAGCTGGTAATGGTCAGCCGGGAAGTAGCGCCAAGAAAGGGCATTGGCTCGCCGTCGACCAGCCATTTGTGAGTCGAGCCTTCCCGGGGGGCGAGGCACGACATGACACAAGCTGGTGGTCGGTCGCAAACGGATAAGCGGCTCGGTGAGGCGGCGGCGATCCTCAGGATCAGCCGCCGCCGGAAAGCCTTGTACGAAGGACCTTTTTGGAAACTGAACTAAAACTAATGTCCGTACCTGGCGTCGAGCCAGTCGGGAAGCAACACATGGGCAAGGCGCTCACTGGCGGACTACTACGTCGCCAGACTACATCTCCCGGGGGGAGGAGTAAACCAGGGCGGCAAGGAGGATAGTCGCGACGGGGGGGGCGACGCGATGGGGCGACGACGACCCTCCGGGTCGGCGCAGCCGGAAAACCCCGCACGGAGGGTTTTGATTAATTTCCGTGCACCCGCGGCCCGAAGGATCCGGCTACGGTGACCTGGCCTTCCCCCCTTTCAACACCCACTATTGTTGGAAAGACCTAAGTTTAGAGAGTGTGGGCCCGGGTTAGCGCGGAGGCCCACACTCGAAGCAAGGGCGCCCGCCGGCGGCGGCCCCGGAGGGGGTTGCGCTCGCGGGCCCGTCGGCACCTACCTCTACCTCCACGCGGTGGGCGCTTGTAACCTTGTATCCGTGCCAGGCCTGGCACGGTAGGGGGCTGAACGAAGTACCGACAACTGTGATCCGCGGGACCATCAACCGTCGGGAAGCCATGTACGGAGGGTTTTGGAAAAGTATAATATCCGTACTCAAGCACAGGGATCTCCCGCTCGGGTAGTCCGATATGTTTTTTTCAGCAACTAAATACTCACAAATACTCTCCCGTCACGGCGGGAACGATGTATGCGAAACGTTTTTTGGCGAAGAAAGGTACGGACGGATCAGCGGTGGGACGAGGGTGTTGGAGTTGGCGGCGGACATCCGGGAAGTAGCGCTAGAGCACGGGGCTCGCTAGCAGTCGCCAGCCCTGCGAGAGTTTTAAGTCTCCCTTGAGGGCGAGCAGCTACGCATGACGGAGGTGGATCGCAGCCGGAGGAGCGGCACGGTCTGGCGGCGGCGGTCTTTAGGATCACCCGTCGCCGGAAAAACCCGGTACGGGGGGTTTCATCTTTTTTGGTTCGGCGACTCGATCCCTGTGTCCGACCCATCCCTCCCCTAGTCGGTACCCGGTTATCGACAAGGTGCCTCAGGCAGTGTGCCTAGGGTTATCGTAACGGCATAGTGCTCATAAAAGCGGCCCCCTAACAACGTAAACCACCGGGGGAGGGTACGGACGGCCATAACGCGATCAGATGGGTGATGGAAACAGACTGAGCAAGGACATGGGACAAGAGAACATATGGCAATGGGGTAAGAGAGCCAGCCGGATACCGTTTGCAACTTATTCTTATTCTTTCTTATTCGTTTGCAGCTTATCTTCCTAGCCCCCAAAGGAGGAGGGAAGACTCGGCTAGGTGGCGCGCTGCGTCGGGAGGATCAACTACTACCGCGGGCGGGGATGAGCACGGATTGAGACGGGACCGACGACGACTTCAGCTATGGGGTTTTTCACCTTCCTTTCCCCCCTAGCTCCGACACGACCGGAGTCGTACAAGAGGCGAGGTCAGGGAGGTTCGCCCCGAGCAGCTCAAGCTGACCAGCGTCCAAGCAACGGCTGGAGCATGCCGCGTATCGTGGAGACTAGCGACACTTTTATCTCATATTGTATCCGAAAAAATTACGCATAGATCAACAAATGATAAATACTTGGTTACGTGTATGTTTTAGACGGTATCGTTACTGCCAATGGAGAGGTTGGGATAAGTGGTTCACGGTCTAGCCCTTGCGAAAATAAGACCATTTTCCCAGCAAAGCAGGTAGTGGCAAGAGACAATAGCCGGTTTCACCCGGTACATGTTGTATACCATTTCAAATTTCAAATTTCAAATTTTCAAGCAAGTGTGCTCGGTGGACGCGCAATCGGAGGGGGAAGGATACGGGCGCAGGTCGGACTACCCGACAGGTACCTAGGTACTAGACAGAGAAAAACCGGGGACATGAGCAGAAAAATCCAGACGCGGAGGCACGAGCGCCCGATTTTCTTTGTGTTGGTGTGTCTAAGGCCCCCCACCTGCCCTCGAGGTGACGGGGGACCTCGACAAGAGGAATGTCGCGTCGGGAGGAGCGGCAACGACCTTGGGGCGGGGTCTACGGGATGCGACGGCGGGATCGACGAGTGACTACGTGAGGAGGGTTTTTTTTGCCAGCCTTTCCCCTCCTATCTTCGGCAAGACCGAAGTCACGCGGGAGCTAGATTAGGGTGGCCCGTCGTCCCTCCAGAACGCCGATCGGCCTAGCCCGGTCGGCACCCCGGTTCGGGGGAAGCGGGCCGTGCATCGTGAAGGTCGAGCAACAGTTTAGTTTTGCATTTCTTGACAAGTGGACTTATTTTTAGATCTGTTTTTCTTGATCACAGTTTTTTATGATGTTACTGCTTAGGCGGGGGGGCTGTGGCAATTGCTGCGGTTGCTCACAGTTTTTACAAAACTCCCGAGGAACGTCGGCACACATTGCAAATAGGTGTGTCGATAGGTGTACCTTGTCGAGGAGTACCTGTCTTAACTTCGCTTATAAGTCCGATATGGCTGGGTTATAGAGGGCTGATAGATGGCTGCCGGTCTAGTTCGCTGGTATTGTTGTAATTTAAAAAATTTCAATTTCAATTGTGTGTTTTTTGTGTAAGGCGAATCCGCCCCGTCCTCAGCGGCGCGGGCGAGGAGGGCGCCTTGTTTGGTGGTTTGCCATAGGGGTGTATGTGTGTGTTTGGTGATGTACGTGTGTGCATCATATGTTTCGAGATTGGTGTGCCTGTATGGTATGAGTTCTCCTAGGATTTGGGGTATGAGTGTGTATGGCCAAGTCCAGTGGCCTATCGACTCTTTTGAACCAGTGGTGTAGGTTGTGTCGGGGGTTTTGTGAAAGGTGAAGTCCGCCCCGTCCGCCGCGGCGCGGGCGAGGAGGGCACCGTGTTTGGTGGTTTGTTAGAGGGGTGTATGTCTGTGTTTGGTGATGTACGTGTGTGCATATGTTTTGAGGTTGGTATACCTGAAAGGTATGAGTTCTCCTAGGGTTTGGGGTATGAGTGTGTATGGCCAGGTCCAGTAGCCTATCGACATGTGTGAGCCCGTGGTGTAGGTTGTGTCGGGTGGGTGGACATCCGCAACTTGGATAGCGAGGGTGTTTGCGAGGTCGTTGCCGATTGAGTGGTTGTGTGCTTTGATTTTGCCTAGATGGGTGCGGATGCCTGACTTGCAACGAGTGTGGAGGGTGTGTGTGATGGAGTAAAGTTTGAGGTAGTGAATGTTGTGTCGGTAGGCGGATGGGAAATTCATGTAGCCTTGGATAAGGCGGAGTGAGCACGCACTGTCCGTAAGTAAGTGAATATGGCCGAGTTGTAGGCCGATATCTATGCCCGCGAGTTCCGCACGATTGATGGTGTGAGAGGAAGGAGTGGAGGTCACCAAAACTTTGACGCGTGTATCCGTGGTGGGTTGGGTGCTAGCTGCTCCAAGGGGGGGGGGCTCCCTTCTTGGAGCCGTATGTGTAAACGAAGTCTTGCCAATCCCAAGCAAGAACTCGTCTTTGGGTGAGTATGTTAGTGTCGTGCGCTCCGGAAGGGGGTAAATGATGGGGTGGGTAGGGTTAGGGGGGAGGTGATAGATGCCTGCGGAGTGTGGTGAGTAAGTGCCGGAGAGGGGCGGAGGAGGGATGGTGATGGAGGGGTTGGGGAGGTGAGTCTTGTCAATTGATTCGAGTGCGTTGTGGAGGGCGGTCATAACTGTGTGCGAGGGTAAAGAGAAAAGTGCGAGGGGGTTGGCGACGAGATGGATGTCCACCATCCAACGTGTACCAAATGGTGTGGGGGTGGGGGTTGCATGTGTGATGGTCAGGGGGTAGGAAGGTGTTTGCGTCGTTGGGAAGCGTGTAAAGGTGGTGGGTGTATGGTGAGTTGATGTATTTGGAATGGTGGTATGGTGTGTGTTCCCATAGGAGGACGGGGGGAGTATAAGGACGGTGGCGCCGGGGGAGTGTGAGGCTGTAGAGTGGGCGCTAATGATTGCGTGTTCCCTGGTGCGTCGCATGCATTCGTGGTCAGATTTTGGGTTAACGATGGAAGTGCCGTGCCAGGTGTGTGGTGCGTTGCTGCCGCTTGATGAGAAGACTATGTCTTCTGGGCATACTGAGTGGTAAGTGAGAGAGTGAAAAGATTTGTTGATTTAGTCTGAGTAGAGTTTGTATATGAAAGGTGTTGCGAAAGGCTGAGAGGAGGTCCTCACGAGTGGCCCATTTGTTGCGTGTGGTGGTGGCGGGTGTGGGTGAGTGGATTTCTGAGCGGGAGCTTGGTCGTGTGATGAGGTGGTGCACCTCTTCTTCGAATGTGTGGTGTGTGAGGTTGGGGCAGAAGAGTTGGAAGAGGTGTCGGATCCGGGCGCCGGAGAGGGGTGGGACTGCTCGGCCGTCGGGGGTGCAGAGGATGGTTGTGTCGTGGATGGTGGGGTGGGTGTGGATGGTGAACGTGCGGGTGGGGAGCATGTCGAGGTCTGGATTGATGGGGTCAAGGTTGAAGAAGATGAGGGGGTGCGTCCATGGGGAGGGTCCGGGGTCGGGTAGGATGGGTGTTGTGGTTGGAACGAAGCCGGAAATGAAGGCATTCATGGCAAAGGGGCCACAGGCGGTCTCACTAATGGTGTCGTGGAGTTGGAGGCAAGGGGCCCATTGGACCTCATGTAGGCGGGTGAGGTGATGCTTTTGGCCGCGTTCGCATCAATCGTATTGCCACGTTTCGGGCGGCAGTGGGGGTAGAGGAGATGAGGCGGAAGCTTTCGTCGAGTTGAAGTTGGATGTCCCATTCCGTGAGGCGTTCCGGGGCCCATTCAACCATGTATTGTGTCTGACCATATTCAGTGTCTTTGTGCTTGGAAACGATGCGTGTGACGTCGCATAAAGGATAGGGGTGGTCCGAGGGGGAGAGATATTCCACTTTTATACGTGTGGTGGGGGCAAGGGGAGGGTTGGTGTTGATGCGGGGGGTCTAATGCCGAAGGAGAGGGTGGTGGGGAGCAGGGAAGGTGGGGTGTTAAGAGAGGAATCCAAGATAGGTGGATGGTGGTTGGTGGAGAGGCATGTTTAGCGGTTAGGTGTGTAGTGGGCAGGTGGTTGTGAATAGTGTCGAGGGGTTCGGTGAATACCGCGGCTAGGAGACGGATGGGAACGGAGAGTGAGTCGGCGCCTCCTTCGAGTGTGGACATAGATTTGCATGATTTGAGGAGAATGGAAGACTTGGAGGCTCGGAGTAGGACTTGTGGCCATGCGATGATGTTCTTATACCATAGGGGGGTGAGGCGGGGAAGGAGGAATGTGTGTGCTCGGTGGGGTGTGAAGTCGCAGTATGCTTGTTTGCATGTGTGTGGGTCGGTGATGTGGGCAGCTTTGTCGCGGGGTGAGGCGAGGCAGGTGTCGTCTTGTTGGGTGAAGTGAGCTCGGATTGTGGAGGCGATGGGGTTGGTGAGGGAGAGGGGGGACATGGTGAAACATGGTGCCTGCATCGCGCTAGCCCCGGACTAGGCACTTGAGTGTGGGAGGGGAGGAGCCACGTGACATGATAGACTCTATGGGCCAGTGGTTGTATGTGGTGGAAATTGTGTGGATGTATGTTCCGGCCATGTGGCCTATGTATGTAGGGGTGTTCATATTTTCGTGTAGGTGACAGACATGGAGTCGTGCTTTGTGGACTTTGAGGGAGGGGAGGCCGTAGCCGAGGTCGGATGTGAGGCGGCGAAGGTTTGTGCGGGGGAGGTTACGCACCGAGGAGACGGCGGAGCGGAGTGCCCGGCAGACTTGGTCCTCAAGGATGTCTAGCTGAGAATCGGTGAAGAGGCCGAGCTAGAGGGTGAAGTGCTTGCCGATGAGGAGACCTCGGATGACGCGTATTCTCCGGGATTGGGTTAGCATGGAAGTGGATTGGGCCTTGATGAGGGATGTGGTTGTGCGCTTTAGTTCTTGCCTGTGCTTGGTGAAGGTGAGGGTGGTGTTGAGTTCGACCTCGAGAGCCCGGTTGGATTCCGAGGGGCCGATGGAGGGGACGGGGGAGTTGTGCGTGTTAATAGTAACGAAGTGGTTTTGTTGGCGGGACGCGAGAAGGATGCGGTTGGCTAGGGCGAGGGTGTTGCCTTTACTCCATAGTGCGCCGGTAATGCAACATTTTCGAACGTTAACAATCATACATGTGTGCGCGTTGAAGAGGGAGAGCTTTTGGAGCTGGATGGTCAGGTTGGTGGGAGGGCCCGTGGCGAGGCTGAGGTCGTCGACGAATCCGTGGCCGGGGTAGGTCGCCGTGGGTTCTGTGGGGTCACCGTTAGTGGTGGGGGCACCGGGGCGAAAGCCTAGGCTACAGACCGTGAGCCATCGGAGGAATGGTTCGAGGACGAGGGTGAATAGGAAGGGGAGAGGGTGTCTCCCTGTAGAATGCCGCGGTTGATATCGATGAAAGGGACGGAGCCGTAGGGGGTGACATAGTCGGTGATGGCGACACCATCGAGTTGTCCGCATGTGTCGATAAAGGTGGAGGGCATACCGAGTTGACGCATGTGTTTGAACATGATGCGGTGGTCGGTGGCATTGTAAGTGCCTTTGAAGTCTGCGGACATTATGTAGATGTCTTTGTTATATATGTTTGCATCCTCCATCATCATGATGATGGAGGCGAGGGCGTCGTGGATACTGTGAAGGCGGCGGAAGCCGTCTTGCCGCTCGCTGAGGATGCCGTGGGTTTCTGCATATTTAGAGCATGCGCCTTTGCTCATTACAGTCCAAAGTTTGAGAAAGTTGTTCATGAGGGCAATGGGGCGGTAATTGTTGAGGAGAGTCGGGTCACAATTTTGTGTAGTAAGCAGGTTATGCTGTGGCACCATTCGGAGGGAGTACAAGCCTTGTTGGCGAGGGGGGATGGGATGGAGAAGAGGGCGGAGCTGGTCGCATTGCGTAGGAATTTTATGATTTCGTTGGGGATACCGTCATGGCCGGGGGGTTTACCAATGCCTAGCGGGTTGACCATTTTATCGAATGTATCTCGAGTCATCATGTCGGCGCGGGTGAGGGAGGGGTCCCCGCGGGGCTCGATGACAAGTGGGTCGGGTTTGTCGGGGTGTTCTCATGGAGGGATGGGAAGCTCGGGCGGGGTGGCAAGGGTTAGTTCTTTGTCGAATTGAGTTGGACTGCGGCTAAAACTTCGCGGGGAGAGGCTACAATGGTTGTGTCGGGACGAGTGATTTTATGGAGTTTCGAGGTGGCACTGGTATTGGGGAGGAGACCGTTTTTCATTTTGAGTAGACGGTGGTAAGATTTTGGGTTGACGTCGTAGTAAGCATTGTTGGCGCGGGATTTAACTTTGTTCAATTTATCCGTGGTGGTAGCGTGGAGGAGGTGACGGATGCGTTCGTGGCATTTGTGTTTGATGGTATCGGGGGTCATAGAATCGGTCGTATGAAGGAGAGACTCGGCGAGGGGAAGTGGGCCGCGTTTAGTAATGCAGCGACGGAGGATGTTAACGAGTTTACATGATTTTTTAGAGAGCCAAGTTGTGCACATGTCGGGGGAGGTGTTTGAGGGAGGTGTTTGGGGGTCGCGGTTTTCCGGGGGGAGTTGGGGCCATATGGTGGCTGCATGGTCCATGTGGTTTTAGAGGAGGTGAGCAAATTGCGAGGCGAGGGTGTCTAGGTCATTTGTGGAGGCTGTGAATGAGGGTGTGTTGAGTCTGGCAGCGTAGAGAGAGGCTGTTTGGTTGATGAGATCGGGTGTGCTGTTTTTGGTATTCGTTTATGTGGTGTTGTGTGAGCGGGAGTTTGAAGTTGTATTTGCGGCTGGAGTGTGACTTGTGTGAGGGGTTGTCGGGCGAGGGGGGTCGAGCGATGAGGGAGGAGGGACCTGGGATTGCGAGGTGGATGGCTGAGTGTTCGGTTAAATGTGTAGGGGAAGGAAATACCGAGATGGTGGATGGGGAGGTGAGGGTTGAGGGGGGTGTGGAGAGCCACCGGTCTATGCAGCCGCCGCTGCGGGAGAAGGTAGGGATAGGGGGGTGGGGTGGTTTATGCGGGAATGGAGGAGGGAGGTAAGGGCGGGGTGTCCATTACCTTGGTGTGTTGTGGTTTGGAAGTCTCCTCTTCAAAGGACGCGTTGAGTTGGGTGGTCATCGGCGAATCCGAGTCCCCACGCTGCAACTTCTGCGTACACGCGGGTTAGTTGTGTGGTATGGATTTGGGGCATGTAGACCCCCGTGAGGAGGTACGGGGTGCCGGAGTGAGGAGTGAAAGACAAGCCATTTATGTGGCGGGCAAGGTGGGGGGGGGGAGGGCATGACAGTGGCGGAGTGGAAGGACAATTAGCGAACTGCGAAAAGGACACCTGCGTGGGGTTGGGACATATGTGGTTGTTTTGACGAAGGCTCTAAAGGAGGTATTGGGGTAGGGCAACGCGCCAACGGGATTTGTGTGATGTGAGATTGGTTTCGGTGAGGAAGAAGACGTCCGGGTGGTGAGTGGTGGCAAGGTGGTCGACATCTATGATGGAGGTGTGGAGGCCCCGGATGTTGAGGTTGATGAGGTGAAGTAGTTGGGCGAGGTGGTGAGGGAGGGCTGGTTGTGGGTTGTGAGTTGGGGGGTGGGGTGGGTCATCCTGGAGGATGCGGGTGGGTTGAGGCGGGGCGGTTGGTGGTGGGGCCTGTGGGGCTATGGGTCGAGAGTGGGGGCGGGTCGTAAAGGGGGGGTTGCGAGGGGCACGCTACAAAAGAGGAATTGCGCGCAACACAGTACTTTCCGGTAGCGAAAAGCACGCACGTATGAGAATACCTTAGCGACAAAACTTGAGGTACAACAGGGTTTTTTGTTTCCTCACCGCCGGCGATTCGAAGCGCGATCGGGCAAAAAGAGGAGAGGACGAGGAAAGTGGTAGACGTCCCCGTATTCACGCTGTGGAAAGAAGGTAAGGCGCATTTATAGCATGGTCCGAGTGTAAACAAGAATACGCTTGGCATCTTGAGGCTCTTGTCTTGAGGGTTATCGGGCGGGTAACATCTTATGCACGTAGAATATCGAGTGGTTTTGTCAAAGTGTAGCGCGGCAGATGAAGCATTCCGCGTTCCGCCTTGAAAGATGGAAGCTGCGGGATCTTTGTAGGCGATGGTGTGCTTGTGTAGAGCGGTTGAGGGTCGGACTGCGGAAACGAGTGAGGGGATGTTGGTATGGCGCCGCGGCGTCGGGGGCCTTGAGGCGCTGTCGACGTCCGCGCAAGTAGTAGTGAGGGGTGGTGTCGGGCTTAGAAAGTGAAGAGGCAGAAAATCATGAAGGGGAGTAGACCCGTGCTAGGTCGGATCGCAGGCGTGATAGATACTAAGGCGCGGGAGTCACCGTCCGGGATAGCAAGTAGGGCGTTCTCCAAGAAAGAAGGAGACATAGCGCGTGTTGGTCAGAAAGGAGTTCGAGTCGTACCGACTCGGACTTTCGGCTCACTTTTCTAATGTCCCTTAGCTTAAGTAGTGCCTGGAGGACAGCGGGGGGAAGATACACGAAGGGTCTTGGTTAAGGGACGAGAGGTCTTATTCGTAGGCTGCCCACGCGTCGTCCACTGCCGCAAACAATACGGGTTGAGAGTTGGGAAGCGGGGTAAGTTATTGGTTCCACAACTCTCAAATCAGAGGGTGTCAGACAAGGCCGCGCTTATAAAGTAGTATGGGTCTGCACATGTCTCGCCTCAAGAGCCACTGTGTGTGCGTCTCAGTAGCGTCAGGTTGGAGAGAAGGGTAAGAGTGTGTAATCTAGGACAGCCAAGTAGAACCGTTAAGGATATGACGCGTCGGAGGTTGTGTTGTCGGCGCGGCTTGAGATCCAAGAACCACAAGGGTAACGCTCGTGCCGGAGAGGGTTACCTCAACGTTGCCGTTGCTATGTGGGAAATATAAAGGAGCTGCGGGCATTGGCGGAAGTCTGCTCGCACATATGCCGACGTCGCTGTGACCAAGTTGGATATCAGAAGTTTTGGCGAGCTCGAAAATCGTTTTCGTAGAAAGATTTGTCTCGAGGATCGGGGACAGTGTAGTCTCGTTCGCTGTGTTGTGAAGCCGAAGCACGACTGCAAATTGGAGAGATGGAGCGGAGGCATCTCCACTGACTAAGAAATATGGGCCAAGGGCCGTGGTGGTAGATGGGCGGCGGCGGGAAAGGCCGGGGAAGGAGTATTCCGAGAGGGTAAATCAAGCGACGCCAACTTCTCAGATAGCGTGTCGAGTCTGAGAGTTGACTTGGTCTGAAATTGGAGCATGTAGTAGCCCGTAAGGAGAGCTACTAATCATCACCATTTTTTTGGCTTTATTGCGACAATGTGCTAGAACCGTTGTCAATGTGTGTTGGTGTGTGTTTCGGAGTTAGGCGAGGAGTAGGAAGCTGGCCTAAGAGGATTGAAAGTACCGAGATCGGCCGCTATTCGGGCGCACAAAGGTCGAGGGGCTTCGCGCCGTAAGCTGAGGAAGACATCGATGGATACTTGCTGGTAGAGTCGAATTAGGAGGGCGGCCTTGGTGCATGGAGCGTTGTTTGGTAACTTGGGTGGGTGGGCCATAGATTAGTTGTGTTGAATAGTACTCAAGTCGAACATTGGTACCGTTCACGGTGTTAAGTGGAGGTAAGAAAGTTGTGCGCCATGATATTCCATCCCTTGACACAGCCGAAAACTAAATTATTTACAACAATACCGAATTAACGGTTGTTGTCTCTCGGCGGACTCTAACTGCTATCTAGGTCTCTAGGACCCTAACTGCTATCTAGGATTTTGGATCTTCGCTGTGATAAACTTATTCCAACCTCTCCATTGGCTTGAATATAATAACAGTCCTAAGCATACACGTAAACCATTTTGAAGCTTCATTTTTTTCTACATACCGAGTATACAAAATAATGTGTCGCAAATCTATGCGATCCACGGCATGCTCTAACCGCCTCGAGGGCGCGGATCAGCCAAGCTGGTCTGCCCGCGCTTGTCGAGTCGGGCTTACCTTAACTCATGTGCGCCTCCGGTCGTGCCGGACCTAGGGGAGGGGTATGAGGCACTATCAAGCCGTCGACGGTCCCGACTCGATCCACTTACTTGGGTAGAAAAGCAAGGCCTCAGCTTCATGCGGTGTTCGGTTGGCGCTCTTGCCGCCGCGCTAAGTTTTCTCATGTCCCTAGCCCGTCACTGTATGTTTCTAGTAGTACTTGTATTATCGCGTTGAGCTCGTCCGTACTATGTAAAGCCACCCAAGCGTGGATAGATAGCCAATCGGATTTCACACTGATGAATAGGCCGCCGACCATCCCGGATCTGTCGTCAACAGAAAACCTACCGTGCCAAGCCCGGCACGGCTACATGGTTACCAACGCCCACCGCGTGGAGGTACATGCAGGTGCCGACGGGCCTGCGAGCGCTCCCCTCTTGGGCCCGCCGCCACTACGCCGCCGGCGGGCGCCTCCGGACCCGCACTCTTCCTACAAAGCTCGTTGATAGCGGCACGCATTTACTAATCTGCCACACCCTGTCGCGATTGCCATGCAACTCAATTGGGGGATGAAATTATGATTTGCGAGCAACACGCCACGGCGCGTTGCTCACTTACATGGGCACTTCTACCGTCACGCCCCAATTACTGTGGGCACACACGTTGGATTTGCGGTCCAGATTTTGCGGGCCGAAATTCGTGCATATTATGTGGGTTAAGCACGCCTCTATGCGTAGCTCGGTGCACGTAGTCTCGCGATAAGCACCGAGACTACTCGACATTAGGCTCTCAGCATGTTTGCACAATTTCATTAGCATCCGCCGAGTGTGTTGCGCCCGGCTGTCTACAAAAGGCGACATCGAGAATGGCACGTCGTGCGTACTTGGTTTTCTTGTCGCGTGCCGGGAAATACAAACAAGGAGCACGGGCTAGGGACCTATTGGGCTTGAGGGGCGGTTGACTTGCAGTGTAAGTACCCGAGCGCACGGATCGCTAGCCTTTGAAGTTTGCGCATCGCCGGGCGTGAAAAATGGTGGGGAGCTTGCAAAGTACCCTAGCACGGGCGTTTATTTGGCCTGCGACAAATGGCACGGCACCATGCCATCATGGGGCATGAAATGGACAACCGCGCTAATAGATGACATATGAAGCGATGATTGTTGAGCGTATTGGCGAAGTGAGTGTGCGGGTACCACATGTCCATGGGTTGCTAGCCCCGCGCGAATGTGGCAGATTTTGAAACCCTATAAGCTTTAGTTGGTTGTACGAGAACATGGATGACATGGGGCGCCGGATTTGACGCAAAAACCGGCAGGTAGGCGCAAATCAAGTTCGACGACTATATTTACTTGAGGGAAGAGCATCCACTTGCAACTTAACTTGCTTCAGTCGGACACCACACGGCAAAGTCATGGTTTTTAGGCCACCCAAGTTGTGGTTTTCCGGCCCCAATCCCACCCACGTCAAGCATTTTAACAGCTATTGCCATCACACCCACGTGCTCCCATGTTTGCGGACACCATGATGGGATCATAAAAACCGCATGTTATGTCGCCGTATAGGGAATGTTTCACATTTCATCAGCCAAAATTTGGAAAATCCAAATTCCGGGGCGCCCTACTCATGGTCGTATGCCCCAAAATTGGGGCTGGACCGCAAACCCTAATACGTCGGATGGTAGCCGGGACGGGCCCGATTTGTGCCCCGCTTCCCCCTTTACTTCATAGTCAACATAAGTTTCGGTCCGCCTTTTCAACGAGCTAAATTACAGTCAAACCCGAGAAATCCTAAATGATAATCACCCGCCCGCACGCGGAAGCCATATTTCACAAGTAACGGACGCTATGGGAAGAGTGTAGATGTCCGAAACTTGGGTCTTCGCGGTGGTAGCGATAGCGTTATTTTATTGGGTGAATGTACCTGTAGCCGTTGCGCGATGACATGTGATTGGCAAAACGAATGAGAAAGCCGCGCGCGTTCCAAATTGGAACATTACTCGTAACTGGCGATGGTAGCAAACACGGCGCGGACGCCCGCCTCAGGAGTAATATTTTGTATTTATTGTCGGGTTTCGGGAAGATACTATGGAAAAAAGTAATTTAGAATTTATTACAAAGAAAGTAGTGGAATCCACCAGCAAAGAGGAAAAGAAAACATGCACAGAAGAAGCCCTCGGAGCAGGAAGGCAGGCACCAGCAGCTGCACCGCCCTCCTGCAAGGCATCACGAAGATAGGAGCCCAACGTGCCATGAATAACCAAAGAATAAATAAAGGCGTTCAATCAACTCACGACGCAACAGCCCCAATCTGGAGAAAAACGTCGTAATTCCTTATGTATTGATATATGGATCTCCTAGTTAACGGTAATTTGTACGGGTCATTGCTTTTCCTTCCCGCGTGATTTTTTCACTACAGGTACATATCTTTGTCACATGTACACTACTCCACAAAATTCCGGACGTGCATTATATGTCGAGGGGGACGTTCGAGGCCGGCCGGGATGACTTCGCCGTAGTAGGTGAAGTCGACGAAATCGGCCGCGGAGGGGTCGGGTTCGTCGTTGAGCAGGTCGATAGGTGGCTCGGGGGCCTCCTTACCACCCTCCGTCGCTGTGGTCGCGTCGGTGGGAATGGACTGCTGTTGATCGGTAGTAGCAGGTGTGGCTGTCGTCTGCTGGAGCTGGGCGAGTAAGGCAGCGTTAGCCGCCAAAAACTGCTCAGTAATCCGTCGTTCCGATGCCAAAACCGCCGTACGAATCTGTTCGGCTGTGCGTTGTTCGAGTGTGGTAGCGTGAGGGTCGGCCGATGCGGCGGACGTCGACTGCTCAGGCTGCATATTGGGGAACTGCGTAGCTGAACGAGGGGAAGTGTCGCGTGACGCTCGAGTGCGCATGGGACGAAAAGGTAAAACTGACACCCTACTCGACTACTAGAGTCGAGACTGCATTCGCGCGAAGCCTAGATTGGGTGAGCGCGAAAGCAGAGAGTGCCTAGGCTCGTGGCTAGCTACGGCTTATAAGGCACGGGCTAGCTAGAGCTGACCGTTGGGGAAGTCGTTGGTCGTTGGCTGTGTCTAACTGCTCGGGCAAGGTGGTTGCCCTGCAGGTGAGACGCGCCGATATTAACGGTAACAGTAACCGCTAGAGTTACTGTCCCGTACACATGATATTGGATATGCAAACCTCTAGATTCAAATCAATCTGACCATAAGCTAGTCAAGAACACGCTCCCCTCTCACCTTGTCAAGCACGACGATACCCGAGTACCACCCAATTGTAGGAGAGCCGAGAAGCAAGCAGTAAGCCGCCATCCGGGGTGGTTAGACCTCAGCTTAAAGCGGGTGTTGTCGATGAAGTTTGTCGAATTAATCAGCCCATAAATTCCCAATAAATTGTCTGAACTACACACGTCATTCTGAGCGCCACGCTTGGGTATTGCTCAAGCGCTCATACCAAGCTGCATATTACTCTGTGTTCCACATAATTCTATTTTTGGGGGCCAATTGGAGGAGGCTTGGAGGCGTGGGTGCCGTGTTCAATGCGCGAGGTTGGGTTTGTGGGTGTGTGAATAGAGCACGAAAGTTCACGCCGCTGGCACGGGTGATGTTTTTGGAAAGCAAGCGAGCCAAAACACACATGACGCAGGTTTGGATAAACACTACACGCTGTAAACATGCGAGGGCTATTGGCTTAGGGGAGGGGCAAGGTCCAACTTGGCCGTTAGGGACGCATCACGTTGACTGAGGTGTTTGTAATACTTGGGTATGTGCTTGTGCCAACCACACCCGCCACACGCGTGGCACGCGTCGGGAATTGGGCTCGGAAGTCAATAGGAATGAAGAATTGGTAAACACATATCGACAAACCCCGCACAAATCGCCTCATGAGGTGAGCCGAATTCGATGGGTGTTGCTTGGCACTGCGTCTCAGCTTCGCCGATATAATTTGTAAATTTTACTAATAAATAATAAATTGATTCGTGTGTGTTTGAACTCCGGAGTAGATGCGCTCGACGCGCATTGAAAAGATGCGCTCAACGGTACTTGTTTGAAAAGGTTTTGACCATAAATGAGTAAGTTATGATCGCTTGAACATTGTGGCCGAAAGCGGCTTGCCCTTGGGTTGTGCGCATATCGGTCGGCCGCATGTACATTTACTACTGGCGAAGGTGCGAAATCGTGTCCGGACTGTTGTGGAGGAGTGTATGATTTCACAGCCCGGGCTTGGAATGGCGGCATACTTTCACAGGCGACCGCGCTTGCGCACGGTACAGGTACTGGTCGCCAGCGTTTCCAGCAGCGCACACTACCTAATGACAGCTCGAGGGGAGACGGTTCTCATCGATCCGAGCTTTTCCGGAACAACGTATTATGAAGGTATACCAGGCCCTCTCTGAAGCTAGGAACAGTTCATCGGCTTTCAGCATTCCGTGCAAGTTGTTGTTTCGAGACGGCCGAACACCTCGGACTGGAACGTGCAGGCGGGGGCATAATGGCGAAGGTCATTCGTGAAGCGTCACTGACGGAGACAGACGCTGCGTCGCAAGTGGAACGCTTAGGAAAAATGTTAAAATCAGCCACCACCTGGAATTATCCAAAAGTGAACATCAAGTCGATCGGCGCCGGGCTACTGTGAGTGAGCCCAGTGCTGGTGCTTTCCTTTTCACGTGTGCTGCAGCTACTTTCTGAACTTGCGCAGTCCATCGCGGTCTTGCTTTGACTGCGTTTGCACTACCTGCGCTCACATCGCTTCTCAATTTTCAGGTTGGCCATTTTTTTCCTGACCGCGCTCGTGTACCTGCGATATGCTTCATCGCGTGCTGGGAAGCGCTCGTGGATTAATGCCTCTATTGTTGTTGACGGTATGCGGTGCTTTGACTGTGTTTCGGGGGCGGGGCGTGCTGAATTGATGAACACAGAGAGCGGCGGTTCTTTACATGCCTGTGCCGAAAACTCTGTGAAGCAAGCACCACCAAGTGATCGAACTTCTTGTTTCCTGCGATGTTTGTGATCCAGGGGAGCAGACCTCGAGGATGACTTTGACTTTCAATATTTTGATGTATTGCATGATAAGCAGCATGCTGCTCGTGATTAACAAAGTCACCGTGGGCTTCATCCCGCTGCCTGGGCTCGTTCTAGTGGCACAGCTCAGCGCCACAGTATTGTATGTAAAAATAATGGAGGCCTCCCGCGGTGTAGAGGTGGATACAATTCAGAGAAGCAAGGTGAGTAACCGAGTTGCCTTTCTCATTTGTGGATGAAAGATAGTTTCCTAAGGTCCCTTTCTATCCTATCGGTGCTTGACCCCCCCTGTGTTTTCAGCTAATGAAATTTATAGAGGCCCCTTTCAGTTTCGCCAAGCTTCCCTTGTGCTGTGCCACCCTGATCAGGTGATTTCCTTCCTTCCCGTAATTTGTGGGTTCGTCGGGATGCTTTTCTCGAACATCAAGGCCCTACAATACGTCCCTGTGGACACATTCATTTGTGCCCGTGCCTCAACCCCCATCGTGATAGCCCTGGCAGAGACCCTCTTCCTTGGTAAGCCACCCAACGTCATTCCGCTGCCCCAACGTCATTCCGCTGCCCCACGTCTCTTTAGGAATTGCGTTTGGCTGCAATTTCGCTCCCTCATCTGAACCAGCATTGCCTGCCGTGCTTCACCCTACTGACATGCATCCTTCGTGCCTGGCAAGGGCGGGAGCTGCCTTCTATGCGCTCGTGGGCAGCTCTGCTGGGGCTCCTGATCGGCGTGTACTTTTACGTCAATTTTGATTTCCATTTCTCGGCAGCAGGATACATGTGCGGCGGCCGCTGTCTGTTGCTCATGGGAATTGAGGCTTGCCTTCGCTGTGCTGCGGAGGCTCGAGCTGGTGCTGCTGTCCACTTCGACATTAACTTGATTTGGCTTGTCTTCTTCTATTATGCAGGTGGATTGGCATTTGGTATTCCATTGCTGTTGCGGAGATGATTGTCGTGAAGAGGCTAGTTACCAACGTAAACATGACTACATGGGGAAGAACCTACTACATGGTGATGGCATACTGTTTGTCTCGCTTGTCTGACATGTGAAAATTCCACGAACATGGTTTCTGCCATTGAGAATCTGCCTTGACAGTCTGGTATTATGCTTTGCGGTGCCTTTTGCTTTCAACTGATGCTCACGTTGCTGCTCTTCGGTGTAGAATGCGCTGTCAGTGGCCCCACTCACAGTAATCGGTCTTGTCAATGGCGAGCTCCTCCGCTTCAGCGAGGTGGAGTGGAGTGCTTCAGCTATCGCCATATTGATCCTCTCCTGTCTGGGAGGTGTGGGCATGAGCTACTACTCCTTTGCCGTCAGGTAGGTTGCCGCATTTCCCGACGGTTGATTTTCAGGCCCGGTGTGTGGCTGACAAAGGAATGCACACAAATGAAAAGCACCACATTTCACAGTTCCTCTGCCTACACCAGCACACCTCTTGAAACATGTCACAACTCAAAAGGAACTCAGAGGCCCGCTTGCTGCAGGGCGATGATTTCGGCGACGTCCTTCTCTTTGATCGGAAACGTTTGCAAAGTGATCACCATACTCGTGAACATCTTGATATGGGACCAGCATTCCGGGGCTTCTGGAACGATAGCCATTCTTTTGTGTTTGGGTGCGAGTGCATTTTACAAGCAGGCTCCCATGAGAGGTGGCCAAGGCGCATCGCCTTTCGGTGAATCGGCCCTCGTGCTGCCGTCGTCGCGCAAGAACATCGAGAAGACGTAAACTTGTCACTCGCGGCCGTATGCAGGGACCTGCGTGTATGTTTAATTTGAATCAAAGCATTTTCGATGCATTTGTCGACTCCTATCTTGAGGGGGCCCGTGGGTTTCAAAAGCACGACATTACAACATTTCATTATTCGTGTATGAACGCAAGTGAGGGAGACAAGGCTGAGGACAGTCCCGTGGGTACCAGGCGCTGCATTGATCTAGGGACCCAAGAGCAGTCATTGTTTGCTCTGCTTTTTCAGTGGTAGATTAGTTTCAGATATATCGCGTGACTTGAGTCTATCGGTACGCGGCCGCGGAGAGAGGGAAGGGAAGTCAGATAGTGTCGGGCCACGGCCTGCTGTTCTGTCCGGTGGCTTACGCACGCTGCCCGTGTGATAATTACTTCTCCTGCAGCGTTGCGAGGACGAGAGCTCCCGAATTGACAAAACGCATTTTCGAAACACACCCGACGAGCGGGAAATGTGGTTCAGTTATCTGGCATAATCCACGGCAGGAACGCGCCACGGCATTCGTACTTACTTCACAACACGGTGTGAGAGGAGCGGGTGGGTGGGGGGGGGGGGGGGCGGGAGCTGGTCGCATACATGAGAAGTGCTCGGTGACGGTTGCTGGGTTATTTGCTTTCACTTTCATTGTCATGATGCACATCAACTTCCACACTGCATCATTCTTGCTCGCCAACGTGATTTTCGTTCATAAAAGCGATGGTCACGCCCATTCGAACAATACCCTCCTTCCACAAGTGTGATCAATCTGATAAATGTCGGATAGCCGCCAACAAATACCGCTGATGGTATTGAAGTGTTTTTGTGATCTACACAAGGAAACTATCGGCGTCGTATATGAATGGGGGCGACTGTTATAATGAAAGAATGTGGAAATGTGTTTTGTAATTGATATAATTTTGAAATCCATTTAAGGATTACCCTGCTCTTATTGATGATGTAACGAGAAAAGATAGTTGGAGAAAAGGGCGGTATGGTCCCATTTTTGGGCCTCCGTGCCCCGCCATGCCTAGCGCCTAGCCCACCCAGCTCCGCGCCCCCATCCTCAACGGCGAAGTCGGTGGACGCACGCCCCTCGCCCAGTCCGCCCAGCTCCGCGGCCCCCAAATCCGCGCAACCCCGGCCCGGCCTTTGTTCACCCGGCCCGACCCGGGTCCGGCCCGAGTATGGCCCCATTATTACGGTCCATGTCCACGGTTATGGTCACATTTTGCCGGTAGAGGCGTGGCCGGGGCTTAGCCTGGGCTGGGCTGGCCGTTGTGGTCACATTTTGCCGGTAGGGGCTGGGCCAGGGCTGGGCCGGTCGTTATGGTCACAATTTCTTGCCTCCCGTACGACCTAGTCCACGGTTATGGTCACATTTGGGTCGAGATGCCGTTTTTCCCCCAAATACCGGCTGCATGGCTGGACCCGACACCAAGTTCTTTCTCATTTAAGGCAACTGAGTCATGCAAACCATGAGAAATGTTAAACAAGGTAAATAATCGTGACGACAAACACGTGGCGGAGACATACAAGATAAAGGTACCTTGATATCACTTAGTGATTCGATAGCAAGTGCATGGATACCCTTTATGAATGTGCCAATCATCGGCGGAGAGTATCGTCTCCCGGTGATAGTAGCGATATAGGTCCAAAACCGTGTGTCTTCTTCGGGCATCGAAAGCGGCCTATTCGACTTCGCTACCCACGTCGCACATATCCGGTGAAGAGAGCTACATTGCTCAGCCGGCAGTGGCATAACACGAGAGGGTTCGACCTTAGCTACAAATTTGGCGCCTATAAGAGCTTCCTCAAGTGCTACCTATATTGAAAAGTAGCGCGCAAATATTTTCGACATGCGGACATGATACGTCAAAGCGTATACGGGGTCGAGATAAAGTATTGAACAACACAAATCATCAAAGAGAGAAATATTAAACTATACACAAGAACGCTGAAAAGGGTTGCCAAAATTCAAAAGTTACATACCTTGTGGTCGAGCACCGCGGTCTTGACAAGTTGAGAGCCATGCATTCGAAGCAAGTGGTTCCGCATGTTGGTGGTGTTGCATGCCGACAATTTCGTGTGGCAGTAGTTACAGCTTGAGACCTTTGCACCCTTACTCGTCGAGTACTTCGGTCCGATGTGTGACTAAACATTTGATAAACGAGCGTGCTTCACCTTTGTTCTCCCGTCCTCGTCCGCGTCGAAGGTGATGGGAGTGCCGGATAGCAAAACGCCTTCGCTGACTTAAGCGCTAGACTTTGACATACCCGTTAACGAAAGTGGGACAACTGCAAAAGGAAATTCCCCCACTTTGTCTCTAGATATTCCATCCTAGTCACCATATGAGCGTGACTTCGTATAGGCATGTACGACAGCTTGGCTCGCCGAATCCTGCATGTGGGAAGCATGCTAGCGTGTATCGCTTCCGCTCGCCAGGTCACCCCAACGAATTCAGTTGTGAGGGACCCCCAAACGGAAACCTTAGCCATCACAACTCCTACCACGTAGAAATCCTTACCATCGTGAGCCTTCGGAAGTGCAGTGGGAAGTCGGAAGCGCAGTGGGCCTTCGGAAAAGCCTTGGGGTTTCAGTGACTATTGTTGAGGCAAACTTTGTCGGGGCCGGCCACGTTTCCGCATTGTCGCAGCCTGTCCGAAAACAAGCCGCGGTTGCATGGACTGTTTGGAGACGGCTAATGATAATGATAGCTTGACGATGGTTGTGCAGCATTTGTATTAAACGTCGTTGCAACGCCCGACCATTATTGTCACCCCCAATGTAATTCAAGCCTTAAATTATCAATATGACCATATAGATTTTGCGAGGCGCGTACATTCGGCGGGTGAAGTGTAGGAGTATAGAGAACATGTATTGTACAACAATAATGAACAATCGTAATCCAAATATGGCTAGAATGTGACCGTTAACTTGAAACTGATGCACATTTGACGGCGCAAGTGGCTTGCAAGACATATCGTAGACCACGTGTGACAAATGTCAATGCACGTCGACCGCAGGTCGCGTTTGTTGAGGTAACGCCGGTTTCAAAATTCAAATATCCGTCAATTAAACACGTATGACTCAACTGCGGGTTCTAGTAGCGTTAGACGCGTGGGAAGGAGTAAACTTCCAACTGCATTTCTCATATTTGTACCACGTACTTAGTACATCTACCAAACATGTACGTGAAGGAATGCAATACAATTATCGCTAAATATAATACCGAATATGCGTCGATGCGGTCGATGTTCCATAAATGTACATGTAGTTCGTTGTATGTTGATTAGATGTGGCACTCATTCATAGACAAAGTGATTAAATGGGGCGCTAATTCATGGACGCATTGATTGAATGGGGCACTAACACGTTGGTGCATTTATTAAAGAGGCTACTAATTCATGAACGCATTGATTAAATTGGGCACTAATTTATGGATGCATTGACTAAATGGGGCACTAATTCGCGGACGCATTGATTAAATTGGGCACTATTTCACGGACGCATAGATGCGGATGATGCGGCAAATGCATCATGATCCCATGAATACACTCTTCCCATAAAGTCCGTTACTAGCGGCACGCATTTAATTACCCGCCACGCACAGCCGCGATGGCCATGCAATTTGATTGGGGGGTAGAGTAATGACTTTCGAACAACACACCACGGCGCGTTGTTCACTGACGTGAGCACCTCTATCGGCACGCTCCGATTATTGTGGGCACACACGTTGGATTTGCGGCCGAAATTTTGCAGGCCGAAATTTGTGGATGTGCAGGTTATGCACGCCTCTATGCGTGGCTCGGTGCACGTAATGTCGCGATAAGCCGGGAGAATACTCGACATTGGGCTTTCATCATGTTTGCACAATTGCACGAGTATCCGCCGAGTGTGTTGCGCCCGGCCGCCTACAGAGCGGCAATACCGGGAATGGCATATCGTGTGCACTAGGTTTTCTTGCCAAGTGCCCGAAAGTACAGCCAAGGAGCACGGGCTGGGGACCTATTGGGCTTGAGGGACGGTTGACTTGGAGTGTAAACACCCTAGCGCGCGGATCGCTGGCCTTTCAAGCTTTCGCATCGCCGGGCGTGAAATATGGCGGGGAGCTTTCAAAGTACCCTAGCACGGGCCTTGGTTTGGCATGCGGCAAATGGCACGGCACCATGCCAACATGGGGGATGAAATGGGTGACGCCGTGAATAATCGAAATATAGAGCGCTGATTGTTGAGCGTATTGGCGGAGCGGGTGTGCGGGTACCACCTGTCCAAGGGTTGCTAGCCCCGCGCGAATGTGGCAGATTTTGAAACCCTAAAAACTTTAGTTGGCTGTACGAGGGGCTGGATGGCATCGGACGGCGGATTTGACGCGAAAACCGGCCTGTAGGCGTAGCTTAAGTTGAAAACTTATATTTACTTGGGGGAAGGGCTTCCATTTGCAACTTAGTTTGCTCGAATCGGACACCGTACGGCAAAGTTAGGCTTTTTTAAGCCTCCCAAGCTGTGGGTTTCCGGCCCCTATCCCACCCTTGTCAAGCATCTTAACGGCACATGCCATCACACCCACGTGCTCCCATGTTTACGGACAGCATGCTGGGATCATAAAATCCGCGTGTTGTGTCGCCGATTTCGGGAGTTTTCACGAGCCAAAGTGTGGAAAATCCGAATTCCGTGGCGCCCGAATCAGGGTATGCCCCGAAATCGGGGTTGACCCGCAAACCCTAATACGTCAATTCGTAGCCGTGACGGGCCCCATTTGTGCCCCGCTTCCCCCTTTACTTCACCGTCAGCACAAGTTTCGGTCCGCCTTTTCAACGAGCTAAAGTACAGTTAAACCCTAGAAACCCTACATGATAAACACCCGCCCTACGCGAAAGGCCCTATTTCACTAGTAACGGACTTTATGGGAAGAGTGTACATCGATGCTTGATGCGGAGGCTTAGCAACGACGGCCTTGGGGTGCGCCCCGTAGAGCTGCATGAGCTCGGTTTGATTCTCAGCCGGAAAAGCTCCGAGCTCCCAAATCCGCCGTTTCATGTCCTTGATAGTTTTAGGGTTCATGCTTTATCTAGCACGGTGATTCTATTTATCGAGTCAAATGCGGACGCGGCTGGGAGCAAAGATATTACCACAACGGCCGGCCCAACCCCTACCGGAAAATGTGACCGTAACCGTGGAATGGGACCGTACATAGGCATGACTAGGGCCGGACTCGGGCCGGGCCAGGTAGATAAAGGTCGGGCCGGGGTTGCGCGGAGTTGGGGGCCGCACAACTGGGCGGGCTGGGCGCTGGGCGTGCGTCCATCGACTTCGTCGTTAAGGATGGGGGCGCGAAGCAGGGCGGGCTTGGCGCGACGCGTGGCGGGGCTTGGCGGGGCGTGCGTCCTGCGACTTCGTCGCTCACGATGGGGGCGCGGAGCTACTGGGCGGGGCTTGACGAGGCGTGCGTCGAGCGACTTCGTCGGTGAGGATGGGGGCGCGGAGCTGGGTGGGCTAGGCGGGGGGCGTGGCGGGGCTTGGCGGGGCGTGCGTTTAGCGACTTCGTCGTTGGGGATGGGGACGCGGAGCTGGGTGGGGCTTGGCGGGGCGTGCGTCGAGCGACTTCGTTGGTGAGGATGGGGGCGCGGAGCTGGGCGGGTTAGGTGCGTGGCGTGAGTCCAACGACTTCGCCGTTGAGAATTGGGGCGCGGAGCTGGGTAGGTTGGGCGCGGGGCGTGCGTCCAACGACTTTGTCGGTGAGGATGGGGGAGCGGAACTAGACGGGATGTGCGCGGGGCGCGGCGGGGCACGGGGGCCCAAAACTGTGACCATGCAACCTTTTTTTCCAACAATCTTTTTTCGATTTAGTCGATGTTTCTAAAGCTTTTTAGCGCCCTCACGTGCTCGGGGCCGCCGCGAATGTGGTGGCCAGCTGGCAGGCGGCTACGGGTACGGTACATGTACTGTCGCGGCGGCTCACAGCACACGAGTGTCGCCTACCCGGGAGCATGATCGATGATGAGTTTGAGGTTTGTTTCGAACTTCCGCTTTCAGTCATGCTTGCAAAATGCAGTGTGTAGAAGGTTGCGGTGCGGGTTACCTGCCAGTCCCATATAGCGGGGGCGCAAAAAAAAACCGTCGCTCTACTCCTACCGGTACCAAGGTACTTGTAGTATCGCTAAGTTGTTGTGCATGCGGGGATTTGCAGCAGCGACTCCGGATTTCCACCAACATATGATACCGTCACTTGCTGTTGATCTACACCGTCCTTTGTCTGCACTCCAGTACCGCCTGCGAAAAATTCAACAGCAGTCGTCGACGTAGCGCCGTCTAGAAAGTCGCGGAAGTGAGCCGGTCGGGGCAGACGGACGATGAGGTCGCTAGGAGACGCAACCGGGCCGATGGCAGCCCTCTCTACCGCGGAGAGAGCTGCCATGGAGCAAATATTACGCGCTTCGTCACTTCTTGAGATGCAAGCGGTGTTGCGCGCCCACCTCGGGTCGGCGGCCGTACAACAAATGGGCTACGGCGCCATTTTACGCACATTTTGTTTATCTATCAAGGATATAGCTATCGAAGCACGGATGTCATAGTTGGGAGGGCCCAGAGACAGCAGCCGGCGCATACGGCTTTTGGTGTAAAACCGGCGCATACGGTACATGTTGTAAACAATTTCAATTTCAATTTCAATATCGAAGCACGGCGTTTGGGGCTATTGTCGGACTTGCAGGCGGCTGTGCGCGCTCTTATGGGCTCGGAAGATGTGCGGAAACGGCGTGCTTGTTGATCTCGTGCATCACGGACCATGCCTCCGACAACGCGAGAGAAGCACGGCGGTTGGGGCTGCTGACGGAGGTACATGCGGCGATGCGCACCCACGTGGACTCGACACTCGTTCAGGCGGCAGTGAGCACGCTCGGCTGTGTTGCAGATCAGGCGTGCCAACATGGCAGAAAGTATCGGGGCGAAGGGGCTTGCGCTGCTGCCGGAGCTGCATACATCTATGCGGAGGCACGTCTCGTCAGTGGACGTGCAAAAGTTTGCCTTGGAGGCTATTATCATTGTTGTTGGTGAGACCAAAGACGGTGCGGTTGAAGCAGAGCGCCTTGGGCTGCTAATAGACCTTCAGACAGTCATGCGGGCGCACTTAAGCTCAAACATCGTGCAATGTATGGCGCGCCAGACCATCAGCCAGATTATCAGTAATCACAATGGGAATGAGGTAGAGGTGGCGCGGTTGGGACTGATGGCGGACGTTCAAGCGGTAATGCACGCACACTCGCGCTCCATGTCCATCCTGTGCGTGGCATGCCATGCCATCGGGCACGAGACTGTCAATCCATAGTGGAAGGCTGAGGTGGAGCGGCCGGGGCTGCTCGCAGACGTGCAAGCCATGATGCGCACACATGCAGGGGCCAAAGAGATGCAGCATATCGATCATGTAGATACAGGGATGCGCGGCCATCCGTAGCATCGTCTCCCAAAGTCGTGTAAACACCCGCCAGACGGAGCGGATGTGCAGGCGCCGATGCATGCCCACAAGAGTTTGCAGCCCATGCAAGAGGCAGGTTGCATGACCATCGACGCTTTGACCTTCTCCGGCGATGCAAACGTTGGGGAGGCAGCCCGGGTGGAACTGTTGGGGTAGTTACGAGTGGTCATGCGCTCCAGTTTGGACTTTGTGGATCTCGAGGTACATGCTTGCGGGGCCATCGCCAATATATAACTCTCGAGATGTGGATCTCGAGCGTTGGGGGCGTTAGCGGACGTGCGGGCTGGGATGCGCCGCCACAGGGGGTCATCGAAGGTGCAGGAGGTGGCATGCGACGCAATCTGGGTCCTTGCCTACAACAATCACGCCATTCGGGTCGAGGCTGGGCGGCTAGAGCTGCGGGCGGACTTGCAGGCGGCGGTACGCAGACATGCGAGTTTTGTTAAGGTGCAGGAGGCGGCATGTGGTGTGATATACAATGTGGTTGTGGACAATAACGCCAATCGGGGCGAGGCGGGGCGATTGGCGCTGACGAAGGACGAGCATGTGGCAATGGGGGCGCATGCGAGCTCGGCGGAGGTCCGGCTTTGTGGCGCACTAGCTGTGTTGGCAACGGCAGCTAGATAGATATAAGGGTTTGCGGGACTCGGCCCAAAAGTATGACGTAGAGAGCATATGTTTTGAACGATCAAGCGCTAGTTCGGTTCTCGGTTTAGAAATGCTGCGTGGATTTTTATGCGAACGTAGTGTCCCATTCTTCCCTATTGCTAGGAAAGACTCAACGCTATTGATTTTGTTAATATCTCGAGGTGCAGCGTAGCGTAAACATGAAACCCTAACAAACTGACATTTGCACACTTTTGATTGTTAACACTTCTTCGTGAAAGGTGTACATCATTGTGGTCACAATGTTGGCCATTGTGGTTTGCTTTCTCATCGTTTGCTGGTCCTTGTTAGTGACGGACTTAACGCTACTTGTTTGATGATATTATCAAGAGGCATGGCGTGACGTGAAGATGAAGCCATAGCAAAACTGTGTTGAAAGTGTAACGCAAATGAGACTACTCGAAAGTGATAGGAATAATGGTTTCATGATCCACAATGAGGTGTAGCGGCAAACATTTAACATTATTCATATCATATGGGAAACGGGGTAGCTAGCATCCGTATGATATTGAAACGTACTACTGACGGCCTGCAAATGGGTGAACCTCAACAAACTGTATCATGGGTCCCTCCCGGTGTTGTGAATATCAGCGTGAGCTGTGTACTTGTCTGTCTCATGTCTTGCACAACCCGACGACATGCCAGCCGGGATGACAGCTCCCGAAGGTGAGTTTTTGTGAAGGTAAGTTATGCGGAGGAAAATAATAGGTTCATCGGAAAGATCTCCTGATGAAAAGCACCTATGGCGTATGGACTCGGAAACGCATTTTGGTGGAGTAAAGACGGGGTCGTGATGTTACCAAATAAGTGAACCTTAGCTTTGACAGTGAACATGACATGCCATCACCAGCATTGAAAATGACGGTGATCCCATGATGAACCATTCTTTAAAGATAGAGAGAGAGAGAGAGAGAGAGAGAGAGAGAGAGAGAGAGAGAGAGAGAGAGAGAGAGAGAGAGAGAGAGAGAGAGAGAGAGAGAGAGAGAAAGCGGCGAGGTATATGCGTGACCTATGTAAGAATGTTTAGACTATGTAGAATTGCTTCTAAGTTTAACGCATCGCCATCAGCACTAGCGCACCAGTAAGTTGCACCTCCACTAGGCTCCCCTGCACCAGCTCTTGCACATCCTCAAGTAGTCCCAACTTCCTCGCCTCCTCCCTGTTGGCTTTGTTGTCCACCACAACGTTGTAGATCGCCCCACATGCCGCCTCAAGAACCGAAAATGACTTTGCATGCGAGTCCATCGCCGCGTGCACATCCGCCAGCAGCCCCAACCGTCTCGCCTCGACCCGAATGTCGTTTTTGTTGTAGGCAAGCGCCCAGATGGCCTCGCATGCCGCAACCTGCATAATTGCCGAGCCTCTGTGGGCGCGCATAACAGCCCTCACGTCGGCGAGCGCTCCCAGCATATTCTTATCGAACGTGGCGTGCGCAAGGCGATAGGTACTTGAAATTTCCTCGTACGCCTTCCCCTGCAACGCCTCCGACTTAATATTAGCGCGCATCGCAGCTCGCACGCTTGCCAAGAGTCCCAACCGTACAGCCTCCGAGGAGTCCACATCGTTGTACATGACAGTTGAAATGATGACACAGCCGTCATCTTGCATGTCTACCGAAGTGGCGTGGTTGCGCATCACGGCCCGCACGTCTACCAGCAACCCCAACCGTCTCGCCAGAGGGTGGTTGTGATCATTGCCTCTCATAATGCTGTCGATAGCATGGAGTGCCGCCTTGACATTATGTCTACAGCTCGGATGGGCTCGCATTGTCGACTGAATGTCAATCAGTAGCCCCAACCGGCCCGCCTCGCGGGCATTGTCAGAGTCACCCCTTGCAATATTTGAAATAGCACAACATGCCGTGTCATGAAGGTCCGACAATCCTCGGTAAGTGCGCATCGCTGCCTGCACATCCGCCAGCAGCCCCAACCGCCTTGCCTCACTCTTCCAAGCATTATTGACAACGTTGATGGAAGCAACCACACATGCACTCAACTGGATGCAACTTGAGTCCGGGTGGGCGCGCATCGCAGCCTAGAGGTCTGCCAGCAGCCCCAACCGCACCATCTCAAGCGCGTTGACATTGTCAGTGCTTATGATATGACTGATGGCCCTCAATGTCGCATGTTGCACGCGTTCCGAGCCAACGTGGGCGCGCATTGCCGACTGAATGTCAGCTAGCAGCCCCACCCGCCCCTCCTTGACCGTAGCGTCTTGATCTTGGAAGCAAATACGCATGACGAGTTCCCGTACCGTGCCCTACACGACGGTTGACCTCGCGTGCCTACGCAGAACCCTTCTCACGTCTTTCATCACGTTCAACTTTCTCAGCTTCACACAGGCAACAACACAGTTGTGGTGGAACAACAACCCCAAGCATGACCAAGCCGCCTCATGCACGTCTTCGGAGTCTAAGTGGGAGCACATCGCCCCATGCACCTCTACCAGCAGATCCAACTGCCACGCTTCTTCTAGGACGTCGGGGAAAGTGCTCATGATATAGGCGGCGGCAGAGCACGCCGCTGACTGCACACTCGTCGAGCCGGTGTGAGCGCGCATGGCCGCCTGCACGTCTCCAAGAAGTCCAAATCTCTCCATTTCCTCATAATCATCAAAGATCATGTAGCGCATGGCTATGAACGCACCGTCCTGCACTTTCGGCGAATCAGTATGGTTGCGCATCGCCGCGCGTAAGTCCACAAGCATTCCAGACCGCGCCGCATTAGCGCCGTGCTCCGCGGTCAAGCAAGCATAGCCCGCTACGGCCCTGACATCGGTCTCTTGCAGATCACTAGAATCGGTGCATGTGCGCATGGCCGCCTGCACGTTTTCTAACCATTTCAGGCGGCGCACTTCGAGCGCTCCTTCATAGTCGCGCATCAACTTTACCACGGCCAAAAATCCCGCCATATGTACCCTCTCCGAGCTCCTATGGGCGCGCAGTCCCGCCTGCACATCCGCCAGCAAGCCTAACCGCCTTTCTTCAAATCTTTTCTCATGGGATTTGTCACCTACTACGTAGCAGATGCCTTGAAACCCTATAGCTTGTATGTTGGCCGAGGCAGGGCGACCGCGAATCGCCGCCTAGATATCGCGAAGAGACTGGCCGCGAAACATGTGTTCTTTATCGTCGTCGTCGCTTCCTCTGACATCGCGGGCTTTTGTCGACCTCCACCCGTTTGCCATTGCCGCTACTTTTTCCATGTTTTTTGGCCTCATTGTCAGCCCTCGGTGAAGCTATGCGTAACCTTGCTTCTTATGAGAGGCGAGGTGAAGACGCGAGGACTGCTTGTAGCGATGATGGCCGATGTGCGTCGGTTGTCTCCTTTTATTTCGTACTAAGCGGCATCGATTGCAAATGAGATGTGACCGCGCTCTGCCGACGATTGGTGAATATGAGGATCAACGATCTTTGATGTAAAGGCAAAGAGTCGGTGTACTTTTGACGCGACCAGTCGTGAGCTATACATGCAAGAATCAGCGATAGTACTGCCACTGTACATTAGCATTAGCATATATCGGTATTCGAGAACCTGTCTGGGTACCTGTACCTGTTGAATTTGAATTTAAACAATGGAAGGCGCCATTTTGGTAGTGGCAGTTCGACGTTTTCCAAGCTTGGGTGCGGCGCACTCTCCCTCTTTGCGGTCTGAAAGTTATATAAGGATTCCTTACCCGCATCCTTATCCGCATCCTTACCCGCATAAAGGAGTTTGTACGGCGGTCTACATATGCCCCCTTCCGTCTATTACGTGCGTGTTAGCATCCCGTTGCCTTGGCTTATGTACAGGACAACCATCTATAACCTTAGTACTTAGTGTCATGCTATTAACGGTACTCTATTTCCCCATTTGTGGCGGTCGACCGGCCCTGCCGGTGCCTTTGCCGGCCGCCATCTATCTCCCCTCACAACTCTATTCATCACATATGGCCCCCTTGTTGGGCCGGCACGGCCATACGTGTAACCATACATTTCCAATTTTCCATCTCCAAAAGGTTATGGGCCCCCCACCAGGTCAAACAAGAGAAGAGCTTGGCTTCCGCGTTCCGGGGCCGCGCTAGTCCCCGGAAATAAATAAATAAATAAATTTAAGATTACAATTTAGATACTTTCATGGTGGGACGGACATGGTCTTTCGCTACGAAAAAAATATGAGAAATATCATTTCGCTACCTTCACGATGTGACGATGTGCGGCCCGCTCCCGTCGCCCGAGGCCGCTAATCATCCTAGCTTGAGCATGTGTTGGTCAAGTCGGGCCTGCCTGACCTAGGCTCATGAGTGACTCCGGTCGTGCCGGAGATGGGGGGGGGGGGGGGGGGGGGGGGGGAAGGCAAGCGAAAAGCCCCCTCGCTCATGTCGAAAGCCCCGAGCGACTCGATCCACGCACACACTCGTCGTAGATAATAGCCGCTCCTCCCGTTGCTGCTCTATAATAGCAATAGCCATACGATCAATCCGTCATAGTGTGAAGGAGAAAGGGGGGTGGAGTAAGAAGATATCGGTACAAGCAACACATAGACGATATGAGTAGAACTAAGGAAGGGATGTGAAAGAAAAAGGTGAAGAGAATGGAGAGAGAGGAGGAAAAGAATGTGACGAAAGAGAAGACGCATTTGAAAGCGAAAGAAAAACGAATGAACATCTAGATTTACATCATGAGTGGTCCTTGGGGTGGTGAATGACATGAGGGGGGAGAAGAGATAACGATCGAGGGAATGAGAAGGCGAACATATATAATAATCTCTGGAACGAAAGGAGAGGGAAAAACTGCTGCAACAACCGTATTTACTAATAATTGAAACTCTAGTGAGTGAAACAACAAAAGCATCAACATGCAACAGCACTTTCAATTGCATTATAAGCACGATATCAACGACATCAACCTCAAAATGAATCGCTATGCATGCAAGGCCACTCATATAAGAAAGGCAAAATGCGCAAAACAAGTTCTAAGGTTGATAGTCTAAAAATTGGTCGACCACCACGAAAATGATATAAGTGGGCCTGGGCGTATTCACATGCGCTGTCTCGGAATCGGGCCGGTTTGGGGTTGTACCTTTCTTCAAAATCTTCCACGAAGCACTCCATGCATTGGCCGTCCGTGGTGCAAATTCGCCGGTTTTGATGCCGCCATTGCACTATGCCGCAACATACAAGCAAGAGGTACCCTTAGAAGCAAACATCTAACTTCATAGGTAGGCTACAACTCAGAAATTCCCCACATGTTTGCCTGCTTTTGGTCGCAAGGAGTTCAATTCGTAAGAAATGGACACATCATCGCCGATGTTGTTGTCGGCGTGTGGTTTGCGGCGGGGGCGAGCTAATGGGACAATGGGTGGGTGGGTATACACATGTACTAACTGCGCCTGCTCACCGTGTCGCACAAGCCGCACTACAACTACCCATCGCCAAATCACGGCTGCAACGTGTTTATGGTCTTGGTATCACTTGCTAAAAATTTCATCGAACTTCTTTCTTCAAAATCTTCCACGAGACACTCTTTGCACTCGTTGTTCGTGGTGCGAATTCGCCGTTTTTGGTGCCGCCCTCTGCACTCTGCCGCAACATACAAGCAAGAGGTACCCTCAAAAACGAACTTAATAGATAGGCTACAACTCAGAAATCCCACACATGTTGCCTGCGTTTGGTCACAAGGAGCTCAATTCGCAAAAAACGGAAACTTAATCGCGGATGTTGTTGTCGGCGTGTGTTTTACGGCGGGGGTGAGTGAGTGGGTGAGTGGGTACTAACATGTACCGACTGCGCCTGCCCGCCGTGTCGCACAAGCCGCACGAAGAGAATATACGATTACCCACCGCCAAATCACGTGTTTATGGTCTTAGTAGCAGTCGCTAAAAAATCATCGAAACCGGCGTTGTAGCGAGTATGATAGGAGAGCGTGAGCGACAATGGGTAGGCGCGTGTGATACACGTGCGTAAGCGGCGCGTTGTGACGTGGATTTTATACGTGTGTCCAACGCATGTACGATATTAAAATATCCGTTGTACAATACCGATAAATCAGATATGAATGAAATGAAATTGAAAATGTTTACAACAATCACCAAGATAACGGTTGTTGTCTCCGGGCGCCCCTTGTGATTAGACCTATTATAGGTCTCTTCGATCATTAAGGATGTACGCCATGTAATAACCACTAATCCCAACCTCTCTAATGGCAATAGCGACAGCGTCTAAAACATACCCGTAAACAATTCAGATTTTCTTCTATATATGTATTTTCATGCACATGTATGAAATGTAATTTGTCGCTATTCTCCACGATACGCGGTCTGCTCCAACCGTTGCGAGGGCGGTGATCAACCAAGCTAGTCATCTTGCGCTGGTCGAGTCGGGCTTACGTGACCAATACTCTTGTGCGACTCCGGTCGTGCCGGAGTTGGGTGGGAAAGGCATGCAAAAATATCTTCTCGCTCATGTCGTCGACGGTCCCTTATCACTCCACGTACACCCTCGTCCGAGATACTCGTTGCTCCTCCCGATGCAGCTCGCCACCTAGCTAAGTCTTCCTTTCTCCTTCGGGGGCTTGGGAGAAGAGAAGGCCAAAGCCTCGGACGGTGTCCAACATGCGATCCTACCTCCGTACCAATGTTTTCTCCTGTCCCCCGGTCCTTGGCCGTCCGTTTTCTAGCACCTACTACCTCATTGCGTTGTGTCCGTCCATACCTTCCCCCGGTGGTTTGCGTTGTAAAGGGGCCTCATGTACGTGAAGTGTGCCTTTGCGATAACCCTAGGCACACTATCTAAGGCAGCATGTCGATGATGGGGTGCTAGGGGAGGGGTTGGTCGAGCACGTGGATAGAATCGCCGCTCCGCAAAAGATGTTGAGTACAGAAATATTTATTCAAAAACCCTCCGTACCAAGTTTTTCCGGCGGCGGGCGATCTTGGGGACCCCCGCCACTAGACCGTGTCGCTCCTCCGGCTGCGACCACCCACCGGCATACGTGGCTTCTCGCCTCGCCCCCATGGGAGACTCGAGTCTCACAAGGCTTGTCGGCTGCCAATGAGCGCCATGCCCTTTTGGCGCTCCTTCCCGGCTGTCAAGGGCGGCGGGTTAGTCTAATGTAGCCCTTGTGTGGCTTGAGTTTTGCCAAAGATAGGAAAAGAGTAGAGGCTACCATGAAAACTCCTCACGTGGTCGCTCGTCGATCCTACCGTCGCATCTCGTAGGCCCCGTCCCATGGTCGTTGCCGCTCCTCCCGTCGCGACTTTTCTTCTCGTCGAGATCGCCCGTCTCCACGAGGGCAGGTTGGGGGGGGGGGGGGGGGGGGGGGGGGGGGGCGAAACAACGAGACAGAAAAGGCTATCACTCATGCCACCGCGCTAAAAAAAGACAGGGCAGGGTAGTAACCTCTACGCCGGGTACGAACATTGCTTTAGTTTCCAAAAAGCCCTGAAATTGAAATTGAAATTGTTTACAACATGAAACGTATGCGCCGGTTTACTACAAATACCGTATGCGCCGGTTGCTGTCTCTGGGCCCCCCCAACTATGTCATACTGGAAACTTACAAGGCAGGGCTAGACCGTTAACCACATATATCCAACCTCTCCAAGGGTGTTAGGGGGTTTTACTCCCCCCCGGGGAGTGTGCTATGCGGGGTGATGGCTGCGAGCAATTAGGGGCGTGCGTAGGTGCATTGTGTGGAGGCGCGGCGAGAGGTCGTGCGGGATTTGATGCGGTATATAAGTAGGAGATGATGTAGCCATTGGACAGTGTGCGTGTGGAGTTGTGCAAGGATGCGAGATGTGTCGAGTCGAGTTTTGGAGATGAGTTTGTCCAGAAGGTCTGTGCGGAGTGTGAGTAGAGAGGTGAGACTTGCGATGGTGGATGAGTGCGGTGTACCCGTGCGGCTCATGACGAACCCACACGCGCATACAAACCCACACACATGCAAACACGCATACTCACACACATACACACATATCGACACACACACACACACACACACACACACACACACACACACACACACACACACACACGCAAAGCTTTCACCATGATTTTCTTGACCATCTACAGAGGAAGTTTTCCATCCATATTCAGTTATCCTTTTTGGTCACGCGCTTCGGTTGTTTCACACGGACTGAGGGTGCGTGGCTGACTGCGGCGCAGATTGGGTCCATCCTGTCGAAGGAGGGGGTGAGGGGGGTGTACGCGGGCTACGGTTCCTTCCTCCTCCGCGACCTTCCCATTGATGCCATCGAGTTCTTTGCGTATGCGCAGCTGAAGCACGGTGCCTCCCTCCTCCCCCTTTCTCACTCTGATGTGCTTCCCGGGACTGCGAAGTTGACATGATTACTGGAATCATCATCAACTCTTGCAGCCGTAGTTGTGGTTGGCGAAATGGTGCAGTCGCTGTGGGAAGAAGCGAGGGCAGGGTGGGTGTTGCTCCTGTTGGGGGGCGTGAGAGCTTTGAATACTTAACACCCTTGCCCCCCCCTCCTCTCCCGCGTTGCTATCTCCTTTCCTTTTACAACACATCGCGCCTTCTCTAAGCGCGAGCCTACTTCAATGGAGATCTTTGTCATGGGTACCTCCCCTCTTCCCCTACCTTTGCGCTTCTGCTAGTAAGTGACTCACTCGTTCGTTCAGACAGGTGAAGGTGAAGAATGAAGGGCTATCCTGTGGTGCTGATTATATCGTGCTCGGCATCGCCGCTGCGCGCTGTGTCCCATCAATAGGCGAGGGCTCAGGCGCCATCACCGGCCTCGCCACCACCCCGTTGGACGTCCTCAAGACTCGGCTTATGACTCATGGGGACAGGTTTAGGGTTTACCTACTCTCCCATCGTCCGCCGTTGTGGCGTTCTAGTAGGGAGAGTAGGAGTTGTAGCGCGCCATTGTGGCGGTCCTGTCTTAGGCCACACATGGTTGGGCAGTTACCGGCCATGTGACCGTTGCTAGTGAATTGGCCGCACATGGGGCAGCGCAGGGTGGGGTTGTGTGTGAGAAGGCGGGTGTTGTGGACTCCCCACATGAATTCTTGCTTGTGGGTGAAATGGATGTTAGTGAGTGTTGTGTGCTTTTTGTGGAAAGTGAAGTCAGCGCCGTCCTCCGCGGCGCGTGCGAGGAGGGCACCATGTTTGGATATTTGCGAGAGGGGTGTGTGAGTGTGTTTGGTGCTGTGGGTGTGAGCGTCAGTTTTAAGGTTTGTGTATCTGTAGGGTATGGGTTATCCTAGGGTTTGTGAACTGAGGGTGTATGGCCAGGTCCACTGGCCTATCGACACGTCTGAACCTGTGGTGTATGTTGTGTCGGGTGGGTGACCGTCTGCATCTTGGTTAGCTAGTGTGTCTGCGAGGTGTTTTCCTAGGGAGTGGTTGTGTGCTTTAATTTTGCCAAGGTTTGCGCGTATGCCTCCGTTGCAGCGGGTTTTGAGGGTGTGTGTGATGGGAAGGAGTGTGTCGCGGTGGATGTTGTAGTGGTAAGCGGTTGGGCAGTTCAGTTAGCCTTGTATGAGACGGAGGAAGCACGCACTGTCTATAAGGAGGTGGGTGTGGCCTAGTTGGAGGCCTATGTCTATGCCAGCTAATTCAGTGCGATTGATAGTGTGGGAGGCAGGGGTAGAGGTCACCATAATTTTGACGCGGGTGTCCGAGGCGGGGTGGGTGGCGGCTGCTCCTAGGGGGGGGGGGGGGGGAGCCTCCCTTTTTGGAACCGTCTGTGTATACAAAGTCATGCCAATTTCAAGCAAGATGTCCTCTAGTGGGGGAGTTTGTTAGTTTCATGCGTTCCTGGAGGGGGTAGGTAAGGGGGTGTGAGGGGTTGGGGGGGAGATGGTAGATGCATGTTGTGTGTGGTGAGTAGGTGTCGATGAGGTGTGGAGGCGGGATGGTGATGGTGGGGTTGGGGAGGTGAGTGTCGTAGATAGACTCGAGTGTGTTGTGTTGTGCGGTCATGGCTGTGTGTGAGGGTAGGGTGGAGAGTGCGAGGGGGTTGGCGACGAGGTAGATGTCGACCATCCAGCGTGTGCCGAATGGGGTAGGGGTGGCGTGGCCTGTGTGTTGGTCGGGGGGTAGGAAGGTGTTTGCGTTATTGGGGAGGGTGTAGAGGTGGTGGGTGTGTGGGGAGTTGATGTATTTGGAGTGGCGGTTTGGTGTGTGTTCCCATCGGGGGAGGATGATGATGGTTGCGCTGGGTGTGTGAGCGGCTGTGAGGTGTGCGCCGCTGACTGCGTGTTCCATGGCGCGGCGCATGCATTCGTGGTCGTATTCTGGGTTGGCGATGTTGGTGCCGTGCCATGTGTGTGGGGCATTGCTGCCGCTTGACGAGAAGACTATGTCTTCGGGGTATAGGGAGTGGTAGGTGTGAGAGTGGAGTGATTTGTTGAGGGGGTCTGAGTATAGCTTTGTCTAGATGTGGAATGTGTGGCGGAGTGTTGTGAGGAGGTCCTCTCTAGTGGCCCATCTGTTACGGGTGGTGGTGGCAGGTGTGGGTGAGTGGATTTCTGAGCGGGAGCCTAGACGAGTGAGGAGGTGGTAGACCTCCTCTTCGAACTTGTGTTGCGAGAGGTCGGGGCGGAAGAATTGAAATAGGTGGCGGACGCGGGGGCCGTTGAGGGTGGTGACCGCGCGGCCGTCGGGAGTGCAAAGTATAGTGGTGTCGTGTAGGGATGGGTGTGCGTGAATGCCGAATTTGCTGGTAGGGTGCATGTCGAGGTCGGGGTGGATAGGGTCGTGTATGAACGTGATGAGGGGGTGCGTCCATGGAGGGGGTCCGGGTTTGGGTAGGATGGGTGTCGCGGAGGGGACAAAGCCTGAGTTAAATGCGGTGAGGGCGGTGGGGCCGGAGGGGTTCTCACTGATGGTGTCGTGTAGTTGTAGGCACGGTGCCCACTGGACCTCGTGGAGGCGGGTGAGGTCGTGGTGTTGGCCGTGAGCACACTAGTCGCACTGACATGTTGCCGGTCCCTGAGCGGGGCGGCATTGGGAGTGGACGGCAAAGTGCGGGCATGCGCAACATGTGGAGGTGGGGTCTGTGTGTAGTGAGTCGTGACAGATGGAGCAGTCGGTGGGGAAGGGGGTGGGGAGGCATACCGATGTGGGGATGGAGGAGATGAGGCGGAAGCCGTCGTCGAGTTAGAGTTGTATGTCCCATTCCGTGAGGTGTTCCGGGGCCCCTTCAACCATGTACTGTGTTTGGCCGTATTCTGTGTCCTTGTGTTTGGAAACGATGTGCGTAACGTCGCAGGGGGGGTAGTGGTGGTCTGAGGGGGTGAGGTATTCTGTGTCTATGTGTGTGGTGGGTGCCGTGGGGGGAGAGGTTTTGGTGTGGGAGGTGTGGATGCCGGATGAGAGGGTGGGGGGGGGAGCGGGGGAGGTGTGGGGAAAGGAGGGGAATCCAAGAGGGGTGGATAGTGGTGGGGGGGGATGCTTGTTTGGGGGTGAAGCGTGTGATGGGCAGGCGGTTGTGGATAGTATCGAGGGGTTCGGCGAGGATTGCGGCGAGAAGGCGAATGGGGGTTGAGAGTGAGGTGGTGGACCCCGTGAGTGTGGAGATGGATTTGCATGATTTGAGGATGAAGGAGGATGAAGTGGATCGGAGGAGGACTTGTGGCCATGTGGTTATGTTATTTTTCCAGAGGGGGGTGAGGCGGGGGAGGAGGGAGGCGTGTGTTTTGCGGGGAATGAATTCGCAGTAAGTTTGTTTGTAAGTGTGAGGGTCGGTGATGTGTGTGGCTCTGTCTCTGAGTGAGGCGAGGAAGGTGTTGCTTTGTCTAGTGAAGTGGGCGCGGAGTGTGGTGGCAATAGGGTTGGTGAGGGAGAGTGGAGGAATGTTGTGGAACATGGTGCCCGCGTCGCGTTGGGCCCGTACTAGGCATCGGAGTGTAAGTGGGAAGGAGCTTCCGGACATGATGGATTCAGTGGGCCAGTGGGAGTATGTGGTGGATATGGTGCGAATGTGTGCTCGGGTCATGTGGCCTCGATATCTTGGGCTGTTCATGATTTTATGGAGGTGGCAAACTGTGAGTTGTGCGGCGTGGGCTTTCAAGGAGGGGAGGCCGTAGCCGAGGTCTGAGGTAGGGCGGTGGAGGGCGGTGCGGGGGAGGTTACGCACCGAGGAGACGGCGGAGCGGGGTGCTCGGCAGATTTGTCCTTCGAGGATGTCCAGTTGGGAGTCGCTGAAGAAGCCGAGTTGGAGGGTGAAGTGCTTGCCGATTAGGAGGCCTCGGATGACGCGAAGTCTGCGGGATTGAGTTATTGTGGAGGTGGAGAGCGGTGATGAGGGATGCGGTTGTACGTCTTAGTTCGTGCCAGTGCTTAGTGAAGGTGAGGGAGGTGTTGAGTTCGACCCCTAGGACGCGGTATGTGTCCGAGGGGCCTATGGAAGGTATGGGGGCAGGGGCTGAGTTGATGGTGATGAACTGTGCTTGGAGTCGGGTAGCGAGCAGGGTGATGTTGGCAGGGGAGAGGGCGTTGCCTGAGCGCCAGAGGGCGCCGGTGATGCAGCATTTTCGGATGTTGACGGTCATACATGTTGAGGCGCTGAAGAGGGAGAGTTTCCGGAGCTGGATGGTCATGTTGGGGGGCGAGCCCGTGGCGAGGCTGAGGTCGTCGGCGAAGCCGTGTCCGGGGTAGGTGGCTGTGGGTTTTGTGGGGTCGACTTTAGTGGCGGGGGGGCCTAGACGATAATCCCGGCTGCCCACCGTGAGCCAGCGGAGGAAGGGTTCCAGGAAGAGGGTAAATAGAAATGGGGAGAGAGTGTCCCCCAGCAGGGTTCCCCGATTTATGTCGATGGAGGGGGTGGGGCCATATGGGGTAATATAGTCGGTGGATGAGACCCCGTAGAGGTGTTCGCAGGTGTCTACATAGGTGGAGGGCATACCGAGTTGTCGCATGTGTTTGAACATGATGCGGTGGTGTGCTGCATTAAATGCGCCTTTGAAGTCCGCGTACATGACGTAGATGTCTTTTTTATGGAGTTTCGCGTCCTCCATCGTCATAATGATGGAGGAGAGGGCGTCGTGGATGCTGCGGTGTTGTCGGAATCCGTCTTGTTGGTCGCTGAGAATGCCGTGGGTTTCGGCGTATTTCGAGCCTGCATCTTTGATTAGTGCGGTCCATAGCTTAAGGAGGTTGTTCATGAGGGCGATGGGGCGGTAGTTGTCGAGGAGAGTGGGGTCACCTTTCTTATGTACTAGCACTCTTGTACGACGTCACTTGACCGACCTTCTGAGACTCGTTTCTGATTCCCTTGGCTATATAGACTCCGGGAGTACAACTGCGTCTTCGGTCAGTCCTTTGTCGTCTCCTTTTCTGAGCCGTGTTGCCCGCCTCTTCACCGGTACTTGGTGCTTTTTTTGGTGGCATTTTTCCTGTTTTTCTGGTGCTCTTGAGAGCGCATTCGACGAACCTGATATGGACTCCGTAAAACTACCCAAGTTCAGTGGGGAGAGACGAGATTTTGATGTGTGGAAGAAACGTTTCCGTGCATTTGGCCTGATGCAAAAGTGGGCTCCGGCTTTGTCGTCGGATGGTGCCGCTTCCCCTCAACAACAAGTCGACATGTACTCCACATTGATTCTTGCGCTGCCGGAGGACGATATTTCCATTATCGAGAATGTTAGCGAGGATGACAAGACCTGCGGCCACACTACATGGACCGCGTTAGTCAATCATTAAGAGGACGATGGTATTTACCGGTGTACGGAACTATTGCAGGAGACGCCGAGAGCAAGCAAGCAAGCAAGCGGACGGCGAGAGCGGCATTCAATACCTGACCCGTTTAGTTCGACTGCAACGACAGCTTGCCCGAGTTGGGGACGTCGTCCACGACCGGCGTATCATCATGTACTTGGTGAAGGGCCTGCGCAGCGAATACCACTCCATCACCGACACGTGGGACGTACAAGACCTCAGCATGGATACCGTCAAGCGTGATCTTCGTCAAAAGGGCATGCGCGTCGAGAGTCGTGCGCAATCACATACAACGGAGCCCACAACGCCTACGGCTTTTGCAGCGTCTCATGATAACGCAACGACCGAGCTTTTGAAGCGGCAAGTCTCCGAGCTCCAAGACCAGCTGAAATCTCTTCAAGGAGCTGCGAATACTCGTCGTACCTCATATGGTAGAGGCGGAGCGAGAAATTTTCGTGGTGTTTGCTATGGCTGTGGTAAGAAGGGCCATCGCAGGTCCGAGTGCCCGGACAACAACACCGGAGGTAACTCTGCGCAGGTGGACTCCCCGGTTGCTTTTCCGGCGGTCATGGACGTGACGGCCACCCCTGCGAGGCCATTCTCCGAGGCTCGACACATGTTCGAACGCAATGGAAAAACGTGGATGTGGTTGGCCGACAGCGGCGCTAGCCATCACATGACTAGTGTGCGCCGTGACTTCTGTGAGTATCGAGCGCTCACCGACCGGCTTTGGGTGAAGGGTATTAGCGCCCGCGCTGTCGGCGTGGGCTCGGTCCGCATCATCGTGAAGGCTGACGATGGAGAGGGGATTCTTGCCATGCTAAAGAATGTGCTCCACGTTCCTGGGCTATCCCGTCGCGCGTCGTGGTCTTACCATCGGCTTTTCAGCCTCACCCAAGCTCGGCGACAAGGTCATTCTGTGGTGTTAGCTGATCCCGTGGACCACCTTCGTCTTCATGCCGGTCATGGTGGTGGCGTGGTGGCTCCGTTGGAGCGCGCGCATTTGTTGGTGTGGTTGCCGGCGCGGGTTGCTTCGTCGAATCCTACCGCTTCGGTTGCCACTGCGCCATTGGAAAAACGGTTGTAGCATTCCCGACTCGGTCACCTTGGCGAGTCGCAATTGGACGGGCTCTTGGCCACTCAGGTGGAGGGTGTGGCATTTTCTGCGCCGGAGAAGTTGGGCTTCTTTGAGACATTTGCTGTGTGTAAGTCGCAAGCCCGCTGTATCTCGCGTGAGCCGGCTGACCGAAACGTTGGTGTCTTTGAGGTCCTCGGCTGAGACTTCTGCGGTCCTATGAGTGTTCCATCATTGGGAGGACGGCGGTACAGCTTGTGTGCGATGATTTCCGGAGCCGTTTCATGCTGCATGATGCGGTCCGCTCCAAGGATGAGGCTCCCGCTTCGTTCCGTCGCATGTTGACTACCATCACTACTCTTGGGCACACGGTTCATCGTCTTCGGGTGGACAATGACATGGTGTTCTTAGGTGATGCCTTCCGAAACCTATTGGATGAGTTCAACATCGCCGCAAGGTTCACTGCCCCTTACGCGCATTGGCAACATGGCCGGATTGAGCGGCAGTGGGGGACATTGATCCCGATGGCGCTGTTGTAAGTAATACCGTATACGTATTAGTTGCAGATAGCTACTGTAAGCTACTCTAGATATTATTAGTACATGTCTAGATCGGACATACCGATAAACTGTTTGACTCGGTACAGAGCTGTCGCTAGGCTACAGCTCTCACACTTCTGTTGTCCCGACACCACGCATGTAGGCTGGTTGTCGCCGTAACTATTCCGTTTGCGGAACTGTCACTGTAACGACGTTTGCGTAAGTTATCTTTTACTCACTATGTTTGCATGGTTCAGTAGGTTATGGGCCCCCGCCTCACGTCACTCACGCGCGACAACCTAGTTCGGCGAGCTGCGATCGACAGCTCTCCCGCAGAAGGCAAGTTTCTATAGACACCTAGTACTTTCAACTTGTAGTCGGCGGTATCGCCAGTATAAACTGCGATTTAAAACCCGCCACCACCCCTCTTAAGTCAGCCACTCGACGGCGATAGCCAGCCACCCACACCGACGCACTCGTCGTTTGTGGACATGGTGCACACATGTCCAAGCTGGAGAACGGGGGGGCGCACTATCGGGTGAACACGCATCCACAGGTTGCACGCCAGCCGTAGCTTACCTTTTTTATTTTTATATTATCTTAGCGACTCAGCCGCCAGCGCAGCGCTCCACCTGTCTTGGCCTTGGCCTCGACTTGTGCCCCACACTGGGTGGAGGATACATAAAAGGTGCTTTGAGACACCCCGGGGCTACAGGCCGAGGGGTCGGCGGGCATCTGGCCGTCTCTCTGAAACCACTGTTAGGCATGAGTCCGGCTAGCGGTTTTTACCACTGCCTGTTTTTTATTCAACTCTTTCTTTTTCGCCCTTTGTCGAAATGGCGCCGAAGACTCGCTCTGCCGATTCTTCGCATGTTTCACCTCCGGACTCCCATGATTCAGGCTCTCAGCATAGCACTCTCGACCCCCCCCCCGGATACTCTCGCGCTGCTCTTTGCGCAAATGGCGCGCATTAACGCTCGCCTCGACTCGCAGTCGGCCGAGGCTGCTGCTGTTGGTGCTGCGGGTGCTAATCCGCACCCCCCCTGTCGCTCAGCGCCGCCACGATGCTCAGCTCGAACCCGTCCGGGACAGCCACGACGTGCACACCCTCCCCCTGCTTGTGCATCCCCATCATGGATACGCCCCAGCGGACGCACAAACGGCCTTCGTTGCTGCTAACCCTGCAGCTCCTGTTGGCGACCCCACAGTCGCACAACGCCGTCCCGATGTGCCCCGCGAGCCCTCGCGTGCCGATGCGCACCGCGACCCCTCGCGTCACGACCTCCAGGTTGATCACCTCCCACCACCCCCCCTTCCCCCCCGCTGGATATGCCCTTCACCACCCCGGACCTCACATCCCGGAGGCGCCCTCTCACCTCGTCCCCCCCTACCGTGACCACCCGCACTCGTACGGCCCGCCGCGTACCATGGCCGGCCGCTCTCCCTTTCCCGGTGGTCCATCTCCTCCCTTCCATGGCCGGCATTCTCCCCCAGCCCAGCGTGGCGACCCCACCACCCGTGGCAGTCGTCGCCCCATCATTGACCCGGTAGTCATCGGCCGGGCGGCACACGAAGCCCCCGGCTTCGACAAGGACGCCCTCAACCGGTCCATGAAGATGTCGGTCCCCGTCATGGGCTCGACCACGGACTTTAAGCAATGGAAGAGGACCTTCCTTAATTTCCTCTCCATCAAGGCCGCATATCTCATTCCGCAGCTGGCCATCCGCGACTCCGGCGTTTGGCTCGACGAACCAGCACAACACTACGCCTACACGCTGCTTCTCCATGCAGCCAGCGCGAATCAGCGCGCTAACCAAGCGATGAAATGCGTTTCTCCAGCCCGCCCTGACTGCGCCGCTGCCGCGTGGGATATCCTGTGTGAACGCCTCGACTGTCGGTCTTTTGCTCGCTCCTTGTCCCTCTTGGACAACCTGATGGTCAGACAGCGCCCTTGTCAGTCACTCAGTGACTATGTCCACTACATGCGCCAGACTTTTGACGACTACAACGACACATGCCAAATGGTTGATGGCTCCGCTGCCATCCACCCCCACAACCTCGGTCTCCTCATGCTGCGCGGTATTTCCAGCGGCGGCCCACACGGTCAGGCGAAGCAATGCGTCATCAACGCCTTTGACACAGACTACCTCCTGTCGGATGATGAAGTGATGGCCAGCATTCTCCACCTCGCGCACAACATGGACGACGACCCTGCCCCGGACACACCCGCTCCGGCCACATCACCCCCTCCCATCTCCGCGTTCGTCGCCGCGGGCCGCGGCTCGCACAGCGGTCGAGGCCAACCACACCGTAATCCTCGCGGCCATCGACCCAACAAGTGTGGCGTTTGTGGCAGCCTCAACCATTTCATGTCCGCCTGCACTGCCACGGATGACGCTATCCTTAAGTGGAATCTCGCCAAGCGTTTGATGACCGTCCAGAAGTACGGCGCCGCCGGTGGCACCACCTCTGCTCACGCTGCGCTGCTGAGCGACGTCCCTGCCGACGACGCCCCCGCCGATGACACCGACTGCCTACCCACCCTCGAGGACTGCTCTAATGACTACGATGACGACGGCGCCCGCCGGCGGCGCAGCGGCGGCGGCCCCGGAGAGGGGTGCGCTCGCAGGCCCGTCGGCACCTACCTCTACCTCCACGCGGTGGGCGCTGGTAACCCCATAGCCGTGCCAGGCCTGGCACGGTAGGGGGCTGAACGAGGTACCGGCAGCTGCGATCCGCGGGATCAGCAGCTGTCGGGAAGCCCTGTACGGAGGGTTTTGGAAAACATAATATCCGTACACCGGCATAGGGATCTCCCGCTCGGCCTGTCCGATATGTCTTTTTCGCGACTAGATACTCGCAGATACTCTCCCGACGATGGGGCGGGGGCGGCGTCTGCGAAATATTTTTTGGCGAAAAGGGGTACGGACGGATCAGCGGAGGGACGAGGGTGTTGGAGCTGGCGGCGGACAGGTGGGAAGCAGCGCTTGGGACAGCGCTCGCTAGCAGTCGCCAGCCCTGCGAGAGTCTTAAGTCTCCCCTGGGGGCGAGGCCTGATGCTACGCAGGACGGAGGCTGGTCGCAGCCGGAGGAGCGGCACGGTCTGGCGGCGGCGGTCCTTAGGATCGCCCGCCGCCGGAAAAGCCCGGTACGGGGGGTTTTTGGAAAAATTCCCGTACCCACCATCTTTTGAGGACTGGCGACTCGATCCCTGTGTTCTTCCAACCCCTTCCCTAGTCGGTACCCGGTTATCGATAGGCTGCCTCAGGCAGTGTGCCTAGGGTTATCGTAACGGCACACTGCTCGTAAAGGCGACCCCCTAACAACGTAAACCACCGGGGGAGGGTACGGACGGCCACAGCGCGATCAGATAGGTGTTGGAAACAGACGGGAAAAGGACAGGGGACAGGAGAAAATCTGGCTCGGGGGCAGGAGAGCCAGCCGGACACCGTCTGCAGCCTAGTTATTCTCTCTTCTCAGCCCCCGAAGGAGGAGAGAAGACCCGGCTAGGTGGCGAGCTGCGTCGAGAGGAGCGGCTAATACCTCGGGCGGGGTGGAGCACGGATCGGGGCGGGACCGACGACGACCTATGCGAGGGGGGTTTTTCACCTGCCTTTCCCCCCAAGCTCCGGCACGACCGGAGTCGCACGGGAGCCGAGGTCAGGCAGGTTCGCCTCGACCAGCTCCAGCTGGACAGCCATGCTGATCAGCGACCCCGCAGCGGCTGGAGCAGGCCGCGTAACGTGGAGACTAGCGACATTTTATTTTTCATACTGTATCCAAAAAAAAATACGTATAGATCAGAAAATTATAAATACCTGGATACGGGTATGTTTTAGACGGTATCGTTACTGCCATTGGAGAGGTTGGGATTAGTGGTTCACGGTCTACCTCACGCTTAGAAGTCCAACTACAGGTTGAGCATAGCAAAAGGGGGGGCCCAGAGACAGCAGCCGGTTTTTACTGGTATTGTTGTAAACAATTTCAATTTCAATTTCAATACGATGACGACGAGGTGAGTGTCCCTTTCAGCTCTGTGGCATTCTCCTCTTCCCTCGCCCCGGGTCGTAACCTGTCACAGTTTTGGGGCGTTGATTCCGCCTGCTCGATTAACCTCACCGCGTTCCGAGATGACTTCGTGAAGTTCACGCCCCCCTCCGCTCCCTCTCGCGTGGGCAGTGTCGGCGTTGACGTTAAGGGCAGTGGCTCAGTGCGGATTTCTGTCAGACTTGCCTCTGGCCAGCTCATTCACCGCATTGTGTATGCACTCTACACCCCTGACCTATCATCTCGCTCCGCTCAACGTATCGGCAGACTTCTTAGTGTCAGCTGGATGCAAACTCACAGCGGATGTAAATTCGTCTTCCCCTCCAACTCTGACACTGGTCTGCTTTTGGTACCCATAGGCATGGGTGTGCTAGAACCGTCCGGAAACGGTCTCTACCTCCTTCCCCACCAGCCGGACCTCCCTCCAAGCCCATCCGCACCGGCGGCACTTGACCCCTCACCTCAGGTTGCCCTTACTGCTCAGTGTGATCCCGTCCTATGGCACCGTTGGGTTGGCCACCTAAACATGCAAAGCCTTCAGGCCCAACATACTCACGGTGTCCCAACTAGCCATGTGTTAGCTAGCACTGTAAACAAAGTTTCTAGCGACTCTTGCTTACTCCACAAAGCCACAGCTGCACCACGCAACACAGCCGCTTGCGCGAAGCCATCCGACCCCTCCTTAACATGTCCGCTGATCTCTGGGGCCCGGTCAATGTCCCCTCCCCACATGGCCTCCGCTACTGCTTGCTCGTCATCGACCACTACACCAACTACATGTGGGTGCGGTTCCTTAAGTCTAAAGACGACGCATGTTCGGAATTGGAAACCATCCTCTTGGACATCAAACACTTGCACATGCCCGCCATCACTCCCAGACGGGCGCGTTCGCACCGGTCCTCAAGTTTGACTCCGACTCTGTGTTTGAAGCTGCTGTCACTCGCCGGATGTGCGCACACCTCGGCGTCGGGGTACAATTCTCTGCCCCATACGCCCACCGCATGCTCGGCAAAGCCTAACGTCCTTGGCGCACTATCCGGGACAATGCATCGGCGATGCACCACAACATGGCCGTTCCCAACTCCATGTGGTCGTACTTTGTCAACACTGTTGTGTACCTTCGCAACCGCACGTACAGTCGCTCGGTCGGACCTAATGGGGGCGTCCCCCTCACACTCCTTACGTCGTCGGTGCCCGACGCCTCCAAGTTCCGCGTCTTCGGCTGCGCCGTTTTCGCCAAGGTCCCCGACAAACAACGTCGGAAACTCAGTGAAAAAGCATTTCGCGGCGTCACGGTGGGCTATCCCCCTGACGCACCCGGGAAACGCGTCGCATCACCACTTCCGTTCATATTGTCTTTCAGGAAGACACCCCAGGCTTCGACACACAACCCTCCGTCGACTCGGTCATCACCGACTCTTCGGAAGACGTACCCGCAGAGTCAGCCCTATCCCACCCCATTGACCTCACATTACCCACACCCCTACCCCCCCCCGGCAGCCCCTCGCCATGCTCGGCTCCGCTCCCACCCCATTCGATACGGCAATATGGTTGCCCACTTGTCCGACTACCCCCCGACCCTCGTGACGGCGTGTTGTGATCCTGAACAAGGCCAAGATCAAGACGACATCTTTGAGCACCCTCACGTCCCCGACCTTATCACGGGTCCCCCACACACACCTGCCGGCACGTCCCCTACTGCCGTAGCCCTCCCCTCCGCCCGAGAGTGTGTGGAACCAAAATCCTACCGGGCTGCGCTGGACAGCGCCCAAGCCCCCCAGTGGCAAGCAGCTATGCAACAGGAGTATTCCTCCCTCATGAGCAACGGCACGTGGGACCTTGTGGACCTCCCCCCAGGCCGCATGGTCATTAACAGCATATGGATCTTCAAAGTCAAGTCGGATACAACCGGCGACGTCTCCCGCTTCAAAGCGCGGTTCGTCGCCAAGGGGTGCAGTCAACGCGCTGGACTGGACTACACGGAGACCTTCTCCCCGGTCATCCGCATGGCCACCCTGCGTCTCTTCCTAACCATCGCAGCCGCCCGCGACCTTGAACTCTGCCAAGTTGACATCGACACAGCGTTCCTCTACCCTCCCTTCCGGGAGGGTGTGTACATCCGCCAGCCCCTCGGCTTCACCGATGGCACGTCCAAGGTTTGTCACCTCAAGCGCTGCCTCTACGGCCTTAAGCAGCCCCCCCGCGAGTTCAACATGCTACTTTGTGCATGGCTCGTCGACCATGGATGGCAATAATGCGTCTCCGACCCGTGCATATACATCTACCGCACCGGCCACGTTTTCGCCATGATCGCCATTTACGTCGATGACATTCCCGCGGCCTGCAATGATGCCACTTGGCTCGCATCGTTCAAAGCCCAACTCGGAGCACAGTTCAAGATCAAGGACCTAGGCGACCTCTCCCAACTCCTCGGCATGCTCATTACCCGCGATCGCTCCACGCGCACAATCTCGTTGGACCAGTCCAAGTACCCGCGCGACATACTCGCCAAGTACGGCATGTCCGACTCTAAGCCGTCGTCACTTCCGATGGACCCGGGCTTTCTCGCCGGCCTCGCACACTTGAATTCGCCCTCTCTCACCGGGGTGGCCAAGGACGTCTACCCCAGCCTCATGGGCAGCCTCCAGTACGCAGCCGTATGTACCCGCCCCGATGTCTCCACGGCATTGAGCATCCTCGGCTCTGCCCAAGCCTCACCCACCGAGGCACACTTGCAGGCTCTGAAAAAGGTCCTCCGCTACCTCCATGGCACCATCGACATGCGCTTGACGTTGGGGGGGGGCCTGGACCACAGCCTCCAACTCACACGCTTTGCCGACGCTGATTGGGCCAATGACAGCAGCACCCGCAAGTCTCACTCCGGCTATCTCTTCACCCTCGGACGCGGGCCAGTCAGTTACAAGTCCAAACAACATACTTGTGTGGCTCAATCCACGTGTGAAGCCAAGTACTACTCTGCGGCTGACGCCACCAAGGAGGGACTCCACCTCCGACAACTCATGGGGGAAATCTTCAACTCCCCCATCACTGAAACCACCACCATCTGGGAGGACAACCAAAGCGCCATTGCATACTCCCAGAATGCCTTAGTCAGCGAGAAGACTAAGCACATCGGTCTGAAGTGGCACTTCCGCAAAGACCACGTGGAGCAGGGAACCATAAAGTTGAGGTACCTCCCCACTAACCAGATGGTGGCTGACATGCTCACCAAACCCCTCCCACGACCTGCACTGGCAAGACACCGAAGTGCGATCCTTGGAGGACAAGACCCAATGCGGCGCTTCATCCCGTAGCTACCTTCAGGGGGAGTGTTGTAAGTAATACCGTATACGTATTAGTTGCAGATAGCTAAAGTAAGCTACTCTAGATATGATTAGTACATATCTAGATCGGACATACCGATAAACGGTTTGACTCGGTACAAAGATGTCGCTAGGCTACAGCTCTCACACTGCTTTTGTCCCGACACCACGTTTGTAGGCTGGTTGTCGCCGTAACTCTTCCGTTTGCGGAACTGTGACTGTAACTACGTTTGCGTAAGTTATCTTTCACACTTACTGTGTTTGCATGGTTCAATAGGCGCAGTCAATGATCCGGCAAGCCGCGCTGCCTAAATCGTATTGGGCCCTAGCGATGGCCGCTGCGGTGCATGTCCGCAATCGTGTGCATAGTAGCGGAGCCGGCGGTGTACCTTTCACCTTGGCGACCGGTAGACGAGCTGATTTGAGCTCCATGCGGGTCTTCGGCTGTCCGGCCTATGTCCACGTTGACAAGTCTCAACGCCGCGAACTTGACGATCGCGCGTGGAAGGGTGTCTTTGTGGGCTATGCTTCCGAATCACCTGCGTGGTTGGTTTACAATCCTGCTACTCGTCGGGTTGTGAGCAGCCGTAACGTGGTGTTCGATAAGGCTGAATTCCTCTCCATGGGGGAGAGCAATGCGGAGCAACGCACTGATGATGAAGAGGACAACATCCCGCACACCATGTGTAGCGAAGAACGGGATACACCTTCGGGGGAGTCGCCGCTACGGGAGTCGCTGCAGCGTTCCGGGTCGATGGAAGATGAACGGGACATGCATTCGGGGGAGACTCCACGTCCAAGGTATAATCTTCGATCCACTGCCGCACCACAACAATGCGTACCCAGTCCAAGGTAAAATCTCCGTTCAACGGGCGCTTCGGAGGATGTATGGACTGCGGGAAGTGCCGCAGCTATTAATTCAGCCAGCAGCCCGATTGTTCAAGAGCCTGTGCCATACAAGCAAGCGCTGAGGAGTCCCCAATTGGGGGAGTGGAAGGCAGCTATCAAGAGCGAGTACGACTCACTTGTATCTCGGAAAACCTGGACATTGGTCCCTTGTCCTGCTGGTCGCAAACTCGTAGATTCCAAGTGGGTGTTCAAGCTGAAGCGCGATGCCAATGAGCAGATTGCAAGGTACAAAGCAAGACTTGTGGCTCGCGGGTTTACTCTGGAGAAGGGTATGGACTACCATGAGACCTTCGCTCCCACAGTGAGGGTGATTTCTTTTCGAACGTTGCTCGCGCTTGCTGCTTATAATGATTGGGAGGTGGAGCAGCTTGATGTGGTGACGGCATTCTTGGAGGCCGATATCGAGGAGGAAATCTGCATGAGGCAGCCGGAAGGATTCCGTCACACCGACATCAATGGAGAGGAGCGAGTGTGCTTGTTGAAGAAATCATTGTATGCCCTCAAGCAAGCTCCTAAGAACTAGAATAAGACAATCAATGCATGGCTAGAGGAGTATGGCTTCAGCCAATCCAAGGTAGATCCCGGCATTTACATCTTCATCAAGGAGGGTGAGCTTTATGTCTTGGCGTTGTATGTGGACGACAACATCATCGTCGGACCAGCGGGTAGCTTCATCGTTGGGTTCAAATCGGCTTTCGGCGAAAGGTTCAACGTGCAAGACCTCGGTCCAGTGTCTTGGTTGCTTGGCATGACAGTCGAGCGTGATCGTGGCAACCGCACCATCAGGATTGGACAACAACAATACGTCCTAGATATGTTGGAGCGCTTCAACATGATGGGCTGCAAGCCAGTGGGCTCACCTATGGCGGTCGATGCTTTAAGCAATTGTATGGAGACGTCGACATCAATGTTGCCTCCCGGTATAGTGCCGTACCAAAGCTTGATCGGCAGCTTGATCTACGCTTCCGTAAGCACACGGCCCGACATCACCATGGCTGTTAGCCACCTTAGTAGGTACATGTCCGACCCCTCTCAGTCACATTGGGAGCAAACCAAGAGGGTGCTCCGCTACCTCAAGTGGACCGCAGAGTCGGTGTCGATGTACGGTGGCGCACCCTCATCAAAGGTGGTAGGATGGTCAGATTCTGACTACGCGAGTGATATTGGCGAGCGGCGCTCTCGCACGGGGTATGTGCTCATGCTCAACGGTGTAGCGGTGAGCTGGAAAAGTCAGCGGCAACAAACTGTGGCGTTGTCGACAGCGGAGGCAGAGTATATGGCGCTGACTGCGGCCACTCAGGAGGCGATGTTTTTAAAGCAGCTGCTCCACGAGGTTCACCAAGACTCCGGGTCTCCCATCACAATTCACGAGGACAATCAGAGTTGTATCGCACTCAGCAAGAATAGCATGACGACCGGACGCAGCAAGCACATGGACGTGAGGTACCACTTATGTGGGGAGAAGGTGGAGAGCGGAGACATCGAGGTGCAATATTGTGCGACGGAGAACATGCTTGCTGATGTACTTACCAAGCCATTAGTGAGTGCAAGGCACGGCAAGTTGTGCATTGCCATCATGGGATTGCCTGCGTAGCAAGGGGGAGTGTTGCGAGACATAGTTTGTGTGGTAATCAAGTTGCTACACAGCAATGTTGGTCAAGTAGCATCGTGATAGTACGGCTGTGACTCAGCACAATAAGATTATAAGCCAATCAACAATAGAGAGGATTAGGTTTCTGATGGTGGCAAGTTGCTGAGCGTTAGATATCATCTAGAGGCTCAGATTGTACGTTGGCGTGTGCTCACCACAAGGTGAGTGCGTGTCATGTGAGAAGCAAGTGCTAGGCACTTGCTGAGGGTGAGATGACATGCAGTGTCACTCACCGAGTGTAATCATTCCTTATCGCCCCCTCAACTTTGATACCCTCAAAAACTCCCTCCGGTGTGCCGGAATTGGATTTCTTTGGCACCGGGGGCCGACGCTAAACGGCGCCGCCTCACTTTTTTGCCTCAAAAGATCCTATGAGGGAAATTAGAGAGAGAGAGAGAGAGAGAGAGAGAGAGACCGTTTTTACATGGGGTGTTTCCCGTTTTCGCGACCCAACCTAGAATGACTAATAGCTATCTTGAACATAAGCACTAGGGAACGGGATGCTAGTGCTAACACCCCCCTCAAGGTAGCCGAGGTCTTGACGTCGTCCTAGCTTGAGTCGAGGAAGGTGCCATCTTTGTCGAAGGTGAAGTGCTTGTAGCGTGTGTCTCAGGCCGGGTAGGTGTAGCGACATGCCTTCACAAGAACGTGCTGCTACCAGCGAGTTGCCGATAAGAAGCGGTTCCAAATATACTACGTAATGTACTAGTCTAACATGTAGCGGGAAAAACTGTCCACGGGCGAATTAGCCGACGCATGAGAGCGACCGGCGAGGAAGAAGGAAAGCCAACAAGGCTGTTCGGAGTGTGTAGGCACGCAGAAGCATAGACGGGCGCCGCTCGTGTTGACTCCCTTCGCCGTGGGAAAGGTTAGGTGATCGTTGCGGCGTTGCCTCGGGAAACAATAATAGAACTAAGTTCAGTACGCACGGGCCGAATTTTTGCTTGTCGGTTTTAAACAACCATAATATCCGGTCGAGAGCATCGGTAGGCTGAAGGCTAGGTGAGACTGAAAGCAGGGTGGGGCGAGCGTGGCGCCGGGCGCTTTACACACGCTTTTATCCTTTTTACGTGGGAGTAGGTAGGACAAGCGTGGCGCCGAGCACTTTTCACACGCTCTTCTATAGTGTAACTTGGTGGAGGGCCCAGAATCTGTCGGAGATGGAAGTAGATGGTTTACACGTAGGGTCGTGCCGGCCCCACAACGGGGCGGGTGTGGTGACTAGAGAAGTTAGAAGGAGAGAGATGGCGGCTAGCGAAGGCACAGGCAGGGCCGGCCGACCGCCACTAACAGGGAATATAGTACAGCTAATAGCATAGCACTAAGTACTAGGATGACAAATAGCTATCTTGAACATAAGCACTAGGCAACGGGGTGCTAATGCTAACATACCCTAATTGAAATTGTTTAGACCAATATCAAAATAAACTGACTGCTGTATCTGGGCTCTCCGTGCTTTGCCATTCAGGGTCTCATTTGGCAGGGGCTAGAAGGTGGACCACTAATCCCGACCTCTCCATTGGTAGTAGCGATACCGTCTAAAACATACACGTAAACAAGTATTTATTATTTTCTCATTCTATTTGTAATTTTTTGCATACTTTAAGCTGTGTTGGGGCTCACTTATGCCAAAGATGTGAATCACTTACAAGATTTGGATTTGGTGGCCCCTGGGCCACCCTACACGCAATGTGAGAGGGAATCGGGTGGGTGGGTTTGCGTGAGCGATAGCTCTCGCAAAAGGCAGAAGGTGGACTCACAATCGCCGCTGGTGTGTTATATAGGGTGCGGACATTTTACTGTCCGTGCGCGCGTGGGCGCTTGAACCGTTAGGGAGTTGTAGCGTCGGAGGTAACGCATGTAAACTGAGGTAACGCCGGTTACTTCGTAATTTAGCCCTGTAATTCAAACCTCTATATTACTAATATGACCATTTAAGCTGTGTTGGGGCTCACTTATGCCATCTGTCGGCGTGTAACGTTGGGTGGGGGCCCGCCAGGGGTCATCCACCCAAAGAGTTGCCAAGCTCCCGGGCACGGGAGCACTGTTGGGTCGATGTAGTCGAGGACTACGTCCGACTCTCGCGCCCAACCGCCGAAGAACTTGATCTTCTGCATTGGGGTACCGATACTGTACGCAGCAGTAGCTGCACCCTTTCGAAGGGAGTGCGAAGTCCACGCGAAACCGTCCGGAGGTTGTTCGTGTACTGCACGAAGTACGCGTTGTAGCCAAGCTATCAGGGTGTCCGCAGTCCAGTTTGTCGTAGGCTCGCGTGTACTAATGGCCCATCGTCTGTCCGGCATCTTACCGGCGGAGAACCTGGTACGGGCAGTGTCGAAGTACTGTAGTAGTTCAGCGATGTCCGGGTGAGCCGAGGCCGGTAGTTCACATAGGAGTTTTCGTTCCGTGGAAGTACCCCGTTGACCTTTTCTCGTTCCGTGGTACAGGTGGATTCCGCCGGTCGGAGTACACAACAAATCTCCAGACCGGCACTCAACTCCCGCATCACCTCGACAAAAAAATGCGGCCAGTAGCACCGTCGCTAGACACGCTCGGAACAGCAGAATGAGGTCTGCTTGAGTCTGAGTCCAAGTGTCTGTCAGCTGTGTGCGGAGGTCCTTGGCCAGGCGTAGCGATGCTACAAGAATCCGGGCTGGGAGGTACAGGCGTGTGCGGCTGGGCTGGAGGGAAACTTGAGACGCTGCGAGACCCCGCCGGACCTTGGCGACCAAATCGCCTTGTGCGACTGGTTCTGCGCCGTGGTCTTTGAAAAACCCGTTCACGGCTGAAAGGTATGGCTGTAGACTGGTAGCCTTAATGGTGCCACGTTCTCCGATCCATGCAATGTAGCGGGCCATGGTAGCGGTTGTTGCTGCCAGCGGCGGTAGACCTTGCTCCTCGCAGAACTGGAAGTAAGGCTTGATTGCGCTGTTGTACGTGTCGGACGTGCTTTTCGCCCAAGCGGCGGTCAGTAAGTCGAGCGCTTTTGCTCCAAGGCTGTCAGTGCCCAATAGGCGTTGCATGTAGGGGCGCATCGAAGCGGCCCATGGGTTGTTGCAGCCTGCCACCTCCACCTTGTAGCGGACCTTTGCTGGTCTGGTGGGGTAGGCTTGGACTGCTGGCCTGATGTGCCGTGTGTTGAACAGGGTCAGGGTAGCACTGACCGCGCCCCGGCGGAGGTACAACCAGGCCGGGAGGGAATCCGGAATACATTGACGGGCCAATGAGGCTTGCCGACCGTACCGCGTCCGTGCCGCCGCCCGGGACGGAACAAGTGAGGTCGGGCCGGAAGGACCGTCTCGTGGCACGCCAATTCGGTAAGGGCCTGATGCCACGCTTTCCCTAGCCAACGGGGGGCGACCACCGTGGCTGCTGCGCCGCTCTGCTGTAGTTTCTGGGCGAGGTCGGGTAGCAGGGGCCAGGGCGGGTTGCACCAGTTGTTTTATGCTTTCCAATCCGCATCGGCGAGGTGAAGGGCGTCCACGGCTTCGCACGATGGGTCTAGCCAGTTCGCGTTGTAACGGGGTAGTAGCGTGTTGAGAGCCGACGCAAACCGGTCGATTGTGTGCGGGCCGAAGTGTGTGTCCATTTCGTGGAAGACAGAGGGGTCGAGATGCCAGTCGTCGCTGTCGAGGTGGCGGCTTAGCTTGTCTGCCCACGTGTTTGCCGCAGAACGGATGTATCTGGCCCTGATGTGAATGTTGTTGGTGTCCGACAGGTACCACAAACGGCGTAATTCGTTCATCATCTCCGGGGAGCGGGACGTCAGGCCGGTCACGACGTGGCAGACCGCCTGGTTGTCTTCGTGAAGGAGGACGTTCTGGCCAGCCAGGTGTGGTAAGAAGCTGAGGACGGCCAGACGGACGGCCTTCAGTTCTTTCCAAGTAATGTGTTACTTTTCGTCCTGTATGCCCCAGAAGCCGCGCGCTTCGAGTCTGCCGTTGAGGACAGTCCCCCAACCATACCCCGAACTGTCGCAGTGGATGTATGCTGACTCGACCGGCGTGTGTATGTTCTTGCCGTTGGCGTGGCCGGGTACTTGTGTCCACCACTGTAGATCTCGACTGAGCTGCGGAGAGAGGCGGACGCGGCCTCCCCACTTGTCGCCTACTACACAGTGCAGTTCGCGGAGGAAGAATCTTGCCGCTGGAATCGCAAGAAAAAGGTACTGCGCCTGACCCGTGAATGACTGTAGTTCTTTAACAGGTAGCCATCTGCAGGTTCGGGTTGCACGTTGCAGTAGGTGACGAGCCTGTTTTGCGAGCTTCTGTAGCTTTTCCACTGGGGCGAAGAAGTAACCTGTAGCTGTGTCGATGTCGATGCCCAGGTGGTGGCCGTATTGCGTCGGCTCCCAAAAACCCTTGGAGGGGTGGCGGAGAAGGCCGAGCTTGGTGAGGAGGCGGTCGACGCGCTGCCGGAGCGCGAGAGCGAGCGCACGAGTGGCGGCGAATAGGAGGAAGTCGTCCACATAAGGTAAGATTTTGGCTCCGCGCCACCGCGTGTGTCGGAGGAAGCGCTTGCTCGGTCGGTCGCTGTCGGGTTGTGTAGGCTTTCCGTGCTGTGTCGTAAACCCACCGGGGTCTTGCTGTCGGAGGTGTCGTACGAATGTGTCCGTAAAGGCGCAGAAGTGGTAAGGGCTGAGCGACCAGCCCATAGGGAGTCCAGCTAGTCGGTACAGCTGGCCGCGAACGTTTACTATTAGATAGTCGCGCTGCTATGGTACGATGCCCAGCGCGTAGAACCCGTCTTTGAGGTCGAACGAGAACATGTAGTCGCCCTTTCGAGTCAGATGACGAACGCCTAGTAACGACTCCATCCGTAGTCGCTTTCTGACGCAGAAGCTGTTCAGGTGTCGTAGGTCGACGATAAATCGCCACTGATTGTTGCCGGGTTTTGCGACTAAGAAGAGTCTTGATACGTACTTGCTGCAGGTGGTGCGTTCCCAGGCTCCCGTCTCCACGAAGCGCGCGAGCTCGGCCTCGACAAAGGTGAGCTGCTCGGGGGTAGCGTCCAGCAGTGAGGTGCCTTGGTTGAACGGGGGTGGGGGTCGGTTGTTTAGGAAGGGAATAGTAACGCCCTCCCGGATCCACCGTAAGACTTGTCCGCTCGCGCCGATATCTTTCCAGGCCTGCCAGTTTCGCCGCACGCGATGACGCATGTAGTTTGAATCTGGGTTGCAAGAATCGGCGCGGCGGGACACCCCGTCATTCGTCCTTGTCGGCCTCGGTCTTCTTGTGTGCCTTGTCGGTAGGGGGGAGGGGGCGGCCGCTCGTGCGGTCCTTGGGCTTGGCCTTGGTTTTGTCCGGCTTGTCCGGCTTATCGGTCGGCCTGTCCGGTTTGTCTGGTCTAGGCTTGTCGGCCTTGAACTGGGCAGCTGCTTGCGCTTTTGCAGCTGCAGTGATGCTGACTTCGAGTCGTTTGTCCTCCTGGGCTGCCAGGAGTCCGTCGACGACGTTGCCTCCACGGTCGGAGGCAACCGTGTCGAAGCACCGTGAGTAGACGAGACGCTCCGCGACGCGTTCTTCGCCGTTATGAAGTTCTTCTTGGCCTTGTCTTCTGTTCTTCTTGGCCTTGAAGCGTCTGATGTAGGTGAGTCGCGCTTCCCCCGTTGCGGCCACTGCTTGATGAGTACGTAGCGCTGCGTCGATGAGGGAGTAGGCGTAGGTTGTTTCGTCGGGGGTAGAGGTGATCGAGCGAAGCGTTTCCATAGCAGTTTCGAGTGCCGCGTTAGCGGCGGCCGTAAACACACCATAGCAGAGCAGGTGTCGATACTCGTCGCGGGAAGAAATTCTCGCGTTGTCCGTAAAAAATTTGTCGGCCTCGTCGTGTCGAGGGTTCCACAGGCACGGGATTGTTGTGCCAGATGGGGGTAGGCAGTCCGCGAACGTACGGGACGCGAATTCAGACCACTCTCTAGGGTCGATGTACTCGAGAGGGGTGTTTTTACTGTCAGCTGGAAGAGCGTCGAGCTCGAGTCGTCCACCCGCAGCGCTGTCGGAGTCGGCTGTGGGGATGGCTGAAGTAGTTGGTTTTGTTGACGCGGTTGCGACGGATAGAGTTTCGACCTGGGCTGCTAATTGCTGAACAATCTGTGTCAGCAATTGCAGCTGGTCTGGCTGCTGTTCCGGCGCGTCACCGGGCGCAACGTAGAGGTCAGTAGGCAATACCAGGCGGTCTGCCATTTGGACTGAAGGAGTGTGTTTTCGTGCGTCGTGCAGGAGACTCAAGTGATCAACACCTTGCGTGGCTAGCGAGAGCCACGATGCCGTTTGCGTGAGCGATAGCTCTCGCAAAAGGCAGAAGGTGGACACACAATCGCCGCTGGTGTGTTATATAGGGTGCGGACATTTTACTGTCCGTGCGCGCGTGGGCGCTTGAACCGTTAGGGAGTTGTAGCGTCGGAGGTAACGCATGTAAACTGAGGTAACGCCGGTTACTTCGTAATTTAGCCCTGTAATTCAAACCTCTATATTACTAATATGACCAAATATGAAATACAAAAGTGTCGCTATTTGTAATTTTTGCATACAATATGAAATAAAAAGTATCGCTATTCTCTACGATACGCGGCATGCTCAAGCCGCGGCGGGGACGTTGATCACCTAGGCTGGTCAACCTGTGTTAGTCGAGTCGAACATGCCTGACCTCTGGTCATGTGCGACTCCGGTCGTGCCGGAGCTAGGGGGGAAACGCAGGTAAAAAACCCCCTCGCTTAGGTCGTCGACGGTCCCTACTCGATCAATGCACATCCCGGTCCGAGATATTAGTTGCTCCTCCCGTCGCAGCTCGCCACCTAGTCTAGTCTTCTCTCCTCCTTCAAGGGCTGGGAAGCTAAAATATCTAGGCCTCAGACGGTGTCCGGCTGGTTCTCTTGCGGCCGGTAACTGCCCATCCATGTCTGGACTGAGACAGGACCGTCACAACAGCGCGCTACAACTCCTACTGTCTCTCCTCGAGCGCCACAATGGCGGTCGATGGGAAACTATCACTGCGGACTTCGGTAATAAACCCATCAAGTCTTTCACTCACCCCACCACCTCCTCCACCCCTCTTGACTGTCATCCTCTACACCCCTCCCACATGCCTACCCGCCTCGTTGATGCTGACGAAGGTCTCTCGACCGACTCCCTAACCTCTTGTCCAGCTATCCTCCCCTCCGACATCCTCCCTCCTGCGCTGCGTCCCCCGGCACATAAACCCGACTTCATTCGCCTCCTTGAACCTCGCTTCGTGGGCTACAGCAACGGCCGCCGTAGATACTCGACTATCAGAAAAATTCAGATAGGGGAGTGGAAATACTGCACCGACCACAACCTCTCACACACAGCCCGCTTGATTAGGAACAAATACACACCCCTCGCAAACGCCATACGCAACCATTGGCCAGGTACAGAAGTCGACATCCTACCCATAGTCATGAGCCGCACGGGCACACCGCACTCATCCACCATCGAAAGTCTCACCTCCCTACTCACCCTCCGCACCGACCCCCCGGACAAACTCATCACCAAAGCTCGACTTGACACGTCTCGCATCCTATCCACCCTCCATACACACACCGTCCAATGGCTGCACCATCTCCTCCTCGTCTACCGCACCAAATCACGCATAACCACTCGCCAAGCATCCGCATAATGACCCACCCATGCCCCCTCTTGCACACCACCTGTCAAACACTCCAGACCCTCCCCGGGGGGGAGTGAAACACCCCTGACCACACTTGGAGAGGTTGGACATAGGAGGTTCACGGTCTAGCCCTAACTTGTAAGTTCCCTGTTTGACGTAGTTAGGAGGGCCCAGAGACAGCAGCCGACGCATCCGGCTTTTGGTGAAAAACCGGCGCATACGGTACATGTTGTAAACAATTTCAATTTCAATTTCAATTTGGTTCTCTTGCCCCCGTGCCAGATTTTTTATGCCCCTTGTCCTTTCTCTATTTGTTTCCAGCACCTGTCTGATCGCCTTGTGGCCGTTGTGGCCGTAGAGCACAAGGATCGAGTCGCCGCTACTCAAAAGATGGTGGGTACATGGATATTTTTCTAAAAGCCCCCCGTACCGCGTTTTTCCGGCGGCAGATGATTTTGAGGACCTCCGCCGCGAGACTGTGCCGCTTCTCCGGCTGCGACGATAACCCTACTACCCTAGGCACACTGCATGAGGCAGCCTGCCGATAACCGGGTACCGACTAGGGGAGGGGTTGGTAGACCACAAGGATCGAGTCGCCGCTCCTCAAAAGATGGTGGGTACGGAAATATTTTTCCAAAAGCCCCCCGTACCGGGTTCTTTCGGCGGCGGATAATTCTGAGGACCTCCGCCGCGAGACCGTGCCGCTCCTCCGGCTGCGACCCTCCTCCATCCTGCGTGGCTTCTAGCCTCGCCCCCATGGGAGACTTAAAACTTACATGGTTGTCGACTGCTAGCGAGCGCCGTGCCCTAGCGCTGCTTCCGAGTTGTCCGCCGCGGGCTCCAACACCCTTGTCCCACCGCTGATCCGTCCATGCCCTTCTTCGCCAAAAACAATTCGCGGACGCCGCCCCCGTCCCTTTGTCGGGAGAGTATGTGCGATTATTTAGTCACGAGAAAACATATCGGAATGCCCGAGCGGGAGATCCATGTGTTGATGTACGGATATGATGATTTTGCAAAACCCTCCGTACATGGCTTCCCGACAGTTGATGATCCCGCGGATCGCAGCTGCCGGTACATTATCTAGCCCCCTACCGTGCCAAGCATGGTACGGCTACATGGTTACCAGCGCCCACTGCGTGGAGGTAGAGGTAGGTGCCGACGGCCCTCCGAGCGCACCCCTCTCCGGGGCCGCCGCCATTACGCCGCCGGCGGGCGCCAAGTTGTACCCAAGAGATTGCAAGGGAATTTCACGCACCAACCTTAATGGTGTGTCGAAGGGTTACACGGAAGTGCCATCACCGGGAAGCGAACCCGCACCTCCGTGTCCGGAGTCGTACGCCGTAACCAACCGCGCCTAAAATTCGTTACCCGTTGGGGATATATCTTATATAAATACCCCTGTACTGCCCGAGCAACGGGCTCCCGCAGTACATCCACTATTGGCTTGGTAGTAGAGCCAAGACTCCCCCGGAGTACAAAGTACGAATGTGTCCATTATCGTGCCCACCACGGGGATCTCACAACACTCCCCCTAATGGACACCATCCGATAAACTCCGGTTAAACCCTAGCAACCGGCGTCATACGCCGAGGGCCCATAACCTGTCGAACGGTTACACGGAAGTGCCATCATCGGGAATCGAACCCGCACATCCATGGTCGGTATCGTCCGCCGTAAGCAAGTACCGCGCCTAAAAGTCGGTACCCGTTGGGGATGTATGAGATATATATACCCCCCTATTGCCCGAGCAACGGGCTCCCGCAGTACATCCACTATTAGGGATCTCACAACATGGTGGCTCAAAGGATGTTCCATAGATGTTGGGAGCGCTTATCATCGACGTGCGTGGCTATTTGGGCCAGTGCCGGTAAGAAATCAGAATCGCGTCGAAGTGGGGCGGTTAGAGGCGATGGGCGCATGCGTGAGGTCATTTGATTTACATGAAATGATATGCGGGGCCATCGGTTGTGGACAACGTTGACAACATGTTCCGGCGAGGGACTTCGGCTTCTTCAGGATGTGAAGGCACTCATAACAAGTGCACACGCTCTTGGCTCGGGTCTTGGTTTGCGGTGGAATTGGGCTGATGGTGATATGAGGTTGATAGTCTTAGCATGGATCGTGTATTTGAATTAAGAAGCGGAAGTCTCGGCACTCAATAAAAAATAATGAGGATTTACATGTCATATGGCTATGAGAAGGACATGCCTTCATTCGATCCTTAAGACCTCCACTGACCTTCTTTGGCAGGCATCAATGACAAATCACGATCCTCACAATTTGCTGAGTGAGAAACCTTTCCCTCACTCGAGGAAAGTCAAACACACAACTTTCTATTTTTCAAACACAACACCAAAATAACACTATCTTACTGCGCCTCAAGAAATGGTGCAATACACTTTCCTTTCTTGTTACACTTCACAAAGACAAGCACCCATATAGTCGATTTGGAAAATGAAAGTTTGTGCGTTCGGCTTCATCGCCTACGACACAATGGCAAATCTGATCTGGTCTAGCGTCTAAATCTCACGCCAAGACGCTACCAATGTTTGTAAACGAACCCTTGCAGCCCCCTAAAACACAACGTCAAACCTCAATTTGTGCACACACATGACTCCTCCACCCCATTTCGCCCAAATGCTTGGTATTCGTCCAACGCCCAAATACAAACGGGCTGCACAATCGCTGCTCTGTATTCCCATCTACACTCCTCCACAAAATTCCGGAAAAGATTTCGCACCTTCGCAAGTAGAAAATGTAATCATGCGTCGATTCTATTGACAAATCTCCTGAAATCCCAGGCAGTGCTTTTGCGCGAAAAATGGAATGCGCCGACAACTACGAGGGGCGAATTCGAGCACTGCCGGGCTTGTGCACTTGGGGTTATCGCGCCCGCACCCGTGCGGCACGCTCTTTCAAACCGTCGCCGTGCTTTGTAGACGGAAAGAGTACCGGGCGCACAACGCCGCAATATGAATGATGATGCGACGGTCGCACAACTATGATGCATAGGCGACGGAGGGAGGAGGTGTTGGGCAGGCCGCTGTGGGGGATACGCACGAAATCGTGTATGTAAACTTACCACCGATATGCGCACAACCCAAGGGCAAACCGCTTTCGGCCACAAACCGCTTTCGGCCACAAACGCTTTCGGCCGCTTTCGGTTCAAGCGATCGTAACATGCTCATAATATATGGTTAAAACGTTTTTGTAATAGGTACGGTTGGACGCGTCTTTTCAATGCGCGTCGAACGCACCTACTCCGGAGTTCAAACACCCACAAATCGATTTTCCATGAATTATTTTAATTTACGAATTATTCCGGCAAAGCTGAGCCGTCGATTTCGGCTCACCTCATGAGGTGATTTGTGCGGGGTTTGTCGATATATGTTTATCAATTCTTCATTCCTACTGATTCCCGAGCCTAATTCCCGACGCGTGCCACGCGTGGGGCGGGTGTCGTTGGCATAAACACATACCCAAGCATTCCAAACACCACCGTCAACGTGATGCGTCCCTAACGGCCAAGTTGGACCTCGCCCCTCCCCTAAGCCAATCGCCCTCGCATGCTTACATCGTGCAGTGTTTATCCAAACCTGCGTCATGTGCGTTTTTGCTCGCTTGCTTTCCAAAAACATCAACCGTGCCTGCGGCGTGAACTTCCGTGCTCCATTCACACACCCGCAAACCAAACCTCGCGAATTGAAGACGGGACCCACGCCTCCAAACCCCCTCCAAAAAGTCCCCAAAATACGGTTATGTGGAACATGGAGTAACATGTAGCTTGGTATGAGCGCTTGAGCAATGCCCAAGCGTGGCGCTAAGAACGACGTGTGAAGTTCAGACAATTTCCCGGGGATTTATGGGCTTACTTCGACTACCTCCACCGACAACACCCGCCTTAAGCTGAGTTCTAACCACCCCGGATGATGGCTTACTGCTTGCTTCTCGGCTCTCCTACAATTCGGTGGCACTCGGGTATCGTCGTGCTTGACGTGGTGAGAGGGGAGCGTGTTATTGACTAGCTTATGATCAACATAATGCATGTCCGGACTTCTGTGGAAGAGTGTATTTACAGTGGAATGTTTGTAGTCGTTCGCTGCAAGGTACCCGCAACATATTCTGTTATTCTGCAACCTACTCAACTGTCTTCAAGGTGTGCCAGGACATCAAATGCCTGTTGCCTAGTTTCCAGTGAAGCGCATTCTATTCGGGATACCTCATAAATCGTCATCGCTACGTGGCGCGTCAGTGCTGTCATTATCCAGCGTCTGTTCAAGTGCAGCATCCGAGTCCGGTTGCCATGCCGGAACCCTGTGAAACATGGGAACATGAGTGTGGGCTGTGTTGAGGTCCGGCTGCTGGGCTCCAATTCCGCCCACGGCGGGCGAAACGGGTGGCCGTCCGGGAGAGGACGCGACAGTGCGATCCTCTCCGCCGCTGTCATCCCCGTCATCCGCGGAAATAATGTCCTCCATCACTTCCACTTCAACATCAACATCAAAATGGTCCGGAAAGTCCTCCCCGAGTTCATTGCCATCTTCGTCGTCATCGTGCGGTCCATACTGCATCCGCAGCAGGTCCTGCAGGTGTGACAGCGGGACTCCCGGATTCATCGCCTGACGCGGGCATTGAAGCGGGCAGCAGCATAAGCTAAGGAGATCCATGGCACCATGGAACGCCGGTGCCGCAGATGCATGTCAGGCACACCAACAAGCTGACACAAGTGCGCAGTGAAAGCCGCCGTCTCCGTCACATCAACCGACAGGAGAGAGGCCATCCCGTGTTCCTCATCCAGCTCCTCCCCCCCTACCTGGAAGATGTGTATGAGCGACGGCCGGGTCTCCACCTCCTCCATCGCGTGGTCCGGGGAATGGTGCTGGTTGAAGCGACCACGGCACGTCTGCAGCCGTTTCATACATAACACGTTGTTAAACTGCCGTTCCAAGGCATGCTGGACGAATACAAAAAGTAGGTAGTGAAACGGGCTGTCACCTCCGGATTTGATGACATGCAGCTCCCACACATATCGTATCCCATTTTCTCAAAGACGGAGCACGTTTTGCATCTGCAGCGCATTTATTTCGTTCAGTCGTGAAGCACTTCCAAGCCCAGTGGAATTGTGGATATTTGTATAGTACGCTGCAGAGAATTGCAGAATGGTAATGACAAGATAGACAAATAATAACAACAACAGACGTGCTATCATCTCTTGCAACTAGCTGCTTGTGGCTGCTACCTGAATCTTTGTCCCACGATAGGCAACATGCCACAGACATCGCAGCCAACGCCGTGATGAACAAAGTTTTTTTTCATTTCATTCAACCTTTGCAGGTAGTCTTCGTCGAGGCTCTTGGCGTCCGACTCTGCCACTGCCTCTTCACCAGGCTGTCCACTTCACATAAATAAAGGCACAGGCAGCAAGCAACATCTACATCTTCAGTACATAAATTCCATTGCCATGGCATGTAGACAGCACAGTGGTCACGTAAAACACAAGCCTCACCTGGTGGAGGATCCTGCCGCAGATGCGGCTGCCCGTCTGGCATCAACTATGAGCTTTACAGCGATTGCACGCTGCGACTGCCCCTCCGGTACGACAGCATGCAGGAAATCGTGTACCTGAGAGAAGGGATAGCCAATGAGATGCAATAATTGCAGCACATCAATCGAACAATCATTACGCAAATTATTTACTCGCAGTATACCTTGTGGCAAAGCGATGGCATGCCTACGATTGGTGCCGAGCATGCTGGGCATAACTTTCGCGGGTCTCCATTGCTGTCGATACTACAGCTATCCAAGCATACCTAAAGCAAAACCCCAGAGAGGATGAGTGTGGGACAAATGAGACACGATTCAACGGATCTGTGGAACGGCCTTCGATGAATGGCCGCATACCATGTGACCACAGTTCAGAATTGTGGGTCTGAACAGGATTGCGTTGCAAGTCGGATCAGCGCAGGTGAAGCACTCTGCGATGATATCCCCATTCGAGCTGCCGGCAGCGCCAACCTCCGGAGCCATGACGTCCATATCCTTCTCTTCCTCTGAGAAGCAATGGTCACCGCGTGAGTTGAATGGGGGAAGGGTTCAACTTCCACAACGGCGGGCGGTGTGAGGGTAAATGGGCTCTTGCCTGTTATGACGAGCTCTCGTGACTCGTACTCTTTCGGAAACTGTAAGCCCAAGTACTCGTGAAGCTTTTCACATATCTGACACGCAAGGCAGCGTACAGAGTGAGTAACATTGTGCTGCACAGTGCGCGTGCCATCGCAAGCACGGAGAGCGACTCCCACTCACCCAAGGGAAATATGAGTACTCGGATCTGCAGCACGGACATTTGGATTTTTCATAGGTATTCATCGCCCTGTGCATGCACCTACAGCACAGGGGTGGCAGCCACGTCAAAGTCTCGCCCGCTCCTACTCCATTCCTCGATCAAACAACACGGATAAACAATGTGCTTGAAGCATGATAGTTATCTCATGACGCACAGCGGGCATACTATCACAAGAGGTGCAGACCATCACATACCAAAAGCAAAACACGTGTCCGCAGGAGTTCACGCATGGCTTGTACACCATTTCCATGCAGATGGGGCAACTGCATGCGATTCAACAATCATCACAGCACACAACTTCGATCAAACAGCGCCCAGCGGCTCAGAGTGCACAACTAATTCCGAAGTCCTGCTGTGCTGCAAAGCACTCCGCGACGGAAACTTCATGTTTAGAGGCGTGTTAACCCTCTGCAGCCCGCACAGGCGGTGGCCCGTTCCACTGTCTTTGCACGTGCACCGTATAAAAGGGCAAGGTCGGGGTACTGAAGGAACGAACTCAGCTCAGCAAAAAGGGGCGTACCTCCAAAAGTCTGCGGACTCTTCATGCTTTGTTTTCTTCGCTTCTTCAGAGCTGGTGTCGACCTGGGTCGGCGTAGATCCCATTGTTGCTGCTCAGTGTATGTGTGTGTATGTGTGTGGAGGCGGAGCTTTGACGGAAGGCCAGTAGCCAGGGCCGCCGTGGTGCTGTTCTCGCGCAGAAAGAGCTTCCTCGTTTTGTTTTCCTTTTTTTGAGGAAAAACGTCCCTCGGGCCGCGTTATCTCTTATTTATTATACTGGCTGAATATTGACGGCAACCGTTTCCCCACCTCAGCCACCGTTTCAGACGCTGCCGCAGTAGACAGAGCCACTGCCTCGCACAATCCGCAGGTGTTGTTTATTCACGTGCAGCTCTTGCCTTGCGCTTTATGATAGCAGCCTTGGGCTTATATGATAGTGACACGCTGACACACTCAAGAGGAAGAAAAGCTGGCGATACGTCGCCGCTCAAGATGCCGTCACCACACTATCGCCTGCTAGTATTCTAGTTGGTTTGCTACGGATTCCAGTTGTCCTACGGAGGACATACAGGCATCGCTATCGCTATGGCTATGTTGTGGAGCATGTAACGAAACGTACAGCACGCTGACGTTGATGGCGCACTGTCATATGCCCCTTCGCCTCGTCGGAGTCAGTTTTTTTTTGCGCCCAGAGTCATTTCATTCGTCAAGACAAGCAGAACAGCAAAGGTACGGGTACATGTACTGATATCGTTTCTTCATATTATCTGTCTGTCGCAGGCCTGTACTTAACGGTTTACCGCACTGAGTGCGGTAGTTTGTCGACCGGCCGGCCCTAGCCGTGCCGGGAATGCAATATTCGGCCCCAGCGTTAGACCAGATATCATAAACCCTTCCTTGTAGACAATGCAACCGCCTCCTCCCGATACCTGCCCGTGGATAGCGCACGGTGAGCGCGCGATGACGGGCGATCGGCGGAAAATCTGCTTTTCGACTAGGCACCTTTGAAAACACTATGCCACACGACGCGAGCCGGTAGCAACTTGCCCAAAAACCACACGACGGGGTCGTCTACAGCTAGGCTTCGGGTTCTTGGCGGTTTTACCCCGAAAGGATGGATTGTGGCACTGCGGAGGCCGGTCGACCACCTATACAAGGTGGCGGATATCTTGTCGACGGCGGTTGGGCAAGGCCACATAGCCTATCAACGTTGTCGTGTGAGGGGCAAATTAATAAGCTTTTGTCACTCGAGCGAGCCAGGGGCAAGGGCCGGCTCAGCTCCGACGATAGTGCACAGTTTTTTAGCATCTATGTGTGCCATCGTGACATTCCGTGTACTGCGTAATGTGCGAGGCGAAGCACGATCCGGTAGTCACACCGCTAAGACATATAGCAAGCACATAAGATGTGCACATGCAAACATGCCTTGCATGCGTACCGTTGTGATGGCTAGGTGTTCTCTGGGTAAGTCTATAGGCTTGGTTGGGTGCCTAGGTAGGGCATTGGAAGCATTACAAATGCGAGCTTTCCGGGGAACGCCGCGGGGACGTTTAATTGGTAAAGGAGTCGGTCGACCATGCCCACAACATTGATATTTTGGTAAGAACTGCTTAAAATGAGCAGCCGCAAGCAAGAAGGCAGCTTATTGAATATTGGATTTACTGTCTTAGTGTGACCCCGTCAATAGACAGCGATTACAACGTTGCTCATTTATGCTAGCATTCGTTGCAAGTGTGTTGTGGGCGAAAACACACTCAAAGAAGCGCACGACGTGAAGCTACTTAGGCGGCAAGGCGTTTTTCAAGCCTCATGTGTGCATATTTTGGGTTTTCAACCCCCTTTGCGGTTGTTGAAGTTGCAGTCGTCGCCGGTGGCGGTCTATTGAGCCGAGCCGAGCGACATTTAATTGTGTGCGGTTGTACAATATGGTCGGGGGATCCTCCTCGCACGGGTAGCTTTTACCATCGGAGTCTTGTTCTACCCTCATAAAACCGGTCAACTAAGGGTCCTAACTACTTATAGACCTCGCCTACGGGTTTGGGGCCAAGTAGTTGGCGTTACCACCCGGGAGGAAGTGCTAGTGCTTCTCGCCTAGACGCGCGTCCGCCCCAAAACCCCGATCATGGCGCATGAGCAACACCTTGACCCACGCTTCCGGCTAAACCGTCACCACACCCGTCAACCATGCGTATAGGGGGTCACCATTGAGGCGTATACGCTTCCAAAAGGTATAAACATGGTCATGGAATGACCTTAGGCGGTTCTTCACGGTCGTACCTTGCGGCATTGCCACTTACTGATGGGAGATTCGCGTTGGCGTACAGCGCCGCCGCTACTCCGACCAGCCTAGGACTTATCTAGGGCACAGTTAGGAGTCCAAAGAAGATCTAGCCAGACATTCAGGGTCAAATACGCCCGGGAAGGCCTTTCAAAAATAGATTTGCTGAAACCGCACTCAGTGCGGTATTTACCGCACTAAGTGCGGTGACAATGGATAAGCAGGATATGTACCAAGCGCGCCAAATTGTATTCATGTTTTTCTTGGTTTTTTATTTACAACTCAAACAAAATACTTAGAAGAAAAAGCAGTGGAGGCCACTTAGCAAAAAGAGGAAAAGAGGGAAAAAACTAAGCCCGAGGAACAGGAAGGCGTGCTTTATTGGGCCCGCTCTATAACCAAGGGTCATCCTACGCAAAACAACCACGCGGTACAACCAGTGCGTGATCCGACGTCGGGAGTATTCCGTACCGAACCGGGTGAAATCAACGCGTGTTGGGCGCGGCCCTATCGGGAGCTTTTGCGCGATCCTCATCCTGCTGCATGTAGGGCTACCATATACCACGAGGCATGGGAGCGCCGCCGAGGGGGCCGCCCCCCCTCCCCAGCGCTAGACGGGATTAATGGACCCATTGCCGGAGGGGGACTTTGCAAGGCCCTAAAAAGATTAAATAATAATAAAGCTTCGGGGATGGATGGCATAACCGCGGAGACCTTAGAACTAGCGATATACACCCCGGACAGCCCTTTTGGCAAATCCCTATTGGAGTTGATAAATAAGATATGACTACGAAATGTGTCCTAAGTAATGGTGTAGCTCCGCGGTCGTGTCAATACTAAAAAAGGGGACGTGACCGTCATGGATAATTGTAGGATCTATCGAACCCGTATCCATGGTTCTACATGTTATGGGCCCTCCGCGTTTAGTGCGGGGTTTACTAGGGTACCGGCCGGAGTTTGTCCATTAAGGGGGAGTGTTTACATATCCCTCCGTAGGACTACTAATGGACACATCTGTACGCTAGACTCCGGGGGAGTCTTGTCCCTCCACCTATAGGTGTTCGCTATATGTGTTCGCCGCTCAGTCGCGATGCGATGCGATGGGTTCATATACACAATATGTTCCTATCGGGTACCGACTTTTGGCGGTACTTGGATAAGGCGTACAACTCCGTTCCGGGAAGCGGCGGTTCTAACCCCCTTCGTGCCATTCCGTGTGTACATGGATTAACAAGCATTTCCATTATATGGGCTCTTATTAAGCTACTTATGACGGTCGTAATCCAACGTCTTCAAGATGTATGCCAAACGAATAAAATTATCCGCCGGTGGCAAGGAGGATTATGCCAAGGGAGGAGTGTCCCTTGCAAGTCGCAAGCATATTTGATATCGCAGACCGCCGCCAGGCCTTAGGGTTACCCACGTATGCGGGGTTTATAGATGTACGGAAAGCATACGATACTATCCCTCATGAACTTCTATTTTCTAAGCTAGAGGCTAATGGGATTACGGGACATATGTTATCCTTCATTAAAGCTCTATATAGGGATAGCATTGTCCAAGTAAGAATTGGAGAGGCCCCGGGCATATTATCCGACCCCATCCCAATAGAGCGCGGACTGCGGTGTGACGAGTAAAGCCATGCAACAGTACATTGCAGGACATTGTACAGGTACTCGTTACTAGTTCCAATTCGTGCTTTTCCATCGGACGGACGTACAAACGTGGGTACGTCGCTACTGCAATATTCATAAGGGTACTTATGCATACTGTACGACCAATACCTCCCGGTACGTACATGTACGCACAGTTATTCTAACTAGCCAGAAGACGCGCCTAAGCGAGTTCTCCGATGCAGAAGGAGCCGCGTTGTGATTCTCAATGCTAGACGGGCCGCGTCTCTGGACAGATGACGACGATGAGACAGCACTAACGCCTGACACGTAAGCAAAGCAAGCAAGCGCAAGCTATCTCGGCAGAAACCTATTTAAGCCCAGTGCAGTAAAGGGAGGTGACCGAACCATTGTAACAATTCCTTTGTTCACTTACAACATATATTGTTAAAGTACAAGCAATGGAACATCCTCTCAACATAATCTCTTGACAACATCTTTTGTCATCTTGCAACGACAGAACTAGACAGATTAGAACTGATTTGTGCTAGCGTTTAGCTTCAGGAGGCTAATCGCCAAAGCGGCAAGGGTGCCCAGCATCCCCAATCCTCTTGAACATATCCATTAATGATATGTTTGACGGGATAGAAGGATTGGGGTGCGAGGTGCCGGGTTGCGTTGATATGCTTAACTCTAGGCAACCGTTAATGGTGCCGGGCCAATTACTCGCCGACGACACCGTGGGCCTTGCGCCATCGCTCGATAACTTGCATGCCATGTTTGCCCACTTTTCCCAATGGGCGGAGGGCCACTATATGGGATTCGGTGTAAAAAGTGCGGGGTAATGGCGCTAGGCCGCCACTCCGATGTAGTCGCACTACGCGAACAAGCTGACCGTCGGCAGCTCGGGGGAAAACGGGTGCCGATTGTATCTGAGTATAGATATTTAGGCGCGGTGATAAACTCGGATTTAAGTATGCGAAATATCGTGGGCGATAGGGTAAAAAAAAAGTAGGCTCGCCGTTGATGCGCTCGACTCGGTGTTAGGAGGGCGGGATATCCCCGTTAATGTACGCACCTCGGTGCTTAAGACATGCATATTGCCGGTCCTTACTTAGTGGTGTGAAGTATGGGGGATGGATTCGACTAGCGGCGTCAATAGATTACAAACTATATTAAATCAATGTTTGAGGCGCCTAGTTGGGGTGGGTGCAAAGGCCCATGGGGTGGCCACATCGCCGCTATTACGGGAGTTAGGAATGGCGCCCATAGAAGCAATGCAAGCAGCGGCTAGGACTAGGGGGTTCATTAAAGCGCCCACCCTAAATACATACATAAGCCATATAGTGCGCCAATCTAGTCGTATGCGCCGAAATGCTTGGACATCTGGGACCGTGCGGTGGCTGGATCGTTTTGCTAGGACAAGCGCGAAATTAACCCAAAACGTACGCGTCCCACCCGCATGGAGGTCTTTGCAACCACGCATTGCTTCTAACCTAGTTAAAGCAACGGTATGGGGTCGATTCGAGACATCATCGTCGGCATGTACTAATATGTGGAGTGTTTATTCCCATGTTTATTCCCATGTATTGGGAACCCATTGCCACAATACGGCACGGGCATTCCCGCTGGGGCCGTTGCAGGGTCACACATTATGATTCAATTTCGTACGCGTGTATTTCCCACAGCCCGTCGTCTACTAGCCCGCATTGGCGCATTCATGCCATGCGTGAATGTTATCTCCATCATTGTCCTGCATGCGGCGGGGATGCGCATGAATCTGTAGAACAATTTTTGCTTGAATGCCCACTGTGAGGTGCTACTTTGGTTAGGCTAAGTTGGTAACCTTAGATTAGTAGTAGAATCTAATCTCTGAATCTTATTAAACAGCGTAGAGAGAATTGATAAGATTGTCTTAGGAACAAGGTTTCTTACAATCTGGGTGTGGCGTAAATGTGGTCTGTCCCGGTCTGGGTCTCTCCCATGGCTAGTAAGTATCCGTATTAAATATCCACGCCTCAGTTTTTCTAGAAACAACCTTAGAACCTGTAGCTTGTGTTGCGAGCTAACTAAACCAAACTATTTCTAGCGATACAGATTATGTGAGATTATGTGTACCGTCTCATCTAATCTTGTCGCACAAGCTCAAACAACTACCTACAAAGGAACTATCAAGAAGAGATACTGCTAGTAACTATGTATTGTCCGGGAAAAGACGGTGGTAATGCTGAGATGAGAATGAAAGAGTCACTAAATATATAATATCGCCAAGATATTGGTACCATTTCGAGGAAAATAAGTAATGTCAGATGCTAGCACTTACGTAAATGGCCTCCACTGCTTTTTCTTGTAAGAAAATTTCTGTATTTGCATGATAAATGGGCTATGATATGACACCCACGTTGGGAGTGCCACCGTCGTAATTTTGGGACGCTAGCCCCAGTGTTAAATGGTTTTGTACGTCAGTTCGCCACCTCCCCCGAAGATACAAATGCCTTACTTGTAGGCGGTGTCCTACCTTCCTTTCACGGCGCCATTCATTTTACAGGAAATGGGAGGTTTTTCCAATTACATCGCCAAGCCCTCCCCCACACTGTTTATCCGCCGCCACCGCATGCGCATGTGCGGCTGAGCTTGGGTCGTGAGCCCGCGAGCACGGAACTTGGTAGCGGTGAGCGTGACGCATGCCCGCCTATTTGTGTTTGCTTTTGTCTCGGCGCTCTCCTACGCTGTGGCATCGCGCGGTACCTATACATAAAGTTCTCCTTTTTATCGTCCGCGGTCACTCGCCGTCGGCGGCTCCGGTGCGTTTTATTTGTACCATCGCCAGCGTGACCCTCCCGGGATCTTTTATTCGTCGCTCGACCCGTGACCGGGTACAACTACCCGTGCCGCCCCTATTATCGGCATCCTCGAGACCCTTGGCCGCTACCGGTACCGCTACAACTTTCGCCCGCGCGTGGTCATCCCCTTCAGCAAGGCTCAAGGCATCGGCACGCGTCATCGCTATCCGTGTACGGATATTGCAACGTCAGTACTGCTCTCATCCCGCTTAGTTCATTCTAATCGCTACCCGTACTCGGAGCCCGCTATTTGCAAGGTCATCCTTTATCGCTGGGCGCCTCACTACCTACGATACGGCGTTGTATGACGGAGTTTCCATCCGACTCTTGCGGCGGTTGGTACACGGGTACCCAATAGCTTCTTTGCTCTTTTCTTGAGCATCTCTATCGCGGGCTCCAAGGCTCTCCACTACAAGCACCGCGAGGGTAGAGGCGCGACGGACCGGCATCGAGGAGCCCACCACGTCGGCGGAGAATCTTCCCTCCAAGGCACGCCACAGCGCCACCTCGGGCGACTTCCGGTGTAGTCCAAGCCACATACCCCCCCCCCTTCTTCGACCCCGCGTGCTCTACTTATTTTAGGACGCGACACACGTGCCACCCCGGATGGCCGCCGCGGCGACCCGGCCGGGACATAGTCATCGGCGTCCTCCACCGCCACCTCTAGGCCGGTCGCCCGGCGGCGGGGCCGGGTCGCGCCCTATGGCCCCCGCTCCGGGTGACCTTCCGACATCATCACCTAATGCTCAAGCGCCTTCGCATGCCTTACGACCTGGAAGTACCCCGTCCCGGTTTTTACCCCCCACTCCCACAATGCGCTCCCCCGCTCCTTTGAGGTGCGTTAGTTGCTCCGCGTCGTTCCCGACCCTTCAAGCGCTATGCGCCCACCAAAATTCCCCCGCGACAACGTGCACTTTTGCGCCCGACAATTGCCCATTTGTGGATGCCGATCGCCACCTTCTCGCGCCGTGCACTTTTTGCGGACGATACTTTCGGAGCGGTGGCCTTAGTAGACACCAACATTCTTGCTCTCACCGTACTTCTACGCCCTCCCAACCGCCGGCATGCGGTGCTTCGCTTCCGCGCGGTCGGCCGTCCCCGCCGCATCCCCAGTCCTTGCCCCCCGCCGTCCAATGGTGCCTTGACCATGGGGCCACTGGTGGGGAGAACTCCAAAGCCTTCTTCGAGTCCTGCCTCCTTTCTTTCCGATCTAGTACGTCCTAGAACGGCGTCCCCCCTTCGGTGGTACGCCTCGTCAAGCCGGTCTTCGAGGAGCTCGTCGGTTGCGTTTTGTCTTTCCGCGGTAGGGCTAGCCAAGGGGCTTCCGCGGAAGCGGCTTGGGCGGCGTTGCTTTTATTTCCGCGCTTAGTTTTGCGCCCCATGGCTGATTTCACTTCCGCGGGGCATCTGCCCCCTGACCCAGTCGCTGATTACCGTGACAACCGCTTAGCCCATTGGGCGTCAGGAGATCTCGATACATTGTTTTCCGCCGCTCGCGCTCACGCATCCCTTACCAATGGGCGGGCATCGCCACCTACCTCACTTCCGAGGGCCGGTACCGACCCCATCTCCCCTTCGCAACCCTTTCATAACGGCGTCTCGGCCAAGGTCTCCCACCGGGCGGCTAATCTAGCTGCGGTTGGGGAGTACCGTCGTGCCATGGAGGCCCTAAGCTCCAACCCCGTTGCAAGTGGTCGCGGGGTGCACGAGGAATTATCACGGTTGCACCCACAAGACGATGATGACCTCGCGGACGTGTTGCCGGATCCCTTCTCCCTCCCTCGTATCAAACTCCGTGCTTCGGAAGTTATTATCACGGAGGTCGTTGCTAGATGTCCTCGAAAGTCTAGTCCTCACGTCGACGGTTGGAGGTTTGAAACTCTTCGCGCGTTGGGTACCCCTTGCACTCTCACCGGTTTAGCCGAAGCCATCGTGAATGCAGAAGTTCCACCAGGCGTTGCCTCATTCCTCGCCTCTGCCACACTTATCCCGCTAGACAAGCTTGATCCCGAACAAAGACGCGCACAAGAGCAAGAACTTCGCGACCAAAAGGGGACGCTGCGCCCGATTGGAATTGGCTCCGTTCTAGTTCGTTTTGCGAATCGCGCGCTTCTCGCCGTAATTGGTGACGGAGTGTCTCAATGGTTGGCTGCTCGGCACCAATTTGGGGTCGGCGTCCGCGGCGGGGCTGAGATCGTACAATTCATGGTTCGAGCCGCGCTTGACGCTTCACCGGACTGGGCGGACATGCAAGGCGACGCATCCAACGCGTTCAACGAGTTCTTGCGGCGTCCCTTGTTTGAAGAGTTGTCAGCAAATCCCGCGCTTCGACCGTTGCTCCGCGTCGCTACTATGTTGTATGGCCGTCCATCTACCTTGTACGTTTACGACTCATCAAATGCTCACGGCCCGGCCATGCGCATCCCGAGTACCCGTGGAGTCCATCAAGGTTGCGTTCTCGGGGCCATGTTCTTCGCAATAGTTGCCTCCCGGGTATACAAACAGTTGGCTGCGATTGCCCCGAACGAATCCGTTGTATGCTGTTATTCTGATGATGCTCACTTCTTGGCACCCCCTGCGTCTCTCGTGGCTATTGGCGACGCTATGCCCGAGGCGTATGCTAGCGTTGGCCTCACCGTAACCATCCGCAAAAACTGTTTGTATTCCCCTTTGGGTGTCGGTGATGCTTTCGATAACTTACCCGACGGCCACATCATGCGGGGAGTAAATGTCTCCACGGAAGGGACGAAAGTATTGGGGGGGCCAATGGGTACATCCGATTTTGCTCGAGACGTGTTCGAAACGGCCTTAAGTAAGTATGAGGCCTACGGCGAACGTCTAAGGGGTCTAGCGGCTCATCGGCACACTCACACTGCGCTTCGTATCCATCAACATTGCAACCGCCGCTTCGGACACTTTGCCCGTACAGTCCCCCGAGGTCTTGGCAGGGGTGAGGGCTACGGTGACACCGTCGTAACATTCCTCGAGCGCGCTGACAATGCCACCCTAGATGTGGCGGCTGAGATATTGGGCCTTCCCGCATCTAGCCTACCCAGCAACACTCGCTCCGAGATGTCTCTTCCCATACGTTTCGGCGGCATGGGGGTGGGGGATTTGGCTGCCTTGGCGGATGCGGCCCATGTCGGAGCGGCCGGTTTGGCAGTGGGCTCAGCTATTCGTTTCCTTACAACACAAGACGCTCGCGTGCGCGGGGATTCCCAAGACGATGTTCCAATGGAGCCGACCATGTATGGACGATTAGCGAGTGCTATGACCACAGCGGTGTCCCGTAGGCATGGTACACCGGACGGAGACGACGGCGATAACGAGCCCATGTGGTCGTTAGAACTCGCTTCGTCGTGGGCGCGCTTGGACGCTGCGTGCGGTTCTCACGCTCTCGCCGAGTCTGAACCCTTGATAACCACAGCCTTAGCGATGCTCCCCCCGAAACGTCCAACGGTGGCTCGCGCCGGCTGCGTTGCCGAAGCCCGATCAAACAACGAGCAGATTGCCCAGTCCCTTGATGGCCTACCCTCGCTCGTCCCTCTTTCTGCGTTTGCCACGGACATCTTTCCAAAGCTACAAGCCGACATCAGTGAGCGCGTCAACTTGTTTCGCTTCGCGAAGCTCGCTCCCACGTTTTCCAACCGCGCTCGGCCGGAGTCTAGGCGTTTTCTATCTCGTCTCGGCCACGGCGCCCTTGCGTTTTTGGCTTCGGACCCTCCTACTTCGGGTCGCCTGGGCGAGCTCCGTGACAAGTTCCCTGAGCACTACGACGCAGTTTTCCGCGTCGCGGTCTGTCGCATCTACGGCCCTTGCGGAAATCATCTCCGAGGTTCGTGGCGCACTCGGGGTTGGCGTCGAGGTTCTCACAGATCCCACGATGTTAGTTCAACTCCCCAACGGCAACGACGGTCTCCCCGCGGATGTGGGTGTCTTGCACTATCACGGCATCCGAGGCTCAAAACTTGCCCTTGATGCCGTGGTTTCCGGTTTGTTCGGCGTGTCTAGCCCCCCGTCACCCGAAGTCGCTCTCCGCCATGTTGAGAAGACCAAGTTCGAGAAGTACTCGGAGGGGTTGAGGAGTCGCCCCGACATCCGCTTCATTCCCTTTGCAGTCACAGAATTTGGTACTCTTGGCGGCCACGCCACGGCTTTCTTGACGGAGCTAGCCAAGCAGACAGCCGCATCTAAAGGGATGCACGTGGGCAAGTTGTTGGCCTCATGGCGTCGAAAGGTCTCTCTCGCCGTCCATGTTGCTCACGCGGACAACGTCTTGCGCGGTTTGTCCGCCGCTGCGAACGGCACGGAGGCCGCTTCTTCCTCGGCCGGGATGCCTTCCCCAGCCACGGCGCTCTTCACCCGCGCCATGGGCCGCAAGCGTCCCCGTGCTTCCTCGAGCGGCGCGTGAGGCGCCGCTTGTCGCCTCCACGTGTTGCATTCTCGGCGTGACTTAAGAGTTTCCTTAGTTTAATCTGCTAGGTTTATGCACAATGTAGTGCTTTCCTTTTGCTGTGCTTTGGATTCCGTGATCCTCTTGTCACTCTTGCCCTCTTGTTTCCCCTCCCACTTTCCCTGTCCGTGCTCATCTGGTTCTTCTTGTAAGCAATAGTCCCCCACATTGCTTTCTTTGTAGTTCATGTATCGCACTCTGTATTGCTCCGTGAGGTGGGCCTTGGTCCTTCTCGTATTACTCGAATGGGCCGACGCCCGGACGGGTAGTAGGGCAAACCTTTCTTGGTGAGTGCCATGAATGCATTCATGTTTGCTTGCATGTCATTGGAAGGGTTATATTTGGTTGAACTCCAACACTTGCTTCGTGTGGGGTTAGCTTAGTACGATGCGGTTCTCGTACAATGGTACGTAATGCACTCGCACGAGAGTCGCCTACCCGGGAGCATGATCGATGATGAGTTTGAGATTCGTTTCGAACTTCTGCTCTCACTCATGCTTGCAAACCGCCGCCTGTTGAGGGTTCTGGTGCGGTTACCTGCCAGTCCCATATCCCAGGGGCGCCAAAAAAAAAAAGGAAAAAAAAAGAGAGGAAGGCATGCCATTTTGTTTACCACTCATCATGCTGCCGATCTAGTGACTTGGGGGTAGCGTGAGGGGTTAGGGCTACAGGTAAGTGCCGGGTAGTTAGGGTTTCCCTCCCTGCTTGTCTCTTACCTGTACACAGTTTAAGGCCGGTTCTTAGATGAACTTAGCCACCATCCGCGAAAGATGAGATGACTCATCATGCTGTAATCCGGGTACAGGTAAACCCTACCCTATATGCAGTGATACCGATACTGCTACCGATGCAGACAACAACACCGACACAATAACCTTGGTAGAGTCGATGGAACTGACAGTGGCGGTGTTGTTCATTTGAGGCGCGCTGATCGGTCGCGTTGGAGCCGCTATTGACTCGAGGAATATTAGCTAGTCTGTCAGTGTTCTAAACAGTGCTTAGTGCCGGCGGGTAGTTTGCCGCCAACGGCAAGCGGACGCTGTAGTGTATCACTGACGGCGCCCGACGCTTCGTAAAGGGTAGCGATTTGAGCGAATCAGCACCGCACCCTTTCTTCACAAGGATAGCAAGGGCAACACCGCTATTTCACATATGATAACTCTCCCGAACGCCCGCCGCGATATACAGTCAGATACAGCTCCCCAATATCCCTTGTAGAACCCTTTACTTTTCTTTTGAGCTCAGTGACAGCACCTTTTGCGGCTGTGAGAGGAGCAGACAGGAAGGTATGGATCCGCGGCAGGAGAAGCGCAAGGGGACAGCGAGGGGGACTCCCCCGCGAGTACACACTGCCGCCGAGGAGGCGGTAATGTCAGATATAACGCGCTTCTCGTCCGTAGTTGAGATACAGGCAGCAATGAGTGCGCACCGGGGTTCTGCAGCAGTACAGCTCGAGGGTTGCCGGGCTATCTACAAACTAACCGACCCGAGCTCTCCTTTTAGACACGGCGAGACGAGGCCGTCGGGGTTGTTGGCAGATCTTCAGTCGGTAATGCGCGCCCACGCGGACTCGTTGGCCGTTCAAATGAGCGTCTGCGCGGTTTTGAACAACGCTATTGACGACATGGATGGGTCGGCAGAGGCGGGGCGGCTGGGGCTGCTTGCGGACGTGCAGGCGGCGATGCATACTCACGGAGGCTGTGCTGAGCTGCAAAGTTTAGCTTGCATAGCCATCGCGTGCATCGTGAATTCAAGCGCCGACAACCGGGCTGAGGCGGGGAGGTTAGACATTCTGGGAGAGGTGCAGGCGGCAATGCGGGCCCACCCGGATTTTGAAACTTTACAGCATGTGGCGTGCGGCACTATAACCTTCGTTGCCCTCTATAACGACTGTGCTGGTATCAAGGCTAGGGCCTCGGCACTTCTGTTGGATATCCGGACGGCGATGCAAAGGCATGCTAGAGGGTCCATCGTGCAGGAGAAGGCTTGCGACGCCATTAGATGCATGATCGGGAGTGGCGTCGCGAGTGCTGCTGAGGCAGGGCGGTTGGGACTGCTGAGCGACCTCCAGGCGGCAATGCGCGCCCACTCGGCCTCGGTGATCGTTCAAGTTTCATGCTGCCAGGCTATCGCGTCTATTACCAGTGATAAGACCACCGTAGCGAAAGCTCTGCGCTTGGGGCTGCTAGCAGATGTGCAGGCGGCAATGCGCGCACACTCGGCCTCGGTTCTCGTCCAGGTGTCATGCTGCCAGACTATTGAGTCCATCATCGATGGCAACGACAATGCCATCCCCGCTGAGGCCCTGCGGTTGGGGCTTTTGGTAGACGTACAGACAGCGATGCGTACCCACTCAGGCGATGTTGATCTGCAGTGTGCAGCTTGCGCTGTCATTGCGCTCGATATACCTGATGCGAAGTGGAAGGCTGAAGTAAAGCGGTTGGGGTTGCTCGCGGATGTTCAGGCCTCAATGCGCTCGCACTCTAGCTCGTTGGCGCTACAGGACAGGGCATGCGTAGCTATCTTCACGCATACAATTGATGATAATGACAACGCCGTCGATGCAGGCCGGATGGGGGTGCTGTTAGACATTCAGGCGGCGATGCGCGCTTTCTCCGACTCTGCCTCTTTGCAAGTGATGGCGTGCACTGCTGTCCGTAGCGTGGTGTCCAAAAATTATCTCAATACCGCCCAGGCGTACCAGCTGGGGCTGCTTGCGAATGTGCAGGCCGCGATGCGCGCCCATACAGGCTCGATGATCGTGCAAGAGGAGAGCTGCACGGTGATCTCCGCTTTTACCTTCGGAGGTATCAACCGCGCGGATATTGTACGGCTGGGGCTGTTGGCAAATGTCAGAGCGGCAATGCGCCTCGACCTAAAGGCGCTGGAATTGCAAGGAAAAGCTTGCGAGACCATCTGCAACATGTATCTCGATGTTGACACCAAGGTTGACGCAGAGATGTTGGGAGCACTGGCCGACGTGCGGGCTGCCATGCGCACCCACAGAGACTCCGTGGAGTTGCAACTCGTGGCATGCGAGGCCATATGGGTGCTTGCGTACAACAAAAATAAAATTCGAGTCGAAGCGGGGCGGCTGGGTCTACTTGAAGATGTGCAGGCGGCGATGCTTGCGCATCCGAGATCGGTTAGGCTGCAGGTGATAGCCTGTGGGGCGATCTGCAATCTTGTGGCTGAAAATGGAGTCAACCGAGTTCAGACAAGGCGGTTGGGGCTGCTGAACGGCGTGACGGCGACAGCAATGATGCACTGGAACTCCGCGGAGATGCAGCTGTGTGGTGTGCTGGCACTGTTGGCAATGTGTTCTAGTATTGGTTCTCCGGTTGAGCCATAAGCCTCGAAGCCCAGCTTGGGTCTGTCAATCAAGCGAGTGTTCTGTTTTTGTCCCTGTTGCATCGACTACAATATTATTTCATGGTTTCAAATGGTAAGTCCCCCCCCTAATATTCTGTTTGCCCAACGTAAATGATAACCTCGCTATCAACACAGTTGATTGGCTGGCATTTTCATATTCATCTTCCACAAACTTACTTAAAGTATTAAATAATAGAGGGGTAATTCCCACTGCTTATCCTTCTTAACTTTACGCTTGAACCATGAGGCTTGACAGCGGTTATGTCAGGTCGCCCCAAAGGCAAATAGAACCTAGACTCCGGACTTCAGACCGTAGTGTCTTCGACTCTTTCCCCTTTCCCACACGGCACCTCACACACACACACACACGGCACACGGCGGAGTTCACAGGGTTTTCGATGACCCTATGGACTCGCTCCTGAAGAGAGGTAAAGCTACGGATTGAAAGAAAATCACTCGGAAATGTCCTAACATGCGCACCCTTTCTTTCGAAGCAACTCCCACATGCCCCTCCTCAATTCCCTCCAGAGTTGGTGGCTCGCGTAACCTCTCCGTCACCTGCAACACGGGCTGACCACACAAGCAGTCATTGAGGCAAACACCACTCCGGGCTCATTCAAAGTTTAGGAGAGATAGGGACTATTAGTCCCCGGAATGCACTCTCCCCCGTCGAAGAGATGGTGTCCCTTCCGCTCACCGCGTAGGAGTCGACCGACGCCCAAGCAGCACCCACATACAGAGCGCTTGACGTATATAGCTGGAACTAGAACATAACAAAATTCTATTTAGACACCAAATGGTTGAAAGAATTTTCCTTTTAGTGAGTTTGGGAAAGGTTGTCATCGAAAATCAGTTATGTAGTTTCAATCAATAGTCTGATACGCTAATCACTGGCGAGAGTGAGGAGGGACCTAGGTGCCCGAGCGCTCTTTACCGTTCTACTCAGCACTATTATCGAAAGCTTACCATATGGCGGCAAACGGTACTGGATTTTAGGTTCTGAAGTATGGCTAAAGCAATTCAGATAAGACCCTAACGTATTGCCCACAATGCCAGGCCGCCATTCAGTTGCATGACCGCTGACCTTCCATGGAGCATGGCTGACGTTTGCACATTATTTGACAGTAGCCCCAAACCTTTCGTCAGGTTGCCTTCGAGCTCGGCCACAACATTGCAGATCGCCCCACATGCCACCTCTTGCAGCTCACCCGAGGTCGGGTGCGCTCGCTCGCCGCCTGTACATCCGCCAATAGCCCCAATCGCCCTGCCTCGTCTAGAATCTCGTAACTATTGAAAGCAAAGAGCCGATTGGTCTCGCATGCTGCCAGTTGAAACCGTAGCGAGCGGCTATGGGCGCGCATCGCATGCCGCGCATCAGCCAGCGCTCCCAACATCTTCAACATTACGCATGTAATCATCACCGAGGCGAAAGTTGGAGATGGCCTCACAATTCTTGCTCTGTAAATATGCCAGATCTAAGCTCGCGCGCATCGCCCTAGTCTACCAACATGCCCCGCCTCAGAACTTGATTGCGATTCCCAGCATTGTCGAGACTTATGCAACTTATGCAACTAGGTGAGGATTCGGTCATCACAAATTTTTTGTCTAAGAGAGAAACTGGATACTTACGGCATATATGTCAAATCGAGTGGATATGGCCGCAGTAAGAATATAAGAGTAATGAGCACTTGAGGGAAGGCATTACAAGCCACAAAATGTGTTAGGGTTGGTCGAGTGGGCTTCAATTCATACAACACTGCTCATAGGAGTAAAATATCATTGATGGTGAAGCTCGAGGGGGTATATGCTGACTCCGACAAGGAAACCGCGGGCTCCGATAGCTCCGGTGGTCCAACGGCGGGGGGTTCATTCGTGAAACGGAAATCTCCATTGGCGTAGAAGTATGCGCGAAGGCCGATAACAATACGTTGGCTAGAAGTAGGCGGAAGGGGCGGTAGAGAGCTCCGACTTGATTGATGTGCATGACGAGTAGGCGCATTATACCGTGGTTCAAAGGCCTTGTTAGTGAGGGGTGGACCATTGAAATAACTGGCATGCCGGGAACTGTCGTGAGAGTAGCCATGTTGATCACAATTGTTGCATGGATCATGGAGCTTATAACGCGGGAAATCCCAAGATTTACCCCGAGGAGTACTGGCGATATAGGCCATTAGGATAGGTGCTTACGAACTACGCCCGGTTTGCATTGTGGAGCGCGATCTCACATGAGAATTTCCATAACTTTGTTCCGCTTGTCATCATGATGAGAATGATGACGAGTCGTGAAATCCCGGCACCCCGTTTACATATCCACACTAATGCTTGGAAGAACAAAGGCGTCCGTGAAGGTTGTCTCGCTTCAGCCGTGCCCCAAAGAGAGCATGTCTTACTACCACGAAACTTCTTTGTCATGGACGTAGGCTATCATGTCGTATGACGGTAACTGGTCCTTGCGCATGCAGTCAGTCGCACTTTCAAGCGCTCGCACTTCCGCTAGTTTTATCCACGCCCAATGCATTTAACTATGCATGATATCGATTCCACGCGAGGTAGGATGGGACGAGCTTGAACGATGCGCCGGCATTGGAAGTTCGCGCTCAACGACAACGTGAGCTGATGGATATGGACGAGTATATAAAAATGCATATATAGGCTCTAGCCGAGGTTCCATCGCTGCTCCACGGAGCCATATAATAGTATGTATTGTCATAGCCTCACCAAAACTGCGCGTATAAATAAGCAAAAACCGAAAATCCGTATTTCAGTGTAATCATTATGGTTTATTTGCAGGCAAAGACGGTGCTAGTCAAGGGTCTCATATTTGTTGGAGCATGGCGCTCTCAAGCGGCGAACCGGCGGCGGCCCCGGATGGGGATGCACTCGCAAGCATGTCGGCACTCCCCCCAACTCATCGTTGTGGGCGATGGTAACCATGTAGCCGACAATTGCTCACCCGCCACCATGGGCTAAACGGGGTGAGCCGACAGTTGCGATTCTCGCAATTAGCATATGTCGGAGAAACCATGTACATTGGGCTTTTTGAAACTGATATATACACCGTTCAACGGCAAGATCTCCAGCTCGGGCCGTCTAATATTATTGTCTAAGGTTTGCTACCCCTTCTAAGACACTTTCTTTTTAGGGGGGCAACGCTGAAATTTGCGAATTATGCGCTAGTTGCGATGTGGGTACGGAAGGATCTGCAGCGGAAGGCATGCCTTAAAGCTAGCGGCCGACATATGGGAAGCAATACCATGGCATGGCGCTTGTTGCCCGCTACTAGTGCAATTGTTGGTGTGCCTATCCGCGGGGGGTACAACGCTGCTCATAGGCTAGCGCTCTCAATATTTCCTTCACTTTCGGTATGAAATCATCATCAAGGCAAGTACTAGAGACGGTTTCGCAATCCCACCTTTGTAACTCTATCAGTTTTGAGCTGTTGCGCATGGCCCTTCTCACGTCGGTGCTCCTAACCGCGTAGATTCTACATTGCAGGACATTGTACAGGTACTCGTTACGAATTCCAATTCGTGCTTTTCCACAGGACGGACGTATACTCGTGGGTACGTCGCTACTGCAATATTGTAATGGTGCTGATGCTACAGTACGACCAGTACCTCCCGGTACGTACAGATATGCATAATTAATCTAACTAGCCAGATGACGCGCCAGAACGAGCTCTCCAATGCAGAAGGAGCCGCGTCGTGAAACCCAATGCTAGGCAGGCCGCGTCTCGAGGCAGATGACGACGGTTGAACAGCACTAACGCCTGACACGTAAGCATAGCTTGCAGGCGTAACCAGTCTGGGCTGAAACCTATTTAAGCCCAGTGCAGTAGAGGGAGGTGACAGAACCTTTTAACAATTCCTTTGTTCATTTACAACATCTACTGCCCAAGTACAGCAGTGAAACATCTTTCATCAATTACCTCTCGACAACATCATTTGCAATCTTACGACACAGAGCTAGACAGACTAGAACAGATTTGTGCTAGCGTTTAGCTTTCAGAGGCTAACCGCCACACTGGTTTCGGAGCTCTTTGGTCGACGCACGCTTTCGTTCGCTTATTGAACTGCTCGACGTTGTTTGATTGAGTTGAGATGGCTTCTCTTGGACCTGGTCATTACGTGGTGTTGGTAATTCACGTTGGAGGAACTAAACGGTCGGATTTGAAGTTGGTGTTTCAGCGTGAGCCTCGTACTGGTAGAACTTGGTTCCCTGCTGGCTCTGTCTTACCCAACGAAGAGCCTGTCGACGCTGCTATTCGCGAATTACACGAGGAGACCGGTCTTGTTTTGACACCGGATGATTTGACGCTGTTGAGTGGTGAACCTGTGAACGTTACGCTACCTCAAGGACGACAGCTTGTTTCCGTGTACTCTGCGTCTATTCCTGTCCTGTTTGCTACGAGCAACTTACGTACACCTGCTCAGGTCGAGCAGGTTGTTTTGGAACAGTCGACAGTTAATCCGGATGGCACTTACGTCGTCCCGGAAATCATCAACACTGACGGTCTGACACTTACGCCTGCACAGACTGGGTTACTTCGTGCTGAGAAGCACAAGAGTGATTTACTTCACTTTGGTTACGTGACTCAGTGGGAATCTTTCTATCGAGCAATGACACAACATGTTCCAGTCATGCATGAAGACACGTCTATCCCGAGACAGCTCCACATGTACCCCCGGTTTACAACGGTCGACTCTGGTTCTGTCTGGCTGCTGATTGTTGGACACATCAACCGACTGACTGGAGTGGGACCTACAGATTTACGAGTGGGAATGCCGATGCCTACCCACAACTTGGCAGGACTATCAGTGACTCTTACGGAGACTCAGCGTAAGGCTGCCATTACTTCACCGTACCAGAATGGTCAAGACCCACCTGTACTGGAGGATTGGCTCGAAGCTCAGCCTCAGCGTTTTGTAATGCTTGGGATTGCAGCTGACTCGTACGATGCAGTGTTCTGGGTTACTTCACAGTTTTCTGGACTCCTTGGTGGATGGTGGTTGAACCGGAAAAATCGTCCTCCAATTCCATCTACGTACAACGAGCTTGTTGCGGAGATACGCAAGTCTACGTTTCTTCCGAACATTCAGGATGACGCAATTAAAGCTTTGCTAAGTTTTACACAGAGCAACACGATGAGTTACGCGCTTTTTACTAAGAAGTACAACGACTACTTACGCCGTTCTCGTCAAGACCTGACAGCGGAGGTACAGTGTGTACGCTTCATTACTGGTCTTGCAAACGTGGACCTCCAGAGACTGGCTAGATCACACCGAGCGCAACTAGGTTACCAGATTACGCTCGCGGAGCTACAAAACTTTCTGAATGACGTCGTGACAGACTCGCCGGAATTAGGGCATTGCAAGGTCTGCTGCTGGACCATCTACCCAATCCTCTCGCAAGCGCAACCTTGAAGACCCTTTTGAGGAAGCCTCTAACGTCTGGAAACGTAACAAGGGTGGCCGAGGACGAGGCCGCGGACGTGGACGTGGAGGTGGTAACAATGGTGGTCGTGGTGGCAACAATGGTGGACGTGGTCAACCATCCGGTCGCGAAGATTTTAATTCAATCGCAAATGCAATGACAGCTGAGGAGCGTAAGCGACACATGGACGAAGGACTTTGCTTCAAGTGCCACAAGAAGGGACACCGTTTGTTCCAATGCCCGGAGTTCAAAGGCAAGGCACCAATGCAACCTAAGAAGCAATGATGGTGGCAAGGCTGTTCTACAAATGAACTGGAGCAGCCGGCTACATCTACTGTTCATTCTGAGACACTGCTAGCGACAGAGGTCGTCGATAAACCTTTCGGCATCTCCATCGACTACAGTTGCGACACCTGTAACGCAAGTAGCAGGTCGTCGTCGTCAGACTAAGCAGAGACAGAGTCGTAAACCTGTAACCAGACGTTCAGTTGATTGGAAACTGGTTGACTCAGTCTTTGACCCTCTGCATGCACGATTCAACTTCACGTTGGAAGGATGTGCTGATGATGAAGGTCTTAACTCGCACGGTGACTTACCTCACTGTTCGCCGAGTGACTCGATTCTAGACAGAGACTTAACAGGAGAGAGGGTGTTCATCAACCCACCCTGGGAGTTAGCTGAGCAGATTGCGCAGCATTTTGAGGATTGTCGTCGAACATCTCCGACATCTACGATGGCTGTATTTGTACTACCGAAGTGGGCGAAATTTACTCAGGTGACTAAGCACTGGAAACTCTATCAAGAATTCCCAGCAAGGACACAGCTTTTTACACGTCAGTCACTGGAGAATCCAGCGCAACAGGAGGTGGTTGCTCCAGCCCCTTGGCCTGTACAGCTGTGGTTAGTCGACGCAGATTGTGCGTTTAACGACTCACCAGAACCTACAGCACCTGATCAACCCGACTCGGTACCTGTACCAACAGACGACTCGGAACAGTCCATCGCTACGCTGCGACAATTTTCTTCGACAGCTACAGCCCTACTGACTGACCTCACGGAAGCTCGCCCGTTAATTCGAACTGAGCTGACTGTGAAAACTCCTGATGGCGGACACCACATTTCTGGATTAGTGGACTGTGCTGCGACACTTGATTTTGTGTCAGAGGACTTTGTACGACGCTTTGCTTTACAGACTCGGAAGTCTGCCAGTAAAACCCCAGTTCGACTCGCTAATGGACAACGAGTGACTTCTACGACAGTCTGCGACGTCACTTTTGAGCTGGCTCGACACGAGTTTCACCGGACTTTTTATGTCTTACGTGATTTACGCACAGCTGATTTAATCCTGGGTTTACCATGGCTTGATGACGAACAGGCCTCTTTACAATTTGGTACAACCAGAATTTTTACACTAATGGACGGCACAGCTGTGGAGACTACACTCGAGGAACGACGCCCTGAGTGTCTACTCCTGTCGTCTACGAAAGTTCAGAAGCTCATGCGCAAGACGCGCCGCAGCAGAGGACGTCATGCTGATTTTTACGTCATTGAACTTACGTCAGTCGCTGAACAAACGACAGACTTTCACACTGGAGAGGAACTAACAGCAGAACAACGTGATAACTTCCGGTCTTTACTCTTTGATGACTTCCCGGAGTTACTGCGACCTGTCGACTCTCCACCTGTAAGCCGACAGTGGGATCATCCCATTGAAACAATTGGCCCGATGCGACGTCAACGTCTGAACAGATTGTCACCCGCAGAGCGCGCTGAGCTTAATCGACAGCTTAAAGACGCAGTGGAAGCTGGGTTGATACGCCCCAGCTACAGTGAATTCGGCTCGCCAATTCTTTTTGTGCGAAAAGCTGATGGCTCGCTACGTCTTTGCATTGACTACCGCGGTCTTAACGAGGTTACGCGTAAAGATGCTTACCCGCTACCGCGTGTGGACGACACACTGGACGAACTTAAGGACGCGAACTTTTACACACACCTCGACCTCGCTTCTGGATTCTGGCAAGTTCGAGTGCGTGATCAGGACGTTCACAAGACGGCTTTTCAGACCCCTGATGGCTTAATGGAATGGGTCGCCATGCCGTTTGGCCTGTGTAATGCACCAGCTACATTTCAGAGGATGATGAACGACATACTTCGCGACTTTTTACATAAGTTCGTGACAGTCTACCTGGATGACGTCTGTATCTACAGTCGAACTCTGGAAGAGCACCTGGAGCACCTGCGTCTAGTGCTACAGCGATTCAAGGAGGAAGGGCTGAAATTGCGCCTTAAGAAATGCTTCTTCGGATTGCAAGAAATGGAGTATCTGGGCTACACTGTGTCAGCCGGAAAAATTTCGGTTTCCACAAAGAAAGTCGAGGCCGTTGCAGACTGGCCAGTGCCCAAGACGCAGAAGGAGGTTCGCAGTTTCGTACAGTTCTGCAACTTCTATGCGAGATTCATACACCATTTTAGCGACCTTACGGCTCCATTGACGGACTTACTGCGGAAGTCCCAGCCACAGAAGGTTACGCTGACGCCTGCCTGTTTGGAAGCCTTCGAGACTCTCAAGTTACGGCTCATTTCCGCGCCATGCCTGATCCTTCCGGAGGTCGGCTCGGACGCGACGTTCACCGTAGCTACAGATGCTTCCACAGTGGGGATTGCAGCAGTCCTGTTGCAAGACCAAGGAGGCGGTCTTCAACCAGTCTCTTACTGGGCGCGTAAGCTGAATTCAGCTGAGCGTGGTAACACTTACTCTGCGTACGACTTAGAAGCTTTGGCCGTATGCGAAGCTGTCAAGCATTGGAGGTGCTATCTTGAAGGCTGTTCTAAGTTCCTTGTCGTAACAGACCACGACACACTGCGGCACCTGCTCAGGCAACCGAACAACAGGCTGAACAAGCGGCAAGCAAGATACCTGCGGGATTTGCAACCGTTTGTGGGCTCGATGACACTTGCATATCGCAAGGGAGCTCTGAACGAAGCTGACCCGTTAAGCCGGCGACCAGACTTCGTACCTCAGGCCACAGTACCCTTATTTTGGGATGGCGAGGTTCCGTCAGATCGAGAATTACGACGGAAGTCCCAGCTGCTGTTTGAAGACGCACAGTTAAATTCACTGACTGTTGACGCGTTGCAGCTGAGCCCTGAGTTCGCTGATCTCATTCGCGAGGGGTTCTCACGAGATTCGTTTTATGGGGACGATGGTGAGTGGACAAGAGACAGCCGGATAGAAGCCAGAGACGGGTACTTTTGGCGTCTCAATCGCCTCTGTATTCCACAGAACTCTGAGCTCCGACTGAAATTGATCGCAGAGCTGCACGAAAGTTCGTCAGCCGGTCACAGAGGAGTTGCTAGCACTCTTGCTAAAGCACTCGACAGATTCTGGTGGAAACGAATCCGCCAAGATGTGAAAGATTTTTGTGAACGCTGCGTCGTGTGCCGACGAGCGAAGATTCGACCTCAGATGGCCGCGACTCTTTACCCGTTACCTGTTCCACCCAGACCGTGGCACACAGTTGGTCTTGACTACCTGACACACTTGCCTGAGAGCAACGGCTTTAACAGTGTGCTGATTGTAGTAGACCATCTAACTCGAATGGCCCATTTTCTGCCATGCACAGAGTCGATTACTGCCGAAGAAACTGCAACTTTGTTTTTACAGGGAGTCTACCGTTTACATGGACTGCCCCGAGTGCTGATCAGTGACCGCGACCCGAAATTTGTCAGCGCCTTCTGGCAGACATTGTGGAGACGCCTTGGAACGCGACTAAACATGTCTACCAGCCGACACCCAGAAACAGACGGACTGACAGAGCGCGTGAACAGCACGTTTCAGCAGCTTCTTCGTTGCTTCTGTTGCTATGATGGCTCTGACTGGTCGACACTTTTACCGCAAGTGGAGTTTGCGTACAACGCTTCGCGTGCACTTGGAATTGAGCACACGCCGTTCGAGGCTAACTTTGGTTTTTCTCCTGAGGAGCCTCCTGACCTGCTCTTCAGCATGCGACCATCGATTCCTTTTTCGCAAGACGCAACAGAACGGTTGAGATTGTTACAGGAAGTACACAGCTTGGTACGCTCAGTGTTACAACTACACAAGAACGAGATGCAAGCGCGCACAGAACCGTCTACAGCGCCACACTTCGCTAAGGGAGACAAGGTGTCAGTCGTCACAGCAAATCTTTTTCTGCGAGGACAGCCGAACAGGAAACTCAGAGACAGACAGCTTGGCCCTTTTTCAGTGGAGGAGCAGATTGGGAAACACAGTTACAGATTAAAACTTCCAGCGACAGTACGCTTACATCCTGTGTTCCACGTTAACAACTTAAGACCCTGCTCTACCGCTCTGCTACGGCCAGCTGTCCCGGTGACTGTCCCTGAAGGAGACGACGAGGAGTTTGACATCTCACACATCTCTGCTGTGTGCATCAAGTCGCTACCTGGGCGACGAGGCAAATATTTGCTCTTCATGACGCATTTCAGTGATGACGACATTCCACCTGTCTGGCACCGATTGAACGAGGTGCATCGAACAGTTGCGTTACAAGAATTCTTGGAGACGCCCCAATGGCGCAAGTTCGCCAAGACTCAGGCGTACATTGATTTTATGCACGCTCACCCAGCGCGCATTCCTGAGTCCCAGTAATTGCTTCAGTAAAGGAGCCAAGAACCACGGAGGTCTGCCTCGCGGCGACCTCATTGATCTGTCAAGAGGGGGAGGGTACGAGTGTGACGAGTACAGTCCTGCAACAGTACATTGCAGGACATTGTACAGGTACTCGTTACGAATTCCAATTCGTGCTTTTCCACAGGACGGACGTATACTCGTGGGTACGTCGCTACTGCAATATTGTAATGGTGCTGATGCTACAGTACGACCAGTACCTCCCGGTACGTACAGATATGCATAATTAATCTAACTAGCCAGATGACGCGCCAGAACGAGCTCTCCAATGCAGAAGGAGCCGCGTCGTGAAACCCAATGCTAGGCAGGCCGCGTCTCGAGGCAGATGACGACGGTTGAACAGCACTAACGCCTGACACGTAAGCATAGCTTGCAGGCGTAACCAGTCTGGGCTGAAACCTATTTAAGCCCAGTGCAGTAGAGGGAGGTGACAGAACCTTTTAACAATTCCTTTGTTCATTTACAACATCTACTGCCCAAGTACAGCAGTGAAACATCTTTCATCAATTACCTCTCGACAACATCAATTGCAATCTTACGACACAGAGCTAGACAGACTAGAATGCAGGTTTGCCATTAGCCCCATCATCGAGTTGTTGTCATAGATGTCCATTGCGAACGTGTAGATAGCGCTAAAGCAACCCCTTGCGCCTCCTTCGACCCAGCGTGCTGCTGCATCGCATATTGTTGTAAGTAATTCCTATTGGTAGGCTAGTTACTGTTTACATATCCCTCCGTAGGGCTAGTAATGGACACATCTGTACGCTAGACTCCGGGGGAGTCCGAGCCCTCCACCCATAGGTGTCTCGCTATAGGTGTTCGCAGCTTATTCGCGATGCGATGCGATGGGTTCATATACATGCACAATATCTTCCTATCGGGTACCGACTTTTGGCGGTACTTGGATAAGGCGTACACGTCCGTGCCGGGCAGCGGCGGTTCGAACCCCCTTCATGCCATTCCGTGTGTTCATGGATTAACATGTTATGGGCCATCCGCGTTTATTGCGGGGTTTACTAGGGCACCGGCCGGAGTTCATGGGATGATGTCCATTGAGGGGGAGTGTTTACATATCCCTCCGTAGGGCTAGTAATGGACACATCTGTACGCTAGACTCCGGGGGAGTCATGGCCCTCCACCTATAGGTGTCTCGCTATAGGTGTTCGCAGCTTATTCGCGATGCGATGCGATGGGTTCATATGCACAATATCTTCCTATCGGGTACCGACTTTTGGCGGTACTTGGATAAGGCGTACAACTCCGTTCCGGGAAGCGGCGGTTCGAACCCCCTTCATGCCATTCCGTGTGTTCATGGATTAACAGTTACAAAGAGCTAATGCATGCCCTACTCGAAATTAAAATGTACATGACCATGATTAGAGTGCATGTGGCACAATAGCACTAGCAAGTCGATAAATAGTCGACAACTATAGACTAGATTACTTCCGTTGTCTCGACACCGGCCGTAACCCAAATGTAACGAGTATTGTCATGTAATAACACATGACTCGTACAAGTACTCGTCGCTGATTTGTTCGTGCTTTTCCATCAGAATGTGGCGGTTAGCCTCCTCAAGCTAAACGTTAGCACAAATCAGTTCTAATCTGTCTAGTTCTGACGTTGCAAGATGGCAAAAGATGTTGTTGGTGCAAGATGTTTCAAGAATATGTCTCACTGTTGTACTTAGCAGTATATGTTGTAAGTGAACAAAGGAATTGTTAAATGGTTTTGTCACCTCCCTCTAATGCACAGGGCTTAAATAGGTTTCTGCCCAGCTAGCGTACGCCTGCTTGCTTCGCTTACGTGTCAGGCGTTAGGGCTTTCCAACCGTCGTCATGTGTCCTGAGACGCGGCTCGTCTAGCATGGAGAATCACGACGCGGCCTGTTTTGCATCGGAGAACTCGCTTAGGCGCGTCTTCTAGCTAGTTAAATTTAACTGTGCGTATTTGTACGTACCGGGAGGTACTGGTCGTACAGTAGCATCAGTACCCTTATAAATATTGCAGTAGCGACATACCCACGTTTGTACGTCCGTCCGATGGAAATGAACGAATTGGATTTAGTAACGAGTACCTGTATAATGTACTGCTATGTACTCGTCACAAGAAGGACGTATTACATGGTTACGTCACTACTGCAATTCAGATCGAGGCACTGTTTTGTAATGTACTACCACTACCTCCCGGTACGTACATGTACACACATTTAGATTGACAAGCAGCATGACTCGGTGGTCTGATTTTCCAAGACAAACGAGCCGCGTCGCTAGTCTGATTTAAACCGTTACGAGAGCCCTAGCGCCTCGCACGAGGACCATACAAGAACACATGCAAGCTAGCTAGGCAGTAGCTATTCAACCCTAATGCAATTGAGGGAGGCTACAAAACCGTTAATCAATTCCATTGTTTAATTATAATCTATTGTTAAACACTAAACAATCATACATCTTCAATCTCTCTCCCATCCGCACTTCCTCTTGCAATAGCAACAGCGAACAAAACAAAGTTGAACATATTAGTGTTAGTGGTTACCTCGACAAGCAAGCAGTCACACAAGGTTGGTCGTTAGCGTAAATGTAACTTGTTAACCGCAGTTATACTCCATCCTTATTATCAAACCGTGCATACCACGCTCAACACGTATGCGCATCCTTCAGCAGCCTTAGCCGCGCTGCCTCGGCCATCCATCCCATTGTCGGTGCTTAGGTCTAAAGCCGAGCAACCCGCAGAGAGCACAAACACCGAGCCCGAGTAAGCGCGCATTACTCCGTACATATGCGGCAAAAGCCCCAAGCGACTTGCCTTCACCACGCCCTCCTCGACTTAAGCAATGATGCGCCATGTGGCATTGCATGCCTTCTCCCGCAACCTAGTGGAAGTCACGTGCCTTCGCATCCCCACATGCACGTTTGCTAACATTTCCATCCGTCTCGCCTTGCAATCACTCGCATAGTCATTGCATATAACCCACCAAATTGCCAAGCATGCCGCCTCTTGCAAAGCCATCAAGTCCCGGTGGGTTCGCATAGCCGATTACACGAACCGCGCCGCTTCGTTCCGTCTTTCGGCGTCGTAGGTGGCGATGTACGGAACTGCCATGCATGCCGAGCACTATCTCATTTCTGAGCTCCCGTGGGCGCGCATGGTCGCTTTCATGTCGACCATGTCACCTTCATGTTGACCAGCAAACCCTACCTCCCCGCCTAATTTTGGTACTCCTTTACATTCAAGCATCTCTCGCAAGTGACGACAATGTAGGCCGCCTTTTGCTGGTCGATCGATCCCACATGCCTCCACATCGCTGTCCCTTTTTTTGACAACAACACGAACCACGCCGCACACATCCCATTCTCGGCTTTACTTTGGGCATTCCAATACGCCGGACCACTTGACACGCCCCCCCCCCCCCCCCCCCCCATGTACAGTCGTCAAGTCAAAACATGCGAGCGTCGAGTCATGAACGTCCATCAAGAGCATCCGCCGGACCGCCGCCACGCCTCGACCACCCCGTTGTCGACCTCACAAAAGCTGTGAATAATCGCAAGGGCCGCCACATGTAGATCCGCCATGCCTGAGTGAGTATGAAATGAAATGAAATGATATGAAATGCTTAACTGCAACAAGTACCGATACTTCGGTTGTTGTCTCACGGCGTACCTAGTACTGCCATCTAGGTCTTAGAAATGGAGTTTGACGCCGGGAGTCCTCATTATCCATCCCACTCCGTTGGCGGTAGCAACATAATATCAATCATACATGATAATAACTATACTGCTACAATTTTAGAGGAGAAAAATAAAGTATGTCGCTATCTCCACAATGCGCAGCCCGCTCCCGCCGCTCGAGGGCGTGATGAAGGCAAGTCGCTTGTTGGTCTAGTTTGGCCTGTCTGACATGTGCTCATTTGTGACTCGCTTACTCGCGCTCGGAGTTGGGGGGGGGGTGGGGGGGGGGGGGGGGGGGGGGGGGGGGGGGGGGGGGGGGGGGGGGGGGGGGGGCGAAACCCCCCTTGCTCATGTAGTCGACGGGCCCCGACTCGATGTACACACATAAGCTAAGTTGAGCCGGGTGCTTATGCATCGGTTTGATAATAAGGTTGGAGTATAACTGCGGTTAACAAGTTACATTTACGCTAACGACCAACCTTGTGTGACTGCTTGCTTGTCGAGGTAACCACTAACACTAATATGTTCAACTTTGTTTTGTTCGCTGTTGCTATTGCAAGAGGAAGTGCGGATGGGAGAGAGATTGAAGATGTATGATTGTTTAGTGTTTAACAATAGATTATAATTAAACAATGGAATTGATTAACGGTTTTGTAGCCTCCCTCAATTGCATTAGGGTTGAATAGCTACTGCCTAGCTAGCTTGCATGTGTTCTTGTATGGTCCTCGTGCGAGGCGCTAGGGCTCTCGTAACGGTTTAAATCAGACTAGCGACGCGGCTCGTTTGTCTTGGAAAATCAGACCACCGAGTCATGCTGCTTGTCAATCTAAATGTGTGTACATGTACGTACCGGGAGGTAGTGGTAGTACATTACAAAACAGTGCCTCGATTCTGAATTGCAGTAGTGACGTAACCATGTAATACGTCCTTCTTGTGACGAGTACATAGCAGTACATTATACAGGTACTCGTTACTAAATCCAATTCGTTCATTTCCATCGGACGGACGTACAAACGTGGTATGTCGCTACTGCAATATTTATAAGGGTACTGATGCTACTGTACGACCAGTACCTCCCGGTACGTACAAATACGCACAGTTAAATTTAACTAGCTAGAAGACGCGCCTAAGCGAGTTCTCCGATGCAAAACAGGCCGCGTCGTGATTCTCCATGCTAGACGAGCCGCGTCTCAGGACACATGACGACGGTTGGAAAGCCCTAACGCCTGACACGTAAGCGAAGCAAGCAGGCGTACGCTAGCTGGGCAGAAACCTATTTAAGCCCTGTGCATTAGAGGGAGGTGACAAAACCATTTAACAATTCCTTTGTTCACTTACAACATATACTGCTAAGTACAACAGTGAGACATATTCTTGAAACATCTTGCACCAACAACATCTTTTGCCATCTTGCAACGTCAGAACTAGACAGATTAGAACTGATTTGTGCTAACGTTTAGCTTGAGGAGGCTAACCGCCACATTCTGATGGAAAAGCACGAACAAATCAGCGACGAGTACTTGTACGAGTCATGTGTTATTACATGACAATACTCGTTACATTTGGGTTACGGCCGGTGTCGAGACAACGGAAGTAATCTAGTCTATAGTTGTCGACTATTTATCGACTTGCTAGTGCTATTGTGCCACATGCACTCTAATCATGGTCATGTACATTTTAATTTCGAGTAGGGCATGCATTAGCTCTTTGTAACTGTTAATCCATGAACACACGGAATGGCATGAAGGGGGTTCGAACCGCCGCTTCCCGGAACGGAGTTGTACGCCTTATCCAAGTACCGCCAAAAGTCGGTACCCGATAGGAAGATATTGTGCATATGAACCCATCGCATCGCATCGCGAATAAGCTGCGAACACCTATAGCGAGACACCTATAGGTGGAGGGCCATGACTCCCCCGGAGTCTAGCGTACAGATGTGTCCATTACTAGCCCTACGGAGGGATATGTAAACACTCCCCCTCAATGGACATCATCCCATGAACTCCGGCCGGTGCCCTAGTAAACCCCGCAATAAACGCGGATGGCCCATAACATGTTAATCCATGAACACACGGAATGGCATGAAGGGGGTTCGAACCGCCGCTGCCCGGCACGGACGTGTACGCCTTATCCAAGTACCGCCAAAAGTCGGTACCCGATAGGAAGATATTGTGCATGTATATGAACCCATCGCATCGCATCGCGAATAAGCTGCGAACACCTATAGCGAGACACCTATGGGTGGAGGGCTCGGACTCCCCCGGAGTCTAGCGTACAGATGTGTCCATTACTAGCCCTACGGAGGGATATGTAAACAGTAACTAGCCTACCAATAGAATTACTTACAACAATATGCGATGCAGCAGCACGCTGGGTCGAAGGAGGCGCAAGGGGTTGCTTTAGCGCTATCTACACGTTCGCAATGGACATCTATGACAACACTGAATGTTGCATCCAACATTGTCTTGAATGCGGGCTAGACGACGGGCTGTGTGGCAATGACACGAGCTTACGATATTAAATCATCAATGCGTAGCCCTTGCAACTCGCCCCCCGCGGGAGTGCCACGTGCCCTATTGCATGCGGCAATGGGTCCAACATATGAAGCCATGTATGCGGAAATAGCTCAACGTATTAGTATATGTGGCGGTTAGCCTCTGAAAGCTAAACGCTAGCACAAATCTGTTCTAGTCTGTCTAGCTCTGTGTCGTAAGATTGCAATTGATGTTGTCGAGAGGTAATTGATGAAAGATGTTTCACTGCTGTACTTGGGCAGTAGATGTTGTAAATGAACAAAGGAATTGTTAAAAGGTTCTGTCACCTCCCTCTACTGCACTGGGCTTAAATAGGTTTCAGCCCAGACTGGTTACGCCTGCAAGCTATGCTTACGTGTCAGGCGTTAGTGCTGTTCAACCGTCGTCATCTGCCTCGAGACGCGGCCTGCCTAGCATTGGGTTTCACGACGCGGCTCCTTCTGCATTGGAGAGCTCGTTCTGGCGCGTCATCTGGCTAGTTAGATTAATTATGCATATCTGTACGTACCGGGAGGTACTGGTCGTACTGTAGCATCAGCACCATTACAATATTGCAGTAGCGACGTACCCACGAGTATACGTCCGTCCTGTGGAAAAGCACGAATTGGAATTCGTAACGAGTACCTGTACAATGTCCTGCAATGTACTGTTGCAGGACTGTACTCGTCACACTCGTACCCTCCCCCTCTTGACAGATCAATGAGGTCGCCGCGAGGCAGACCTCCGTGGTTCTTGGCTCCTTTACTGAAGCAATTACTGGGACTCAGGAATGCGCGCTGGGTGAGCGTGCATAAAATCAATGTACGCCTGAGTCTTGGCGAACTTGCGCCATTGGGGCGTCTCCAAGAATTCTTGTAACGCAACTGTTCGATGCACCTCGTTCAATCGGTGCCAGACAGGTGGAATGTCGTCATCACTGAAATGCGTCATGAAGAGCAAATATTTGCCTCGTCGCCCAGGTAGCGACTTGATGCACACAGCAGAGATGTGTGAGATGTCAAACTCCTCGTCGTCTCCTTCAGGGACAGTCACCGGGACAGCTGGCCGTAGCAGAGCGGTAGAGCAGGGTCTTAAGTTGTTAACGTGGAACACAGGATGTAAGCGTACTGTCGCTGGAAGTTTTAATCTGTAACTGTGTTTCCCAATCTGCTCCTCCACTGAAAAAGGGCCAAGCTGTCTGTCTCTGAGTTTCCTGTTCGGCTGTCCTCGCAGAAAAAGATTTGCTGTGACGACTGACACCTTGTCTCCCTTAGCGAAGTGTGGCGCTGTAGACGGTTCTGTGCGCGCTTGCATCTCGTTCTTGTGTAGTTGTAACACTGAGCGTACCAAGCTGTGTACTTCCTGTAACAATCTCAACCGTTCTGTTGCGTCTTGCGAAAAAGGAATCGATGGTCGCATGCTGAAGAGCAGGTCAGGAGGCTCCTCAGGAGAAAAACCAAAGTTAGCCTCGAACGGCGTGTGCTCAATTCCAAGTGCACGCGAAGCGTTGTACGCAAACTCCACTTGTGGTAAAGTGTCGACCAGTCAGAGCCATCATAGCAACAGAAGCAACGAAGAAGCTGCTGAAACGTGCTGTTCACGCGCTCTGTTAGTCCGTCTGTTTCTGGGTGTCGGCTGGTAGACATGTTTAGTCGCGTTCCAAGGCGTCTCCACAATGTCTGCCAGAAGGCGCTGACAAATTTCGGGTCGCGGTCACTGATCAGCACTCGGGGCAGTCCATGTAAACGGTAGACTCCCTGTAAAAACAAAGTTGCAGTTTCTTCGGCAGTAATCGACTCTGTGCATGGCAGAAAATGGGCCATTCGAGTTAGATGGTCTACTACAATCAGCACACTGTTAAAGCCGTTGCTCTCAGGCAAGTGTGTCAGGTAGTCAAGACCAACTGTGTGCCACGGTCTGGGTGGAACAGGTAACGGGTAAAGAGTCGCGGCCATCTGAGGTCGAATCTTCGCTCGTCGGCACACGACGCAGCGTTCACAAAAATCTTTCACATCTTGGCGGATTCGTTTCCACCAGAATCTGTCGAGTGCTTTAGCAAGAGTGCTAGCAACTCCTCTGTGACCGGCTGACGAACTTTCGTGCAGCTCTGCGATCAATTTCAGTCGGAGCTCAGAGTTCTGTGGAATACAGAGGCGATTGAGACGCCAAAAGTACCCGTCTCTGGCTTCTATCCGGCTGTCTCTTGTCCACTCACCATCGTCCCCATAAAACGAATCTCGTGAGAACCCCTCGCGAATGAGATCAGCGAACTCAGGGCTCAGCTGCAACGCGTCAACAGTCAGTGAATTTAACTGTGCGTCTTCAAACAGCAGCTGGGACTTCCGTCGTAATTCTCGATCTGACGGAACCTCGCCATCCCAAAATAAGGGTACTGTGGCCTGAGGTACGAAGTCTGGTCGCCGGCTTAACGGGTCAGCTTCGTTCAGAGCTCCCTTGCGATATGCAAGTGTCATCGAGCCCACAAACGGTTGCAAATCCCGCAGGTATCTTGCTTGCCGCTTGTTCAGCCTGTTGTTCGGTTGCCTGAGCAGGTGCCGCAGTGTGTCGTGGTCTGTTACGACAAGGAACTTAGAACAGCCTTCAAGATAGCACCTCCAATGCTTGACAGCTTCGCATACGGCCAAAGCTTCTAAGTCGTACGCAGAGTAAGTGTTACCACGCTCAGCTGAATTCAGCTTACGCGCCCAGTAAGAGACTGGTTGAAGACCGCCTCCTTGGTCTTGCAACAGGACTGCTGCAATCCCCACTGTGGAAGCATCTGTAGCTACGGTGAACGTCGCGTCCGAGCCGACCTCCGGAAGGATCAGGCATGGCGCGGAAATGAGCCGTAACTTGAGAGTCTCGAAGGCTTCCAAACAGGCAGGCGTCAGCGTAACCTTCTGTGGCTGGGACTTCCGCAGTAAGTCCGTCAATGGAGCCGTAAGGTCGCTAAAATGGTGTATGAATCTCGCATAGAAGTTGCAGAACTGTACGAAACTGCGAACCTCCTTCTGCGTCTTGGGCACTGGCCAGTCTGCAACGGCCTCGACTTTCTTTGTGGAAACCGAAATTTTTCCGGCTGACACAGTGTAGCCCAGATACTCCATTTCTTGCAATCCGAAGAAGCATTTCTTAAGGCGCAATTTCAGCCCTTCCTCCTTGAATCGCTGTAGCACTAGACGCAGGTGCTCCAGGTGCTCTTCCAGAGTTCGACTGTAGATACAGACGTCATCCAGGTAGACTGTCACGAACTTATGTAAAAAGTCGCGAAGTATGTCGTTCATCATCCTCTGAAATGTAGCTGGTGCATTACACAGGCCAAACGGCATGGCGACCCATTCCATTAAGCCATCAGGGGTCTGAAAAGCCGTCTTGTGAACGTCCTGATCACGCACTCGAACTTGCCAGAATCCAGAAGCGAGGTCGAGGTGTGTGTAAAAGTTCGCGTCCTTAAGTTCGTCCAGTGTGTCGTCCACACGCGGTAGCGGGTAAGCATCTTTACGCGTAACCTCGTTAAGACCGCGGTAGTCAATGCAAAGACGTAGCGAGCCATCAGCTTTTCGCACAAAAAGAATTGGCGAGCCGAATTCACTGTAGCTGGGGCGTATCAACCCAGCTTCCACTGCGTCTTTAAGCTGTCGATTAAGCTCAGCGCGCTCTGCGGGTGACAATCTGTTCAGACGTTGACGTCGCATCGGGCCAATTGTTTCAATGGGATGATCCCACTGTCGGCTTACAGGTGGAGAGTCGACAGGTCGCAGTAACTCCGGGAAGTCATCAAAGAGTAAAGACCGGAAGTTATCACGTTGTTCTGCTGTTAGTTCCTCTCCAGTGTGAAAGTCTGTCGTTTGTTCAGCGACTGACGTAAGTTCAATGACGTAAAAATCAGCATGACGTCCTCTGCTGCGGCGCGTCTTGCGCATGAGCTTCTGAACTTTCGTAGACGACAGGAGTAGACACTCAGGGCGTCGTTCCTCGAGTGTAGTCTCCACAGCTGTGCCGTCCATTAGTGTAAAAATTCTGGTTGTACCAAATTGTAAAGAGGCCTGTTCGTCATCAAGCCATGGTAAACCCAGGATTAAATCAGCTGTGCGTAAATCACGTAAGACATAAAAAGTCCGGTGAAACTCGTGTTGAGCCAGCTCAAAAGTGACGTCGCAGACTGTCGTAGAAGTCACTCGTTGTCCATTAGCGAGTCGAACTGGGGTTTTACTGGCAGACTTCCGAGTCTGTAAAGCAAAGCGTCGTACAAAGTCCTCTGACACAAAATCAAGTGTCGCAGCACAGTCCACTAATCCAGAAATGTGGTGTCCGCCATCAGGAGTTTTCACAGTCAGCTCAGTTCGAATTAACGGGCGAGCTTCCGTGAGGTCAGTCAGTAGGGCTGTAGCTGTCGAAGAAAATTGTCGCAGCGTAGCGATGGACTGTTCCGAGTCGTCTGTTGGTACAGGTACCGAGTCGGGTTGATCAGGTGCTGTAGGTTCTGGTGAGTCGTTAAACGCACAATCTGCGTCGACTAACCACAGCTGTACAGGCCAAGGGGCTGGAGCAACCACCTCCTGTTGCGCTGGATTCTCCAGTGACTGACGTGTAAAAAGCTGTGTCCTTGCTGGGAATTCTTGATAGAGTTTCCAGTGCTTAGTCACCTGAGTAAATTTCGCCCATTTCGGTAGTACAAATACAGCCATCGTAGATGTCGGAGATGTTCGACGACAATCCTCAAAATGCTGCGCAATCTGCTCAGCTAACTCCCAGGGTGGGTTGATGAACACCCTCTCTCCTGTTAAGTCTCTGTCTAGAATCGAGTCACTCGGCGAACAGTGAGGTAAGTCACCGTGCGAGTTAAGACCTTCATCATCAGCACATCCTTCCAACGTGAAGTTGAATCGTGCATGCAGAGGGTCAAAGACTGAGTCAACCAGTTTCCAATCAACTGAACGTCTGGTTACAGGTTTACGACTCTGTCTCTGCTTAGTCTGACGACGACGACCTGCTACTTGCGTTACAGGTGTCGCAACTGTAGTCGATGGAGATGCCGAAGGTTTATCGACGACCTCTGTCGCTAGCAGTGTCTCAGAATGAACAGTAGATGTAGCCGGCTGCTCCAGTTCATTTGTAGAACAGCCTTGCCACCATCATTGCTTCTTAGGTTGCATTGGTGCCTTGCCTTTGAACTCCGGGCATTGGAACAAACGGTGTCCCTTCTTGTGGCACTTGAAGCAAAGTCCTTCGTCCATGTGTCGCTTACGCTCCTCAGCTGTCATTGCATTTGCGATTGAATTAAAATCTTCGCGACCGGATGGTTGACCACGTCCACCATTGTTGCCACCACGACCACCATTGTTACCACCTCCACGTCCACGTCCGCGGCCTCGTCCTCGGCCACCCTTGTTACGTTTCCAGACGTTAGAGGCTTCCTCAAAAGGGTCTTCAAGGTTGCGCTTGCGAGAGGATTGGGTAGATGGTCCAGCAGCAGACCTTGCAATGCCTAATTCCGGCGAGTCTGTCACGACGTCATTCAGAAAGTTTTGTAGCTCCGCGAGCGTAATCTGGTAACCTAGTTGCGCTCGGTGTGATCTAGCCAGTCTCTGGAGGTCCACGTTTGCAAGACCAGTAATGAAGCGTACACACTGTACCTCCGCTGTCAGGTCTTGACGAGAACGGCGTAAGTAGTCGTTGTACTTCTTAGTAAAAAGCGCGTAACTCATCGTGTTGCTCTGTGTAAAACTTAGCAAAGCTTTAATTGCGTCATCCTGAATGTTCGGAAGAAACGTAGACTTGCGTATCTCCGTAACAAGCTCGTTGTACGTAGATGGAATTGGAGGACGATTTTTCCGGTTCAACCACCATCCACCAAGGAGTCCAGAAAACTGTGAAGTAACCCAGAACACTGCATCGTACGAGTCAGCTGCAATCCCAAGCATTACAAAACGCTGAGGCTGAGCTTCGAGCCAATCCTCCAGTACAGGTGGGTCTTGACCATTCTGGTACGGTGAAGTAATGGCAGCCTTACGCTGAGTCTCCGTAAGAGTCACTGATAGTCCTGCCAAGTTGTGGGTAGGCATCGGCTTTCCCACTCGTAAATCTGTAGGTCCCACTCCAGTCAGTCGGTTGATGTGTCCAACAATCAGCAGCCAGACAGAACCAGAGTCGACCGTTGTAAACCGGGGGTACATGTGGAGCTGTCTCGGGATAGACGTGTCTTCATGCATGACTGGAACATGTTGTGTCATTGCTCGATA
>JAPMLY010000305.1:0-137500 GCA_026401115.1 Tetraselmis chui
CACCGCATTACCAAACCCGATAAAACCACCGCATCCTCTCCCTCCGCCGTCATTGACGCGGTACACTCTCACTTCGCTAGCGAACTCGGCTGCGCCACCCCACACGAACTACCCACCCCCCCATGGGAACTCCCCGACAACCCCGACAACTTTACCATCGAACCCCGCGGTGACCCCTCTCTCACCCTTGCCGACATGATTACCCGCGACACTTTCGATAAAACCCTCAACTCCCTAGGCACCGGCAAAGCCCCCGGCCCCGACGGTATCCCCAATGAAATAATCAAATTCCTACCACCGGCGACCCGCTCCGCCCTCTTCTCTCTCCTCTCCCTCCTAGCACACAAATCCTACACCCCTCCTGATTGGTGCCACAGCACAACATGCCTCCTACATAAAAAAGGCGACCCCTCCCTCCTCGATAACTACCGCCCTATCGCCCTCATGAATAACCTCCTTAAACTATGGACAGCACTAATCAAAGATGCAGGCTCGAAGTACGCCGAAACCCACGGCATTCTCAGCGACCAACAGGACGGATTCCGACAACACCGCAGTATCCACGACGCCCTCTCCTCCCTCATTATGACAATGGAGGACGCGAAACTCCACAACAAAGACATCTACGTCATGTACGCAGATTTCAAAGGCGCCTTCAACGCCGCGGACCACCGTATCATGTTCAAACACATGCGTCAACTCGGTATGCCCCCCACCTTTGTCGACACATGCGAACACCTCTACGGGGTCTCAACCACAGACTATATTACACCACATGGCCCCACCCCTTCTATAGACATTAATCGCGGAACCCTCCAGGGCGACACCCTCTCCCCCTTTCTATTCACCCTCTTCCTTGAACCCTTTCTTCGCTGGCTCACGGTGGGAAGCCGGGGATACCGCCCAGGCCCCCCCGCTACTAACGTCGACCCCACAGAACCCACAGCCACATACCCAGGACACGGCTTCGCCGACGACCTCAGCCTCGCCACGGGCTCGACCCCCAACATGACCATCCAGCTCAGAAAACTCTCCCTCTTCAGCGCCTACACGGGCATGACCGTCAACATCCGCAAATGCTGCATCACCGGCGCGCTCTGGCGCACAGGCAACGCCCTCACCCTCGCCAACACTACCCTCCTCGCATCCCGCCTGCAAACTCAGTTCATCTCCCTAAACTCCACCCCGGCCCCCATCCCCTCCATTGGCCCCAAGGACACATACCGCGTCCTAGGGGTAGAACTGAACACCTCCCTCAACTTCACCAAACACTGGCAAGAACTCAAACGTACCACTGCATCCCTCATCACCACCCTTTCCACCTCCCCACTAACACAATCCCGCAGAATCAGGGTCATCCGTGGACTCCTCATCGGAAAGCATTTCACCCTCCAGCTCGGCCTCTTCACCGACTCCCAACTCGACACTCTCGAAGGACAAATCTGCCGCGCACTCCGCTCCGCCGTCTCCTCGGTACGTAACCTTCCCCGCACCGCCCTTCACCGCCCTACCTCAGACCTAGGATACGGCCTCCCCTCCCTCAAAGCCCACGCCGCACAACTCACAGTTTGCCACCTACATAAAATCATGAACAACTCAGGCTACAGAGGCCACATGGCCCGCGCACACATACGCACCCTATCCACCACGTACTCCCACTGGCCCTCGGAATCCATCATGTCAACCTGTTACACCCCACCCACACTAAAGTGCTTAGTCAGAGCTCAACGCGATGCGGGCACCCTATTCCACAACATCCCTCCACTCTCCCTCACCAACCCTATCGCCTCCACAATCCGCGCCCACTTCACCACTCAAGACAACGCCCTCCTCGCCTCACTCCGGGACAAAGCCACACACATCACCGACCCTCACACATATAAACAAGCCTACTGCGATTTCTCTCCCCGCAAAACACACGCCTCCCTCCTACCCCGCCTCACCCCCCTCTGGAAAAGTAACATCACCTCGTGGCCACAAGTCCTCCTCAGAGCCACCTCATCCTCCTTCATCCTCAAATCATGCAAATCCATCACCACACTCACGGGGTCCACCACCCCACTCTCAGTTCCCATCCGCCTCCTCGCCGCAATCCTCACTGAACCCCTCGATACTATCCACAACCGCCTCCCCATCACAAGCCTCACTACCAACCAAGCATCCCCCCCCACCACTATACACCCCTCATGGATTCCCCTCCTCTCCCCTCACCTCCCCCGCTCACCCCCCACCCTCTCATCCGGCATCTACACCTCCCGCACCACTCACCCCACCCCCACCGCACCCACCACACACTTAGACACAGAATACCTCACCCCCTCAGACCACCACTACCCCCCCTGCGACGTAACACGCATCATTTCCAAACACAAGGACACAGAATACGGCCAAACGCAGTACATGGTTGAATGGGCCCCGGAACACCTCACGGAATGGGACATTCAGTTACAACTCGACGACGGCTTCCGCCTCATCTCCTCCACTCCCACATCGGTATGCCTCCCCTCCCCCTCCCCCACCGCCTGCTCCATCTGTCATGACCCCCTGCACATAGAACCCTCCTCCACCTGCTGCACATGCCCGCACTTTGCCATACACTCCCAATGCCGCCCAGCTCAGGGACCCGCCACATGGCAGTGCGAGTGGTGTGCTCGCGGCCAACAACACGACCTCACCCACCTCCACGAAGTGCAGTGGGCCCCATGCCTACAACTCCACGACACCATCAGTGAGACCCCCTCCGGCCCCACCGCCCTCACCGCATTTAACTCAGGCTATGTCCCCTCCACCACACCCATTTTGCCAGAACCCGGACCCCCTCCGTGGTCACACCCCCTAATCACATTCAACCATGACCCCATCAACCCCGACCTCGACATGCTCCCTACCGGTAAATTCGCTATCCACGCACACCCATCACTCCACGACACCACCATACTCTGCACTCCCGACGGCCGCGCGGTCACCACCCTTAACGGCCCCCGCGTCCGCCACCTCTACCAACTCTTTCGCCCCGACCTCTCGCAGCATACGTTCGAAGAGGAGGTCTACCACCTCCTCACCCGCCTAGGTTCCCGCTCAGAAATCCACTCACCCACACCCGCCACCACCACCCGTAATAGATGGGCCACCAGAGAAGACCTCCTCACAGCTCTCCGTCACACATTCCGCATCCAGACAGAACTCTACTCCGACCCCCTCAATAAATCCCTTCACTCCCACACCTACCACTCCCTCTACCCCGAAGATATAGTCTTCTCATCTAGCGGCAGCAATGCCCCGCACACCTGGCAAGGCACCAACATAGCCAACCCCGAATACGACCACGAATGCATGAGACGAGCCATGGAACACGCAATCACCAGCGCACACCTCACAGCCCCTCACACACCCAGCGCAACCATCCTCATCCTCCCCCGATGGGAACACACACCCTACCGCCACTCCAAATACATCAACTCCCCATACACCCACCACCTTTACACCCTCCCCAATGACGCAAACACCTTCCTACCCCCCGACCAACACACTGGCAACCCCACCCCTACCCCATTCGGCACACGATGGATGGTCGACATATACCTCGTCGCCAACCCCCTCGCACTCTCCACCCTCCCATCACCCACAGCCATGACCGCACTTCACAACACTCTCGAATCTATCTACGACACTCACCTCCCCAACCCCATCATCACCCCCCCTCCTCCACACCTCTTTGGCACCTACTCACCCCACTCAGCGGGTATATACCACCGCCCCCCAAACCCAACTCACCCCCTCACATACCCCCTCCCGGACCGCGTGCATCTAACGTACCCCCCCACCAGAGGCACCCCTGCTTGGAACTGGCAGGACTTTGTATACACAGACGGCTCGAAAAAAGGAAGCTCGTCCCCCCTCGGAGCAGCAGCTACCCACCCCGCCTCGGACACCAAAATCAAAATCATGGTGACCTCTACCCCTCCCTCACATACAATAAATCGCGCTGAATTAGCTGGCATAGATATAGGCCTCCAACTTGGCCGCACCCACCTCCTCACAGACAGTGCGTGCTCCCTCCGCCTCATACAAGGTTACTTAAACTGCCCTTCCGCTTACCGCCACAACATTCACCGCGACACCCTCTTATCCATCACACACACCCTTAAAACCCGCTGCGACGCAGGCATCCGTACACACCTCGGCAAAATCAAAGCCCACAACCATTCCCTAGGCAACGACCTCGCAGACACCCTCGCCAACCTCGTCGCGGATGGTCACCCACCCGACACTACATACACCACAGGTTCAGAGGTCACGATAGGCCACTGGACATGGCCATACACCCTCATCCCACAAACCCTAGGGGACCCCATACCCTACAGATACACCAACCTCAAAACCGACGCACACACCTACAGCACAAAACACACACACACTCCTCTCTCGCAAACAACCAAACACGGAGCCCTCCTCGCCCGCGCCGCGAAGGACGGCGCCGATTTCTCTTACCACAAAAAACACTCAACCCTCACAAATATCCAGTTCACACACAAACAAGAATTCATGTGGGGCGTCCACAACACCCGCCTACTTACTCACAACCCCACCCTGCGCTGCCCCCTATGTGGCCAATTCACTAGCAACGGCCACATGGCCGGTAACTGCCCCTCTATGTCTGGTCTAAGACAGGACCGACACAACAGCGCTCTGCAACTCCTACTCTCCCTACTGGAACGCCACAACGGAGGACGCTGGGAAACCATCACCGCAGACTTCGGTAACAAACCCATAAAATCGTTTGCTTCCCCCACCCCTGCCCACACTCCACTTGACTGCCACCCACCTCACCCCACCCACATGCCCACCCGACTTGTTGCTGCTGACGAAGGTCTCTCGCCTGACTCCCTAACCTCATGCCCCGCCGTCCTCCCCCCTGAGATTCTCCCCCCCCTGCTTCGTCCCCCTGCACACAAACCTGACTTCATCCGCATCCTCGAACCCCGATTCGTTGGTCACTCCAACGGTCGCCGACGCTACGCATCCATAAAAAAGATTCAGATAGGGGAATGGAAGTACTGCACAGACAACAACCTCTCCCACACAGCCGACCTCATACGATCCAAATACACACCCCTTGCAAACGCCATCAGAAGCCACTGGCCAGGCACAGTGGTTGACATCCTCCCCATCGTCATGAGCCGCACAGGTACACCGCACTCCTCCACCATCACGAGTCTCACCTCCCTTCTCACCGCCCGCACCGACCCTCCTGATAAACTCGTCTCCAAAGCACACCTCGACACGTCTCGCATTCTTGCACAACTCCACACGCATACTGTCCAATGGCTGCATCACCTCCTACTCATATACCGCATCAAGTCCCGCACGACCTCCCGCCGCGCATCCGCACATTGCCCTTTACGGTCTAGCCTTGACTTGTAAGTTCCCTGTATGGCATAGTTGGGAGGGCCCAGAGACAGCAGCCGACGCATCCGGCTTTTGGTGAAAAACCGGCGCATACGGTACATGTTGTAAACAATTTCAATTTCAATTTCTTAGAACTATCTAGAGACGAACTATCTAGAAGAGATACTGCTAGTAACTCTGTATTGTCGAGGAAAATACGGCGATACAATTGTACTGCCGTGATGACAATAAAAGAGTCACTGAATATCGCTAAGATACATGTACCATTTAGAGGAAATAAATAATGTCAGATACTAGCACTTAGTTGAATGGCTAGGATATGACACTCTCCCCTCCTTAAGCACCAGCGTCCTCGCTGTGCAGTACTCAAGGTCTTGGTTTCTTGGGGGTTCTTGTTGGCCAGCGATTGCGAAATCTAACAAAGTCAGGGGTCCCAATAAATTATCGATAAACATCCGGTCGAAGAAATTCGGAAAAGATGTTTAAGTGGTCGACTCCTCGCATGGGTTCCCCAAGTGTCCTCGCTAGGTACGTTGAACGGTGCCGCCCAGCGAACTTTGAACAAAAGTCCAGTGTTGTTGGAGTTAAAAGCCACATCGAGTATTTGGTCGACTTCAAATCGCTTCGCATCGTGCACAATCGGAATTGGCTGCGCACTGTCGGCCTGTTCTGTGTCTACATTCCATCTTTCCAGTAGACTGGCGCGTACAATATCATGAATCCGTACTCCAGAAGGTAGCTTAAGCCGAAATGCAACCGGGGAAACTTCCTCAGTAATGAGAAACGGTCAAATGTAGCGGTCGCGTAGTTTAGAACATGGTTGTTGTACAAATCGTAGATTTGTCGCCTTGAGCTTACCTTTTTTTTTTTTTTTTGCGCCCCCGGGTTATGAGCTTAACTTTGTCGCCAACTGTAAAAGGTACTGGTAACCGGTGCCGATTTGCAGCATCTTGCATGTGTGCCTGGGCTGCTTTGACGCAGTCGTGGGCAAATCTGTGCATCTCGACCAGAATCTTTACTTGCTCCGGTAAAGTACGGCTAGGCTCGTTATCTTCAAATGTAGCCGTCGTTGGAGATGTCGGCTCGAATCCCAGCGTCGCCTTAAATGGAGACATAGTCGTTGACGTAGAAACCGCTGCGTTGATCGCGAACTCCACGTTGGTAAGGTGTTGAACCCAATCGTCGTGCAAGGGGTGCACATAGCATCGTATGACTTGCTCCCATGTCTGGTTTACTCGTTCAGTTTGGCCATATGTCTGGGGATGATAGCTCGTAGAGATATTAAGCTTGGTGCCAACAGCCCTAAATAGGGTTTGCCAGAAGTCGCTCATGAACCGGGGATCTCGATCGGATATTAATTTCCGTGGTAAGCCAAAATGCCGAAAAACAGCGCGGTGCATAACTTTTGCTAATTGTTCCGTTGTAATCGTTTTTGTAATTGGCTCGACAATCGTCCGTTTCGTAAGCATACAGACGAATACCACCATAGCATCATACCCATCGCACTCATGAAGGTCCGTAATCAGGTCAAGCGATACATGCTCAAAGGGCCTGGTCGGTACCTCATGCGATTGAAGGAGTCCATAAGGCTTGTGTCGCGCTGCCTTGTTGCGTTGACAGGTAACACAGATGCGTACATAGTGTTGTACTCTCCGCTTCATGTTAGGCCACCAAAACGTCCGGGTCACTACTGCCAATAGTCGAATAATACCAAGATGTCCCGCGGTCGGTGCGTCGTGTAGTTCGTACAGTACTCTTGATCGCAATGTAGAGACGTTCGGCACATACAGTCTTGTCCCGTAGGCGTACAAGAGTCCATTAGATTGACGTACCAGCCAGGTAGGCAGAGATTTCCGGGTAAGCAGATATTTATCCGAGTCATAAGCGTTTTTGATTTCCGCATGAAGTCCAGAGTCAGGGTGTAACCGGGATTCCAGGGGAAAATCTGCGCGTGTAACTCGCATTATGCTTCGTCGTTGGTCCAATCGCGTAACAGTTGCAGCTTCTGTAATGAGTCCTTCCGGTCACGTCGGCGAGACAGAGCGTCTGCATGGTTGACTACTCCCTTCTTGTATACGATGTCCATCTGTCGCTGGTAAGGTGCTAAAACTTGAAGCCATCGCACATGTCGAGTAGACAAAACGCGCTGCCGAAAGAAGTGTCGCAACGTGTCATGGTCCGTAATTACTGTAAATCCCGCCGCGCCATCTAAGAAGCAACGGAACTTCAGTAGAGCGTCGCGAACTGCCAGTAGCTCTTGTTCGTGGACAGGGTAGTGTACCTCATGCTTGTTCATCTTTCGAGCATGGTACGCAACATGTTGTAATCCAATACCTTGGTCTTGTAACAGCACAGCTCCTAGTGCAAATCCAGAAGCATATGTGTACAGTGTGTACCTTGCATTAGGAGAAGTGTCAGGAATTACCATGATTGGTGCACGTACCATCGCGCCTTTAATTTGCTCGAATGCTGACTCGGCTTGAGGAGTCCAACGAAATTCCGGTGTCTTCTTGGTCAGGTCCGTTAATGGGGTTCCTAGGGTTGCGAATTGGTTGATAAGCCTCCGGTAATATCCAACAAGTCCCAGAAATCCACGTACTTCAGTCACAGATTTCGGTCGGTGCCAATTTTGTACTGCCTCCACCTTGTCGGGGTCCATTCGGATCTGTCCAGCTTCCACCACATGCCCAAGGAAATTGACGCTCGATCGCCCGAAGTAACACTTAGAGAGTTTGATATGCAACTTGTGTCGCTGCAGCTCTCGTAACACGAGTCGAATATGCTCGAGGTGTTCGTCGGCCGTCTTATTGTAGATCAACACGTCGTCCAAATATACCACGCAGAATTTGCCAAGGTACGGGGCCAAAACTCGATTCATCATCGCTTGGAATCCAGCTGGGGCGTTACAAAGTCCAAAGGGTAGAACGCAGTACTCGAACAATCCGTAATGAGTTCGGAATGCTGTCTTATGTATATCTATCGCGCTCCTTGACTCGAACTTGATGATATCGCGCTCCTTGACTCGAACTTGATGATAGCCTTTATACAGGTCCATCGTGCTGAAATAATGAGCCCCATATAGCGAGTCGAGTAATTCATCAATCCGGGGTAACGGTGTTCGGTCTTTCCTCGTAAGGTCATTGAGTTTCCGATAGTCTACGCGCATGCGCATGGTACCATCCTTCTTGCGTACAAATAAGATCGGGGCACCGTACGGAGCTTTAGACGGACGAATCCATCCTTTTGCGAGTAAGTCTTGTAATTGTACCTGAACCTCCCGGAGTTCTGCTGGTGACATACAGTACGTTCGCTCCTCAGGTGGTTCATCGCACTCCAAATTAATTTCAAAGTCGCACTCGCGAGTTGGCGGTAGACCGTCAGGCTCCTTGATGATGTCCGTAAACTCATTCAGGGAATCTCGTAACGAAGTCGTCCACTCAGGTTGTTGATCAGTATTGATGTCGTCGATCGCGTCTTGTACTTCTCGTAGTCCAATCACGAAGAGGTCTGCTGGTTGTTGCCTAAGCAGCTTTGCCATCGCATCCGCCTCCAAGTGATGTACTGTCACAGGTACGGTGTACTCGTCGCCAGACACCATAGCTTCGCCAGTTTTTCGGTCGCGAATCGTTTTAGTAGACCAATCTATATCCGGGTTGACGGCTTGTAACCAAGGTTGACCGAGGATGATGTCGAATTTATCCAGTTCTGTCATAATTGCGTCTAGACGTATATCAAGGGTCCCTATTGTGAGCACTTCATTCCGTAGTCGCTGGCGAGTCGTAGTTGTACTACCATATGCCAATTTTATCCGGTATTTTTCTCCAGTAACCGTCGGAATGTGATGCTCCCGTACCCACTCAGCCTTGCAAATTTTTTCCGAAGCGCCAGAGTCAACCAAAATACGGTATCGATGTCCGCGTAAGGTGCCTCCCAACACAAATAGACTTGTTCCAGACTGGGTTGTGGATACATGCAGCGTCGCAGGAACATTGTCTTCTAGTCGGACGTTCTTGTTCATCCACCCGTCGATCGGTTTCCCAAAAGTCTCGTAACGAAGAGGGAATTACTAATCTCCACGAACTAGATAACCCGTACGCCGTGCCGAAATTAATTCCTTCCAAGTAGCCCATACTGCCTGAGAAGTTAACGTAGCGTCCGGTATCGATCCGGGTCGAACGCGAGCGATATACACGTAGCGCTTATTCTGTCCGGAAGACTCCGTCCCTAAAAGGCGTAAATTTGTGTCGCTCACCTTAAATCCAGTCGTCTCCGTAAGAGCTCGCACTGTTGTGCATTCCGGGGTCGCGTCTTCAATCTCATGTTTGCCACCAAGAAACCATACCATGCCAGTGTCCTCTTTCGCGAGTAACACTCGTCGGCCATCGGTAACAAGAGTAGTCGAGTGAGTCCAATAGGTCTTCGGGGGATTCTGTAGGTTCTGAGGCAGAAATCGAACTCGATCGGTGTCGTCGACGTAGACTTGCGTCGTCCATCTTGTCGGTCCAACATCTTGCCTTCTTCCTTCTATTCCGTCATTCGTAGGGCAGGTAAACACATGTTCTTTCGCCGCCAGCTCGTCGACAAGTCGGAAATTTCGCAGCAGCTCGAACCATGGTTTTGCCCTCCATTTTGGAACCACTATAACCGCTCTCAGATGGGGATGAAGCAGTTTACTCCGCAAATAATGGCCCAACAAATCTTCTAATTCATTAAATGGCGCATTTAGCCAAATTCTCCGGTACTTTTGTAAATCTCTCTCCTGAAATGGGCGCGCCGGACAGCAAAAATCCTCCGCCAGTTGAGAATTAAGGCCGTCATTATCGCTAGCTCCATCTAAGTCGAAAAGTCCGTAGGTCTGAGAGTACTTTAGGAAATACTCCCTATTTATCATCCAGTCGCTAAAGTCCTTGCTCCTAAAGACTGGCCTCAATGTCGTTTGAGGTAACGAATTTCGTACTTCTTCTGTTCTGGTCTCTTCCTGAGTCGTTGTAGGAGACGAAACCTCATCATGTAGCTTGCCGCGAGCTGCCGACTCAGGTCTCATTTTCCCGGCCGGGATTTCCTCGTCATGTCGTTCTTCTTGTTCTTTCTGTCTGGGCAGTCGATAGCGATGTGTCCCTTCTTGTGGCAAATGAAGCACTTGCCCTCCTTCTTAAATCTGTCGACCTCCTCTTGAGTGAGGCGTCTAATCTCGTACAGCTCCCGCGGCTTTTCTTCGGTCGCGCCATGCGATTCTTCCTCCGACTCACTGTCGATCTCCTCCGTTGCCTCTGAAAAGTCGATGTCTTCTTCGATGGCGTTCATTCGGCCTCTCGAACGTTGGGTCGTCTCAATCTTGGTCTCCGCTGCCTCCGCTCGCAGAGCTGCCTCGTGTAGGGTCTTAGGGTTTTTCAGGGCAACCTCCTTATGAATCGAGGGTCTCAAACCGCGCTGGAAGTCATGTACGTTATCTTCTTCATGACGGTGAGGAAGCTCCAATAATTGTTCTCGAAAATAGTTTGCATACTTCAGGACCGTGGTTTTATGTCGCGCTTTGTCCAAATTCAATCTCGCTTGTTCCGCCGGTGTTCTTCCGCAGAATTCCTGAATTAAGGATTTCTCCATCTCAGAAACTCCGGAAAATCCTCCACCGACTTCATCTCCAGTCTGCGCAACTTGGGAGTACCACCACTTTGATAGTGGGCCTTCCAGAAAGCCAGATACCCAGTACACTCCTCTTTGCTCTTCAGGGTTAACGCTGTGATACCGTAGATACCCTCGTGCATGTCGGAACCAGTTTCTCAGCTCGTCGATGTTAGTCGTAGCGATGCTCTTGATCTTGGCTGGTTTGACATCGTTCGGCATCATGCTTGGCATCTCTCGCGTCCTCTCCGGTCTCAATTGTTCTCCTCGAAGAAAATTCTCCGTTTTTCGGCTTCTGTTCACTCGTCCTTCAAAATGTCTGAAACCGTTGTCGGCGTGGTCACGCAGTTGAGATAGCTCAATCGAAAAAGTGTCAACTCGGTTACTTAGTCATTGTAGCATCTCGGTGACGTGTACCGACATAGGCTCCATCGTGGGACTCAATCCTCCTCGCACTGCATGTCTTCCACCATCTGTCGACGTCGGCTGTGTCGGCCTAGAAGGCGCCCCCTCTGGTCGACCATCAACTTCATGTGGTAGTCTCTCTCCTGCTCGGTTAGACATCTTCGTCTCGTCTAGCTGTTTTGAGGCTCCGAAACCACGTGTGAGGTGCTACTTTGGTTAGTTTAAGTTGGCAACCTTAGACTAATAGTAGAACCTAATCTCTGGATCTAATTATACGACGTAGAGAGAATTAATAAGATTGTCTTAGGAACATGGTTTCTTACAATCTGGGTGTGGCGTAAATCTGGTCTGTACCGGTCTCTTCCGCTCTACCAGTAAGTCCCCGTCTTAAATATCCACACCTCAGGTGTTCTAGAAACAGCCTTAGAACCTGTAGCTTGTGGTGTCTGCTAACTAAACCAAACTATTACTAGTGATACAGATTATCTAAGATTATCTGTACCGTCTACCTAGCCTTATCGCACAAGCTCTTAGAACTATCTAGAGACGAACTATCTAGAAGAGATACTGCTAGTAACTCTGTACTGTCGAGGGAAAATACGGCGATACAGTTGTACTGCCGTGATGACAATAAAAGAGTCGCTGAATATCGCTAAGATACAGGTACCATTTAGAGGAAATCAATAATGTCAGATACTAGCACTTAGCCAAATGGCTAGGATATGACAACCAAACACACACACACACACCCCTCTCGCAAACAACCAAACACGGTGCCCTCCTCGCCCGCGCCGCGGAGGACGGCGCCGCTTTCTCTTACCACAAAAAACACTCAACTCTCACAAATATCCTGTTCACACACAAGCAAGAATTCATGTGGGGAGTCCACAACACCCGCCTTCTTACTCATAACCCCACCCTGCGCTGCCCCCTATGTGGCCAATTCACTAGCAACGGCCACATGGCCGGTAACTTCCCCACCATGTCTGGCCTAAGACATGACCGACACAACAACGCGCTGCAACTCCTACTCTCCCTACTGGAGCACCACAACGGAGGACGCTGGGAAACCATCACTGTTGACTTCGGTAACAAACCCATAAACTCATTTGCTTCCCCCACTCATGCCCACACTCCGCTTGATTGTCACCCACCTCACCCTACCCACATGCCCACCCGCCTTGTTGATGCTGACGAAGGTCTCTCGCCCGACTCCCTAACCTCGTGTCCCGCCGTCCTCCCACATGAGATTCTCCCCCCCCGCGCTACGACCCCCCGCACACAAACCCGACTTTATCCGCCTCCTCGAACCTAGATTCGTTGGCCACACAAACGCTCGCCGCCGTTACGCATCCATCAAAAAGATTCAGATAGGGGAATGGAAGTATTGCACGGACAATAACCTCTCCCAAACAGCTCACCTCATACGTGCCAAATACACACCCCTTGCAAACGCCATCCGCAGCCAATGACCAGGCACAATGGTAGACATCCTTCCCATCGTCATGAGCCGCACATGTACACCGCACTCCTTCACCATCACGAGTCTCGCCTCCCTACTCACCGCCCGCACTGACCCTCCTGACAAACTCATCTCCAAAGCACGCCTCGACACGTCTCGCATCCTTGCACAGCTCCACACGCATACGGTCCAATGGCTACATCATCTCCTACTCATATACCGCATCAAGTCCCGCACGACCTCCCGCCGCGTCTCCGCACATTGCCCCCTCGCACGACCCTAAATACACGCAACCCTTGCCTCGTCTTGCACAACTCCCCGGGGGGGAGTAAAACCCCCGAACATCCATGGAGAGGTTGGATTTAGGTGGTTAACGGTCTAGCCCTGACTTGTAAGTTCCATGCATGGCATAGTTGGGAGGGCCCAGAGACAGCAGCCGGCGCATACGGCTTTTGGTGTAAAACCGGCGCATACGGTACATCTTGTAAACAATTTCAATATCAATATCAATATGAACGCGCATGAACGTCCGTTGCGGTTCCGAGCAATATGAATATTATTGAAAACAATGCAAAAATTGTTGGCGTGCGTGCACATCACATAAAAATTTGAAATTTGAAATTAAACACTCCAATACCAGTAAAACCGGCTGGAGTCTCTGGCCCCCCCTTATGCTATGCCATACAGGACTTAGAAGCGTGAGGTAGACCGTTAACCACTAATCCCAACCTCTCCAATGGCAATAACAGCGTAATAATTTTGTAATCAAGAAAAATAGATCTAAAAATAATAAATCCACTTATCGAGAAATGCAAAACTAAACTGTTGCTCGACCTTCACGATGCACGGCCCGCTCCCGCCGAACCGGGGTGTCGACCGGCCTAGGCCGGTCGGCGTTCGGGAGGGACGACGGGCCAGCCTAATCTAGCTCCCGCGTGACTTCGGTCTTGCCGAAGGTAGGAGGGGAAAGGATGGCCAAAAACCCCTCCTCGCGCGGTCTCTCGTCGATCCGGCCGCTCCTCCCCGTAAACCCCGCCCCAAGGTCTTGCCGCGTCCACCGACGCGGCGGTCCTCCGTGTCGAGGTCCCTCATCACCTCGAGGACAGGTGGGGGGGACCGAGACACACAGACATAGAAAAAACTAGCGCTCCTGCCTCCGCGCATGAATTTTCCCCGCTCATTTCCCCGGTTTTTTCTCTGTCTGGTACCCAGGTACCTGTCGGTTTTCCGGCATGTGGCCGTACCCTCCCCCCTCTGATCGCGCGTCCACCGAGCAGCCTTTTCTTGAGCGGGGGCCTCCGCGCTCACCCGGGCCCACGCTCAAGGACCCCTAGTAGGAGTATGAAGGTCTGTCGGGGTAGTGGGTGTCGAAGAGGGGGGGGGGGAGGTCACCGTAGCCGGATCCGGCGGGCCGCGGGCGCCCGGAATAAAATAAAACCCTCCGTGCCGGGTTTTCCGGCGGCGCCGACCCAAAGGGTCGTCGCCGCCAGATCGTGTCGCTCCTCCCGTCGCGACCGTCCTCCTTGCCGTCCCAGCTAACTCCTCCCCCCGGGAGATGACGCTGGACGACGTAACGGCGCGCTAGTGAGCGCCCTACCCTGGTGCTGCTCCCCAACTAGCTCGACGCCGGGTACGGACATTATTTTTGTATCCGAAAAAAGCCCTCCGTACAAGGCTTCCGGCGGCGGCTGATCCTGAGGATCGCCGCCGCCTCATATAGCCGCTCCTCCGTCTGCGACTAGCCACCGGCATGTGCCATGTCTTGCCTCACCCCTCGGCAAGGTTCGACCGGCACATGGCTGGTCGACGGCTAGCGAGCGCCCTTTCCTGGCGCTGCTTCCCGGCTGGCCACCGCCAGCTCCAACACCCGCCTCCCACCGCTGATCCGGCCGTACCCTCCTCGCCATCAAACGCTGCCGTAGAACAGGCCCCACCGCTCAAAGGAAGGCTGTATTTAGGAGTATTTGTACGCGAAAAAACATATCGGACGGGCCGAGCGGGAGATCTTGGCGCCGGTAGTGCACAAAAATTATTTTTTCAAAAGCCCTCTGTAGAGGGCTTTCCCGAGAGCTGCTGATCTCACGGATCGAGTTGTCGGCCCTCTTAGCCCCTTACCGTGCCATGCATGGCACGGCTACGGGGTTGCCATCGCCCACCACGGGGAGGTGAGGGGATGCCGACGGGCATGCGAGCGCACCCCCCTCCGGGGCCGCCGCCGCTGCGCCGCCGGCGGGCGCCCACATCACATATATTAAGACATACGAATCAGCTCCGTCCGTCTACCTTTCTACCCACCTTTCTCTCTCATACACGCATACATGCAAAGTTTAACTTGCATACAATCTGAGCTCACCGTTATGTAAAAGGTATGCATGTGAAGAGTGCATACACTTATTTACTCTCTCACACAATCACACACAAAGTTCACACCACAAATGCATTTTTAACGCACGCACTCCATTCACCCAATCAACCGTATTCACACTTGCCCTTTTGGACTTAAAGAAACACCCAGAAATACACAGCGCACACAAAACACCCGCCAGGTGAAAAGTCGCAAAAAAGTTTGCACACACATATGCGCGCGATTGTGTGTAATCGGCGCCAGTCTATCGAGCACCAATCAACCTGTCATGTGCTGAAATTTTGACAGTGGTATCGTCTCAGTATCTAAAGCACACCAAAGCCACAAATCCGCTCATTTCTTTCCCTGCATGTTCCCCCCATCCCTCTTCTAACAAACACGCACCGGTGCACTCGCCTGGAAAACATAGCCCAAACCACAAACTTGAAGTGCATGCTTTCCATGCACGGATTCCAAAAATGCAAGAGGCACGCAAGCGAACATATTCACATACTGTATGCACACGCACACCCGCATATATGCAAAATCAGACACACAAACCCACACACAAACCTTCAAACATATGCACACACTCACACTTACCAGCATACACAGACGCACACTCGCTTTCTCAAAAGAACACACACTCACTCGCACACGCGAGCATTGACACACCCACACACTTTCTATATCTCTCACAAACACACACGCACGCACACATTTAAACACACATATGCACACACAACAAACATGCGCGTGTGTATGCGCGCACACACGCACACTCACAAACACACACGCGCATGATCTCTCTCTCCCTTTTTCTGTCTCTCTCCCTGTCTCTGACCACGCAGTCCTAAACACCCCCCCTTCCCACATACACACACACACGGGGGCGCGCGCGCACTCTTCCTAACACAAACCACATACTCGCAAGCACAGTAACAGACACGCACTTGATGTTTTACAGACACACAAACGCGCCCTCTCTCTCTCTCTCTCTCACACACACACACACACACACATACACACAGTCGCAAACACACGCATGCACAGTCACAAACACGCGCTATCTCTATCTATCTCATTTACCACCCACCACACTCTGAATCTCACACAACCCACACGCACAATCACAATTACACACACAAACACGCACTCTGTCTATCTCTCTCATTCACCACCCACCACACTCTGAATCTCACACAGCCCACACGCACAATCACAATTACACACACAAACACGCACTCTGTCTATCTCTCTCATTCACCACCCACCACACTCTGAATCTCACACAGCCCACACGCACAATCACAATTACACACACAAACACGCACTCTGTCTATCTCTCTCATTCACCACCCACCACACTCTGAATCTCACACAGCCCACACACATGCACACTCGCCCGCGCGCTTCCTCTCACACACACACAAACACGCACTATCTCTATCTCTCTTATTCACCACCCACCACACTCTGAATCTCGCACAACCCACACACATGCATACCCGCGCGCGAGCTTTCTCTCTCTCTCACACAAACCACACGTACGATCATACACACAAACACGTGCTCGCTCTATCTCTCTCATTCACAACCCACCACACTCTGAATCTCACACAAACCATAAATATACACACTCGCGCGCGTTTTTTCTCACACACACAAACCACACGCACAATCACACACACACAAACACAAACACGCGCTCTCTCTTTCATTCACCACAAACCACACTCTGAATCTCACACAAACCACACACAAACACACGCGCGCGCGCCTTCTCTCTCACACGCACACACACAAACACGCACTCTCTCTCTCTCATTCACCGCCCACCACATTCTGAATCACACACAAACCACACGCACAATCATACACACATACCCACAAACACGCACTCTCTCTATCTCTCTCATTCACCACTCACCACACTCTGAATCTCACACAAATCACACGCACACACGCACAATCATCACACACAAACACGTGCTCGCTCTATCCCTCTCATTCACCACCCACCACATTCTGAATCTCGCACAACCCACACACATACACACTCGCGCGCGCTTTCTCTCATACACACAAACCACACGCACACACACAATCACACACACAAACACGCACTCTCTCTATCTCTCTCATTCACCACCCACCAAACTGTGAATCTCACACAAAACACACGCATACACACACACAGACACACACACACACACACACCCGCGCGCGCGCTTTCTCTCTCATACACACAAACCACACGCACAATCACACACACACACACACACACACACACACACACACACAATCACACACACACACACACAAACACACACAAACACGCGCTCCCTTTATCTCTAACAAACCACATACACGATCACGCATACACTTCGTCATACGGACACAAACACACCCACATGTACCCTCTCTAACACACGTATAAACCAAACACACACACACACACACACACACACACACACACACACACACACACACACACGTGCGCGCGCACACACACACGTGCGCGCGCACAGACAGACGCACAGCAACACACAAACACACCCATACACACAGTCCCCCAGTGTTGCGGTAGGAGCTTTACTATCATCCACGACGAAAGTGTAACCCAAGAATTACCGCGCGCAGGCGCTCGCTCGCTCGTTCTTTCATCTACCACGCTCGTATTTTACATTATTCCCGTTTCACCTAATTACTTTTGCCTGATCTGCCTGTAAAACCGACACCGAGATCCAATGATGTAGACTGTTATTGGCCTGCGCATAGTCAAGGCGGGCTATGGCGACGACTGTATATCGTCGACTGTATCGCGGTTGTATCTGTGTATCGCGGAGATATCTGTCTGTTACAGATGCGACGCGACCACTCGTCTATAAAGCACTAAAGCAGAGGGGTAGCTCGAGTGTTTCTCGCGCCACCGTTTGGGACCGCTAACGGTATCCGGCCGGCCCACTCTCTATACTTCCAGATTCGCAGACTCGGCCGCCCAACTGTCTGAAGACCATCTGCGCTGTCGTTTTGGGGGGAAGGTTGCCGCGGCACGAGGCGCCGTACCGTACGAACTGTACGAGAGCGTCGTGACCTGATAAGATTTCCGGGGAGCACGTACACCCGTACCTACTTGAAGCCCAAAAATACAATGCGGTACGGGTACTGACGTCAAAAGTATACATGATGAAGATTAATGCTAATGTACGGGTACTGATATCGTAAAGTCGGTATTTTGCTACTCATAGTTTTGCGCTGTAGTTGTCGTTTTTGGGGCTGATAAGTACCCGTACATTCCAGGGTACCGTGTCGCGTATTTCGGAATAGCCGTATTTACGCAATACCCCTTAGGATATATTTACGCAATACTCGCGATGCACAGCATTCCGTCAGATTTGAAAATTGGGCGGAAGGAATTGGGCAGAGCACGGAGCCACAGCAGGTGCGTGCTCTCATGTTGTTCTTCTTGTAATCAATGTTCGACACGGAGCCACAGCAGATGATAGGAATTGATCTATATAGTACTTACCATACAGTTCTGGCCGCTCTTTCAGCGCGTCGACGTGTCTCGTAATGTGCAGCAGGCTTCACGTACTGAAATTTCGCAAATCTAACGACCCGATACCCTGTACGAAACCGGCTTTATGGAAGTACACGCTGGCAGGCGAGGTGTGGATGCACTACAAATAGTACTTGATAAATGAGAGCCGATCATAATTTCAGGCAGCCGCGGATATATAGCGACTATAAATAATATATGAGACGCGGAGGCGCGTTTAAACATTCCATCAGCGGAGAGCGTCCCTGATACGACGGCATTCCCGACCCACCCTGTCGCACGATTAGTCGTGCTATCGTCACCAGCACATCGAACTCAGCTTAATACATCGTCTACCCGAACACCAAGAAAGATCTTCAAAGCAGGATTCACACGAGGAAGTGCTACTACCGCCATCGCGAACGTTTCCTCGATGGCGTGGTTGGCTATACTCTCGACGGCGCTCCTCCTCGTGGCCGTGGACGCGTCCGGCACCTGCAACGGCATGGGCCGCCGCTGGTGCCTGAACGCTCACCGAACCACCGCGGAATGTCCTAAACCTTGCGAGCTAGAGGTTTGTTCCAGTCGTAGCCACGCACATTGTGCTCATCCTTGCGTACTGATTGTTGTTATCGGATTGGAAATCCTCTCGCACGACTGACGGCGACTGAATTGAGTCGAGGTCGATGATGTTTTCGGGTTTCGATAGTTACGGCGAGAGTTACCGCACGCGTCAGCGCGATGCTTCGATCCGCCTGCACCCTACCGTGTCGTGATGTTGACGTAGCATATACTGCCTTCGCTTCAACGCTGTTCAAGATCTTCGTTGACTTCCGCTTCGAGCTGCGCTTCGAGATAGCCAATTGAACACTGGGGTCTGCCACGGTTGAGTCGTTGATCTGATATGTTTTGGGTTTGCGACCGTCAACTCGCTAAAGTCCCCTGTAAACTGCCTCCACTACAGCACTGCCAAGACAACAAGGACACCAAACCCCAGCGGGGAGGAGGCTGGAGGGATGTTCGCAAGCCAAGCTGGGAAGAAATTGCGCTATCAGGTTCGACACCTGTCTCTCTGTGTTCCTGGGTTCGACCCACCCACATGTCCGAAACCCGTCGAACTAATATCGTCCGTACGGCGAAAACCGAAGGATGCGTTGCAATACTTTATATGCCACGTCAGACAACACCGTAGAGTCTTTCACCCCGTCGCTTCGACGACTCACTGAATCTCCGTGTGTCTGCTTCGACTTGACCCAGGCCTGTACGAGTTCGTCTACACCCATAGCGACTGGCTCTGCCTGGCGACCTGCTGGTACCGTCCCGAGAACTCTCGCTGCCGTCGTTGGGACTACTGGGCGGGTGACCGCTACTGCCAGAGACTGAGCTGCTCCCATGACGATCGCGACCGGTACAGCGGCTGTCATGCTGACGCGGACGGTAGACGGAAGATGCCATGGCACCGCCCCACCTGCAAGGAGTGCCTTCGCGTCTTTCCTACCGCCTGCAGTGCAGAGCTTACCGAATGGGTAGCAGCAGAGGACGCCCGAATTGCAGAGGAAGAGCGGGTGAAGGCGGTTCGAGCTCGAGAGATGGCGGCGAGGAACGTCTGCTACGAACGTCACTTTGGCGACTTCCACCCCGATGAGGAGGAGAGCAGCAGCAGCAGCAGTCGTAGGCGCGGGAGTAGCAGCAGTAGCGACGATGACGAGCCCGATTCCGAGACGCTTCAGCTGTATTCGGAGATTGAGGATGAGCTCGCGGCCGGAACGCTGCAGTGCCCGCCTCCACAATGTCTCACCACCAGTACTTCGTTGGTACAGCGCTTTCACGCGCCATCCCCGCCGCCGCCTCCCCCGCCCGCCAGCCTCTTTTGGTACCACTCCACGATCGTGGGCGGATTCTGTAACTGGGAGAACTGCGAAGGGGGCCAGCAGGGCGACGCCTGGTGCCGTGAGTCTGCGAGTCAGTGCGTTCGCGACTGTGGCGGGACCTGGTGCCCTCCGGAAAGTGCGCCCCCCGCTTGGTTTCCCGTCACCATAACAAACTTCGTCGATCCCACACCCAGACCGACCAAGGTGTCGCTTGAGAGGGAAGAACCCTGGCAGCCTCCCTCCGAATTCAACACCTCTATGTGTGGCACCTCGATCACGAATATCACTCAGGCCGAGGCGGAGGGACTTTCGTGGGAGCTCACTCGCGACCCTTTCAACCCCGACCCCACCGCGGACTACTCCTCTTCCAGTCGAGTGGCGGATAGACTGGCGGTCACAGGCCCGAGTGGGCTCACCGTCGACGATATCAACAGTGTGCTCCTCGAGCAAGAACATAACCGTGCCGGCGTTGTTGCGAGTGAACAGGACGTCGATTATGTGGACGATGAGTACGATGCTGACTACGAAGAAGTTCTCGAGAGTTGGGATGTGTTCGTGAGCCCGGACGACGAGCCCGAAGGACGGACGGTCGTGTATATTTCCATGCAGCTGGAAAACTCGGTGGACAGCGAACTTCGTTCGTCTCGGCTGATGGAAGCAGCTGTGAAGCTTACGGGTGCCTCGACTGGAAACGTTCTCGTTCTCGACGACCCCGCCAACACCGCGCTCGACTCCCCCTACACCGGTGTTGTTATAGTCGTGGCTACATCAGACACGGAGGCGATGCTGACACACTTGGAGTCGCTAAGTGAAGATGACGTCACTCGCGCGATTAACACCGCCGGCGTTTCATACCTCCCTTGGTCTATCGCGGTCAGCACGCACAGCGCACCGTTTGAGCTCGTGGCCGGTCTAGATCACTTCCAGCCCCGCGACGGCCTGTCATCAACCCACATTGCCCTGATCGCGTCCGCGGCGGCGCTGCTTGCCGCTGCCGCGTTTATCACGGTCGTGTGGGTCTCAGCGCACCGGCTGTGCCTGCCCGCTACGGCTGCTGATGGCCCAGATCAGCTCAAAGAGCCAAAAAAGGATGCGAACTTATCATCCGGATCATCGGTTGACGACGTGTCGCTCTCCGTGCCCGCGGTGCCACAGGCGTAAACTCGGGGCGTCCAATACTGTTGCCGTCCCTGGAGTCGCACCACGGGGCTAACAGTGCTTGATCCAATTTGGTGCACAAGCGATGTTTCCCGTGCGTGTGATCAACGGCGCGCTGGCATTGCGCAGTCGGACTCCACTCTCCCGCTAATAGCACAGCTTGCGCGCCACCTGTAGCACGACATGTGGACCGCGTGTGGTTTGCTGCTCGTTTGTGGGTTTCCGTTTTGTATATTATATTAGTAGCGACTACGCAATTTCCTTTTGTACCCTTTCATTTCCTTTGTTTCTTTTTGGTTTCGAACGTTACTCTCACGTGAGTGGTGTTCCGTAGCACTAGGATAGCACCCCTCGAACAGGCACCAACAGCACAGGTGGCGACACCTGGATGTCGTTGCTTTGGGATGAGGTGAAATCGGTCGCTGTTTGGTGTTTCGGCACTGACATCCGCGACCAAGTTTAATTAAACTGCCGTAGCAATGCCGGCGAGGCAGTCGTGTGCAATGCCCAAAATCACGCACACTCAATCTTGGTTGGCATCACGAAATTCTCGGCATGCGACTTCATGGAACCATGAACAGTATCCACATACCTCCTTATCCATGACAAATAACCGCAATAAGGTGAAGTGCGCTGTGCTCCAACCAATCAAATGGTCGTCGAGCGCATCGAAGGTAATCGACATAGTGACTGATCAAATCAGAGGTAATCAACGAGATGGTGTGAAGCTCATATAAGAGCTGCGAAACCCAAAATGTGTGCTGATGTAAGGATTAGGGTATATGCAGACCAGCAAAATCGAATGGAATGTAAACTGCTGTTGCCCAACCCAATGTCGCTGTTAAAGTACTGCAAGTTACATGCTTTCTGGTCCTGAGCACTGCCCAGCAAGGCAACAACAATACCACAAGATTTAGGGTTTATTTGGAAGATAGGGTGATGGTTTTAGGGTTTAGTGGGGAGATAGAGGGCAAAGCAACTAGCAATACTTAAGGAAAATGAAATCGGTTCTGAAAAGATAGTATCCCCCCCTCCTCTAACATCCCGCCACATAAAGCAACAAATAAAAACATTATCACCTCGTTTGGGCGTTTTATCAACAATGCTATCTATAACGTCGTGGTGACACAACGTTTGAGGGGTTGCGCAACATCTTGGATCGAGCTTTATATGCTAATATTTGTCATGTTCTTGGCACCAATAATATAAAAAAGAGATGATTTTCATCATTTACCGGCGATACATACATCGGAGACTGGCTAATAATAAGGGCCCTTACGAGTAAGGAATTTAGATCTTGGTGTGCAAGGCTGCTATAGGAGTCTTTTTGTAAACCATCTCTGAAGTGTGGGGTGGGGCTTTAATCCCATGATCAATATTGGGTTCTCAGCTTCTGTATATGTTGTATATTATTGTGGGAACATTTAGGGAAGCGACGCGGAATTCTATTTGCATTTTTTTGCTACAAGGGATTTCTTTATGTAGTTACTATGGATATGGTGTGGCCATTGCCTTGTGTGAACGTATATTTGGGACATGATGCTAGTGGTCTCGGGACGGCTTGTCGTTGAGGGTTTGCCGGGAGATTTTGTGCGTAGGGGAACCTGTGATGCAAGTGAGGATGAGAAAGTCCGTGTGGGGTGCCTCATTATCCCGGTGGGCTCAATTTCAGTGTTGTTGCTTTACCATTGGCTGGTGAGTGTAGTGGCAAGGGGCATGTACTTGCTCGGTGTTTATATTGAGTTGTTGTCTGTCGTGGAGGCTGGTTTCCGTGTAACATTGTTTTTATTTTTCGATTGTAGGGAAGTAATGACGCTTCGAGGAGTGGCCATTGTATTCGGGTTCAAGTATGCAAATGAAGTCGGGTATATGGACATTGGTGTCTTGGGGCGATGTCCTCCGGAAAGATTGTTGGGCATCAATATGTATATGTAAGAGAAGCAATGCCGATGCCCTCATGGGCATCGATGTGACGAGTGGGCATGCATGTGGGAGTTACTAGTGTTTTGGTAGTTACATGTTAGTTTTAAAAGTTCGCCGTGATTGTTTTCCATCTACCGTCGTTGTTGCGTTCTGTTGGGTTTGGAGTTGGAGTTGTTGTGTTTATACATGCGCAGGCCATGCACGGAGGGATGGTTTTCGGCCATGTGCGCGTTATAATCAATGCCCACGCATAATGCATTGGGGAGATTTGTTCCATGATAGAGGCACGTATTGTGGACTCCCCACTTGAACTCTATCTTGTGTACGATTTATTTCGGGGTAGGGGATTTATTATGGCGACCATATAAAGAGAGGTCGACACCTAGGCGTTGGACCGAGGCAAGGAATGCTCCGTGTTTGGTGGTGATACGAAGAGGGATGTGCGTATAGAAAATATTGTGTTATTCCTGGCGTCGATTTTAGGTTTGTGTTTATGCGTACTTCAGGGGGTCTTTTGGTGGCGAGTACCAAGGAGTAGATCCGGCAAAGAAAAGCAGGGTCCTAACCCACGAATGTGAGTATATCTAAGACAACGCGTATGCTATTCTTGCACATTTCGTGGTGGTTTCGGGGCTTAAAATTAGGTCATGTTTACACGGAAGGATCTAGATCCACTCTTTGCCCCGAGTGCAGTCATGTTAAAGTCCATTACTGTGTTTGTAGGACTCGTACGTTTTTGCTACTAGCTAAATTCCGTACTTTTTAACGAAGTCATTACACAATCGCAGTCGAGCATGCAATGCAAGCCATTGCAATTAGCTTGCGCTATTACATATAATATTACTAACCTACTAGTACTGCAATTTTCAAGCGCTCATACGCGCTGGATCACGTTTGTCCCATGCGATAACAACACGACTCATATGACAAGCTTCCGAGCTAGTAAAACTAGCTTTAAAACTTGTATATTCTTGTATAGAGAATTGACGCTTCAACATTGAAGGCGGGCAGGGCTGGGCTACGTACGCGAGCGCAGTGGAGGGAGGAGACAAGTCAATACTCTTTTTCTTTCCTTTAATCACCCTCACCTAATTCGCAGCAGATCCGCTTTCGCGCATTCTCCATGCACTAGCTCGAATTAACTGCTATGCAACATGCGCTCAAGAAAATTGCGGAACTAGTATCGGAGCTGCACTCTCCACACGTTGACACTTGCACGACTCGCGTAGTAGCTACACGTTCAACTCGACAATAGCTTTACTTAGACTTTGTCAATACTTAACCATATTCCAGTGGCGGGAAGAGTCGGTGGTCATGATAGTAAGATTGTCATGGAACGTTTAGCTAATAAGTTATGCAAGCTTATGTTTCCTTTTGGGTTTGCTTGACAGAATGAAGAACTATAGCGACAACAGTTCAAGTGCTAAAAAGGAGACCGGATAACCTTTGTATACATAGGATTTGCAGCTCACTTGCAATGAAGTTGTCTGAATTGCTTTTCCGAACGGCAAGTCCCCGCATGTCTCGGTTATTGATTACATTTCTTCCTTGCGTGTGTGTCGATAACCATTTGCGTAAAGTTGCGTAAAGTTGCGTAAGGTTGAGGCAGCCGTAGAGTCCGCTTCGAACACGCTAAAGGATTTTTACGTCGTTTTTGCATCAATTACCATCGATGGACAGTCACTTACACCAACTCAGTCAAGTAACGCGAAGTACAACAATAAACATGCGTGCGATCTCGTTCAATTGGGTTTCTCAACGCTTTGACGGACCTTTCGTAAGGATGTTCAAGATGAACTAGGAACCCACAGAGCTAGTCGACTGGCTTGCTTGGCGCTGCTTCCCCGCTATCCGTCGCCAACTCCAACGCCCGCCGCCAACTCAGATCCGCCATTACCGTCCTCGCTTCCAAAATACGCACAAGATACAGCCCTCACACATGGACATGAGTGTATCTTAGGAGAATCCAGCCATGGAAAGAATATCGGTATAGCCGAGCGGGAAATCTTGACGTTGGTGTACATACAATATTTTTTAAAGCCCTATGCACTGAGACTTCCCAAGAACTCCTGATCTGCGGATCGCAGCCGTCGGATTTCACCCCGCCTAGCCCCCAGCCGTGCCAAGCATGGCACGGCTATAGGGTTACCAGCGTCCACCACGAGGAGGTGGGGGTGAGTGCCGACGGGCTTGCGAGCGCACCCCCCTATTGGGGCCGCCGTCATATATCGTAATGACATGAGATTGCTCTCGTCATAAACATGATGTCCATCCATGAAGTCGCAAGTGAAGGCATCCGCATGCGTGGGTCCGCTGGCTCTTCGCCAACCAGACGGTTAAAGAAACCCACACTATATCCAAGCTCAACCGGAATCAGTAACAACAAAACGGGGAGAGAATATAAAGTCCCATGATATGTATGTCGTCATCGTGATTCCGTAAAAACTGCGTAGGGGCGAGACGGGAAGCTACGCGGGCCGAAGGACGGTCGCAGCCGGAGGGGCGACACGGTATGGCGGCGGAGGTCCACAGGATCGGCAGCCGCCAGGAAAACCCGGTACGGAGGGTTTTGAATAAATATTTCCGAACCCGATACCTTTTGCGGACCGGCGACTCAATCAGCGGGTTCGACCTGCCCCTTCCCTAGTCGGTATCCATTTATCGGCAAGCTGCCTAAAGCAGGGTGCCTAGGGTCATCGCAACGGCACTTTGCTTATAAAGGCGGCCCCATGAGAGCGTAACACATTGGGGGAGGGTACGGGTGGATTTCGCACGATCAGATAGGTGTTGGAAACATACGGAGACGGACATGGGACACGAAAAGATTATGCGTGGAGGAGACACCGTTTGTGGCTATGGACTTGCTTTTTCCTAAGCCCCCGGGGGGGAAGAGAAGTCTAGGTTAGGCGGCGAGCTGCGGCGTGAAGAGCAACGATATCTCGGACGGGGTAGCGCGTGGATCGAGACGGGAATGTCGACGATATGTGCGAGAGGGTTTTCGCCTCCCTTCCCCCATGGCACTGGCACGACCGGAGTCGCGGAGGAGCAGAGATCAGGTAGGACCGTCGCGACGAGCGCGCACTGATCAGCTTGGTTGCTCAACGCCCTCGCTTTAGTTGGAGCATGTTGCGTATCGTGAAGATTGGCGACAAACTATTTTCATACTAGTGTAATGTCACTTTTTACTAGCATGAATTTGACGGTATTGCTAATGTCATTGGAGAGTTGGGGATTGGCGGTTTCATGGCGTATATCCTACGATCAAAAAGGACCTCCATAAGGCATGATCACAAGGGTGCCCGAAGACAACAACCGTTAACTCAGTGATCGTTGTAAACAATTTTATTTCATTCCATACGATACATGACGTTGTACATGTATTCGTTACTTTATTTTCCGTATTTTCCACGGAAGGAATGTATACCAACACATGCATTCAGCGCCCGCCGGTGGCGCAGCGGCGGCGGCCCCGGAGAGGGTGCGCTCACATGCCCGTCGGCCCTCAACCCAAGTCCTCGCGGAGTCGCGGTGGATACTGGCATCCCAATTGCCGTATCATACCTTGTACGGTAGGGGCTAGGCGGGGTGAGCCGACGGCTGCGATCCGCGCGATGAACACGTGTCAGAAAACCCATGTACGGAGGGATTTTAAAAATATTATTTGTATGCTCCCGCTCGGGCCGCCCGATATGCTTTTTCGCTACGGATTACTATCGGATAGTCTCATGAAGGGAGCGGAGGTGCATATGTGAAGTACTTTTTGGCGAGGAGGGTACGGGCTGATCGGCGGCTTGAGGTAGGTGCTGAAATTGGCGGCGGACAACCATGAAAAATCGCAAGGGAGGGGCGCTCGTTGTCCGTCGGCTAGCTTGTTGACGTCGAGCCGACCCAAAGGGGGGAAGCATGACACCGATAATGAGGAGGACTATCGCGACGGGAGGAGCGGCGAGGTTTGGCGGTGGCGATTTTCAGGATCAGTAGAGGCCAAAAAACCATGTACGGAGAGTTTCAGATTAATGTCCCTACCCCACGGCCTCGTAGATCCGGCAAAGATGACCTTGCCTAACACTGCCGCTACCTAAAGTATCGCTAGGAACAATGGAAGTGAATTGAAGTTATTTGCAACAATACCGACTTGTTGGCTAGTGTCTTTGGGCGTTCCTTGGAAGCTGTCCTTTGGGTCGCTTAGGTTAAGGTTTTGGGTCGTGGACCGCTAGTTCCAACGTCTCCATTGGCCGAAACAGCACCGCCTAAGTCACATAAACAATTTCGATTTCTTTTTGTTGTTGTTGTTGATAAGCATGAAATAGAACTCGCCGTTAATTTTCACGATGCGCTGCTTTCTCCATCCGCTGTGAGGGCGCCGATTAGTCAAGTTGGTCGGTCTATATTGGTCGATTCGGGCTTGTCTTACCTCTGCTCATGTGCGACTCATGTTATGCTGGAGCTTTGGGGGGGGGGGGGGGGGGGGGGGGCGAGGGGAGAGCAAGCGGAAACACCCCTCGCTCAGGTCGTCGACGGTCCCGACTCGATCCACGCACACCCTTGTCCGAGATAAACGCCGCCTCCACCCCGGACGCAGCTCGCCACATAGCATAGGCTTCCTTTCCTCAAGTGCAGACGGCGTGCGGCTGGCACTCCTTCCGCCGCGCCATTTTTTCCTCATTTTCCCGGTCCTTCTCCGCATGTTTTCCAATATATGATCCGTTGTATTTGCTCGCACCCTCCCCGGGAGGTTTACGCTATCATGGGGGGGGGGGGGGGGGGGGCTTTCCTAGCAGTGTGCCGTCGCGATAACGCTACACAAACTGCTTGAGGCACTCATTTCGATGGGTGGGTATCGACTAGGGGAGGCATGGATTGGTCGAATACATGGATCGGGGCGCCGTCCGCAAAATATGTTAGGTACGGACGTATATAACCGAAACCCCCCCGTACCGGGTTGTACATGCGGTGGTCAATCTAGGGGACCTCCGCCACCATACCGTGTCGCCCCTTTGGCTACGACCCTCCTCCGGCCTACGTAGCGTCTCGCCTCGCCTCAAGGGGAGGCTCGAGTCCCACATGGCATGTCGACAGCTAGCGAGTGCCATGCCCTGGCGTTGCTTCCCGGCTGTCCGCCGTCAGCTCCGACGCCCGCCGCCATTTCCGATCCGTCAATTCCCTCTTCGCCGCTAAAAAATTAATGAGATACATGTCCCGTCCGTGGACAAGAGAGTATTCGAGGAGTATCTAGCCTACAAAAGCAATATCCGGCTAGCCGAGCGGGAGATCTTGGCGCTAGTTCTACACATGAAATCTTTAAAAGCCCTCCGTACCATGGCTTCCCGACATCTCATGCTCGCACGGACCACTACTGCCGGATACTCCGCCTAGGCCCCAACCGTTCCATATTTGGCACGGCTTTAGGATTACCAACGCCCACCACAACGAAGTGGGGCTGAGTACCGAGGGACATGCGAATGCACCCCCCCTTACATGGCCGCTGCACTTGCGCGGTCGGCGGGCGCCCGCTAGGCACACCTAATATTGGAGATTGCGAGCCCGGATAAGCGCGGAGGCTCGCACTCAAAACAATGGGTGCCCGACGGACGCGCGAACGTTGGGAGGAGCGTACGCTCGCTAGTGGTTGCCCGGCATATACCCGGGTACCAAACAAGAACAGCCGGGGAAATGCGGGAGAACACTTATCAGCGCGGAGGCATGAGCACTAGCTTTTCCGGCTTGTTTGTCTCGCCCCCCCCCCTCCCGCCTCCTTTTCCCCACATGCCCTTGAGGTGACGGGGGACCCGTACGAGGGGGAACGTCGCGACGGGACGGGGGAGGAGCGGCAACAACTACGGGCGGGGCTTACGGTATGCGACGGCGGGGTCGACAAGCAACTTCATGAGGTTGGGTTCGTCTCCTCCAGCGTTTCCCCTGCTGCTTCCGGCAAAGCCGAAGTCTCCCGGGAAGTAGACTAGGCTATCCCGTCGCCCATGTCGGTCGCCGATCGGCCTAGGCCGGTCGGCACCCCGTTTTGGTGAGAGCGGGCCGTGCATCGTGAAGGTCTAGCAACAGCTTCTATTTTGCATTCTTGACAAGTGGATTTAGTCTTGTATCCGCCTTTCTCGATTCATGGTTATGTCTGTGGCTAATGCTTTTGAGGGTGAGTTGTTTGGCTCACAATTGAAGCCTTGCTTCAATTTCTTCTCGGGCGGCACCGTAACCATGTTGGAGTTATATCGCGATGATAGCCGATGGTACCAAAGCTCCGGCGAAGTTTTAGGGAAAATAGAACAAAATAAAACATATTTGGGGGGGGGGGGGGGGGGGGGGGGGGGGGGGGGGGGGGGGGGGGGGGGGGGGGGGGGGGGGGGTTAGGCAACTGATTTCAGTCGATTAAAGTAGCGATTTTACAGGTGAATACGATTTGTTGCGTTATGCCATTTTGATCTAATGCACATATTTTGCCCCCCCCCCCCCCCCCCCCCTCGGTTTGACCCCCCCCCCCCCTTAAGACAAAAGGCTATTTTATTGTAGGACTTCAGCAGAACATGACACCATGTCGTTGTGTTTTGTGCCCATAAGCACTTTGCTTTCTCAAAAACCTGTTGCGACATTTCCATTGCATAGCATGTATGCTTGTGGACGCGAGGGCATGGGGAGGGGGATTTGGGTAGTGCATTATGCATTATGTTAAAGAAACAAGAGCACCGCCCAAATATGGGCTCTACTCTGATTATCAACCCTTTGCACGGCTTCTACCCCTACCGCAACCGTACATTGCAACTGCCGCGACGATTCTTTCCGACGACGCGCCGTTAGTGACACTCATACCCTGTGCCCCCGGCTTGTTTCATATGTCATTATTGATGCAAGGGCGGCTGAGTTGCTTGCACAAAGGCTCTCCGTATAGTATATACATATAATTCATATCCATATATTTGGGTCATGAGCGCCCAACTGTTTTGCTTCATCATCGACTTCACAACCACCAATGGCCATGTGGCCATGCAAGTATTCGAACATTGTAATCCTTATGTATCCACGAACACATTATATACAATGGATTAATTGAAAAATATCCATCCCTCACTCGCACAAACACCACACACACACACACACACACACACACACACACACACACACACACTTTTACACACACACAAACCGTGCAGAATGGCATATTATTACATATAACTGTTATATGTATATGCTTAAAGAGACCTCCCACTCGTGCATATTTTGTTCATATATCTATCCATTGTGATATATCTTGTTATTGCCGTGACATTTCCTGCCATGATTGCTTAACCGGCATATATTTTTAATTGTTGATGCAGGGCTAGGGGAAGGGGAACTCGTTGGAGTATTGAGCACATTGTTGACAAAAGAAAACAATCTAAGTGCATATTATTTTCGGGCCATCCTTGGTATGGCCTCTACCCCTACCCCAACCATTGCGACTTTCCAAGCACAAACAACACCCGCATATCGTGCATAATACAATGGTATAGAAGTAAAAATATACCCTTATTGCATGAGTTTATATTTTAAAAGCTCTTAAATTTCATTCGTTTCGGTGCAACCGTAGCGGGCATGAGACACACAAAATTAGATTGCAAGCGGTACTAACTAATAAGAGCAACCCATCCCGCCTAGTGTGGCTTTACCCCTACCCCAACCATGGTCACTTTCCAAGCATAAATAAACGCCCGCATATCGTCTTGCTCATTATATTGGTATAGAAGTAAAAATATACCCTTGTTGCTTATATATAGGTCTTACATTTTTATCATCCGTTTCGGCGCAAAAGGAGCGGGCTAAAGACACACAAAATGGGAATGCACGCGGTACTAACCAATAAGAGCAATTAATTGCCCATAGCTACAAAGTTGCATCACGGTCTAGCCATGACTTTTAAGTTTCGTAAATGGGGATAGTTGGGAGGGCCTAAAGAAAAGAGCCGGATTCACCCGGTACATGTTGTAAACAATTTCAATGCAAAGTTACATCACTAGTTGGAAAATTTTCCAAATTGACAAACCTAGACGAGCATGGTATTTCTTGCTCATGTATTTTGGGTTCGCATATATGATCTCCATCCACTATAATTGCGAGTTCTCCGATTTGCAAGAAAGGTTTGTTCATGTTGTGGGTGTAGTACTCCACTTCCATAGTTCCAAGCCTCCATGGGGCTACCGCATTCGATGGATATGTCTTCCTCGCATGTGTACGCTCAATGAATAATAACAATATTAAGTCTTGTCTAGGTTTAGAGGTTGCTTTCAAGAGATGAAAATGTCGTTTGTTTATTTTTTAATGAAAATATCACATTCCATGCTCTCTCGAGGCATTGCAGTATGTGGGAACAAAAGACTTGCCATCGGCATTAGAGCTATGGTTAGGGCTGGATGTAGGGAATAGGGTTTATTGCTTTACGCCCTAAACCCAATCCTAAATATGTCGCGAGGTGTATCGGCCGCCAATGTAAAACAATGTGTTATCGCTGGAGTACCTCTACCAGTACCGAAAAGTACGAAATAATGTAATTGTACATGTAGTCGCGAATAAAAATAAAGTACAACCTGTACATATCGAAATTGGAAAGTATGCCTTTAATAAAAAGGCAAATTATTTTCAAAGTTCCCCCCCGCTCCTCACTTCTGCGGCGAAAAAAGGACCTAAAATAGTACATTGAATCAGTATGGCCTTATATGGCCTTATTATACTACGCAGATGCAGATGACATGCATTGGTACACTGCGATATTTCAACGTACACTCTTCCCATAAAGTCCGTTACTACCGGCACACATTTAATTACCCGCCACGCATAGCCGCGATGGCCATGCAATTCGATTGGGGGGTAGAGTAATGACTTTCGAACAAGACACCACGGCGCGTTGTTCACTGACGTGAGCACCTCTATCGGCACGCTCCGATTATTGTGGGCACATTCGTTGGATTTGCGGCCGAAATTTTGCATGCCGAAATTTGTGCATGTGAGGTTATGCACGCCTCTATGCGTGGCTCGGTACACATAGTGTCGCGACAAGCCGGGAGACTACTCGACATTGGGCTCTCAGCATGTTTGCACAATTGCACGAGTACCCGCCGAGTGTGTTGCGCCCGGCCGCCTACAGAGCGGCAATACCGAGAATGGCATATCGTGTACACTAGGTTTTCTTGCCAAGTGCCCGACAATACAGCCAAGGAGCACGGGCTAGGGACCTATTGGGCTTGAGGGACGGTTGACTTGGAGTGTAAGCACCCTAGCGCGCGGATCGCTGGCTTTTGAAGCTTTCCCATCGCCGGGCGTGAAATGTGGCGGGGAGCTTTCAAAGTACCCTAGCACGGGCCTTGGTTTGGCATGCGGCAAATGACACGGCACCATGCCATCATGGGGCATGAAACGGGTAACGCCGTGAATAGACGAAATATAGGGCGCTGATTGTTGAGCGTATTGGCGGAGCGGGTGTGCGGGTACCACCTGTCCAAGGGTTGCTAGCCCCGCGCGAATGTGGCAGATTTTGAAGCCCTAAAAACTTTAGTTGGCTGTACGAGGGGCTGGATGGCATCGGACGGCGGATTTGACGTGAAACCCATAAATACATAGTTGAAAACTTATATTTACTTGGGGGAAGGGCCTATTTGCATCTTAGTTTGCTCGAATCGGACACCGTACGGCAAAGTGTGGCTTTTTTAAGCCTCCCAAGCTGTGTGTTTCCGGCCCCTATCCCACCCACGTCAAGCATCTTAACGGCACATGCCATCACACCCACGTGCTCCCATGTTTGCGGACAACATGCTGGGATCATAAAAACCGCGTGTTATGCCGCCGATCTCGGGAGTATTCACGAGCCAAAGTGTGGATAATCCGAATTCCGGGGCGCCCGAATCAGGGTATGTCCCGAAATCGGGGTTGACCAACAAACCCTAATACGTCACCTCGTAGCCGTGACGAGCCCCATTTGTGCCCCGCTTCCCCCTTGACTTCACCGTCAACATAAGTTTCGGTCCGCCTTTTCAACGAGCTAAAGTACACTTAAACCCTAGAAACCCTATATGATAAACACCCGCCCTACGTGAAAGGCCCTATTTCACTAGTAACGGACTTTATGGGAAGAGTGTATATATGCTCACCCCCGGGAAGAATTTTTTGGATTGTGTGAACACTGACATGAATGGACAGCATTTAAAACTAATTGAATTTAGGTATATGGTTGACACGTCGGCGCATGAAAGTCAAACAAACGGTTATGAGAAGCTTATGGGCAATCAAATGAGCCATCGAGGCATATGCGCGTGTGGGAGTTTGATACAGATAGATTGCAGTCACAGGTGTTATGGGCATAATAGATGGAGTGCGGGTTGGACAAATATGGCTATAACCGCACTTCGTTCACATGATGACGGCCCTCATCATATAAGGGACGCAGCGCCTCTCATTGACGGCTGTTGTTGATTTTAATCCTTATTCAGACGCAGTCTTTTTATCACGGGAGGAGGGGGTGACAGTAGCCGTCATAACCATTGTTGCTAGACCTAGCCAAGAGCAGCTGGCTTGTTTACTATGCATCCGCATCTACTGCGAGCTAACAGCTACATCTTTGACGGTGACGTCGTTTCTCGTCGGCAGCCCCTCCTCACCATTAGCTTTCTTCCGCCGCACAATGCACAACACAATAACAGCGACGACTAGCAACACGCATGCCGCAATCGTGGCGATGATCGCTGGCGACAAATTCTTCGACTCGAAGACCTCCATATCTGAAACCAGACTCGCCGAAACGTCCTGCACATTAGCAGTCATCGACCAGGGCAGGTAAGTGGCCCCCGCTCGGAAGAGAATCTGAGACAGCGTCTCCTGATCGTAAGCCTCCATTCTCGCCACAACTTCATCCGGTGAATCGGCGCCGATCACGAAGATGACGGTGGAAAAAGGGTCGTCGGAGGCCGTGATCGCTGGCTCGTCCAAGACCAAGATGTTGTCTAGCTCGGCGTGGGTCATCTCCGCTGCTGCACTCAATAGCCCCGTCTGGTTCACTTCGACCGGCGTCTCGGCGAGCTGGAGCACGATGTAGGCGACGGCCTTTCCTTTGCTCTCCGGCTTGGGAGCCAGGAACTCGTCCCAACCCTCCATCACGTCTTCATAGTCGTCGCTAAATTCGACATAGTCGTTACTAAAGTCGCCGGCACCGGCGTAGTTGACGGCTGTCGACAATGTGTTCAGCATCACGATGCCGTTGTCCTTAGGCTGCACGCTGCCTATGTTGGCGGTGAAGGGCTCCTCGGTGTGCTCCCACGACAGACCTTCCGCTTGTTCCGGTCGGATGTCGGTGATGGGGGCACGACCGCACATAGAGGTATTAAACTCGGTAGGTGGGACCCAAGCTACCGGTTGCTCGAGCTCCACCTCCGGCGCCACTTCCATGGCGACAACGGGAACAAAAGCATTGGGTGCGATAGGGCGCCAGGAACGAGGGGCGTTAGGGGGTGGACACCAAGTACCACCGCAGTGCTCAACACAGTTGGATGCTGTCGCGCGGCACCACTCGCTGCCTTGCGGCCCCGTCCTGCACTTGTCCCAGTTACAGAAGCCCTCTTCGGGGGTCGAGTGGTACCAAGGGGCGGGCGGTGGCGAGGGGGGGGCGGGTGGGGGTGGGCTCGGGGCGGAGAAATGCTGGAGCAGCTTCAGACTGGTGGTTAGGCACTGCGGCGGTGGGCAACTCCATTCGCCGGACGACACTTTACGAATCGCTTGTCGCATGATAAACCCGTTTACGTCCTCGACAACCGCATCGCGCTCCTCCTTGTCATCCTCACTGGATGTCACAGCGCTACTATCATCAGCCTCCGATCCACTGTCCGTCTTCTCGCTCGAATCGTCGTTGGATTCCGAGTCGTCGTCGCTTTGCCGGCGACGGCTGAGCAGGTCGCGGCGGCGGTCGCTGCTGCTGTCGGCTTCCGAAACGTATGAATGAATAGCACCAAAGTAATGATCGTAACAAACCTCACGCGCAGCCATCTCCATTTCGCGGGCTGCTGCCAGTCGTGCCTTCTCCGCCTTGCGTGCATCTTCGGCTTCGACGTGTTTGGTCAACTGAGAGCCACATGCCATGGGAAAAACGTGCAGGCACTCTTTGCATGTTGGTTGATGCCAGGGTAGCTTGCGATTGCCGTTGGAATCAGAGTGGCAGCCAGCGTAGCGATCGCGGTCGTCATGCTCGCAACTGATCTTCTTACAATACCGTCTCCCACCCGCGCCGTACTCCCATCGTTTGCATTCGGACTTCTCAGGACGGTACCAGCAGCTTCCCAGGCACAACCAGTCGCTGTCGGTGTAGACAAACTCATACTTACCGGAGAGGGCGATCTCCTCCCAGCTCGGTTTCTCGACGCCCTCCCAACCGCCGCCGCGACGAGGGTGTGAGTCTTGGTTGTCGGCGCAGTTCTGATGCGGGTACAGCAGACACAGACATAGGGACAAGCAACATCAGGCCTTCGTGATCAACCAAGCGACTACGAGTGGTGGCTATGCTATGGCAGCGTGGGCGATCGAACGCGACTGTTCGGTCGCCCGCGTCTTTTACCATCAGACGCGATCGAAAAATTGTAGGCGGCGTCTCACATGGAGCACCGTACAGAGTATTGTGACAGACTGTCTCACAGGGGGAGCCGTATCGGTTGACACAGGGAAAGAAGGAGTGTATGGATACCTGCAGCTGGCAAGGTTTGGGGCACTCTTCTCTGACAACGTGCGCGTTGAGGCAGTATCGTCGACCCATCCCGTTACAGGTACCCGCGGCTGCAACGCCGGAGTAAACGGCGACGGTAAACGCGAGGAGTAGGAACGGACGTTGGGGCGTCATCGCGGTAGGGCAATAGCACAACGCTGCTACTTTGTAGACAAGCGAGATTTCTCCTGTGTTAATTATGTCGGGTCGACGGAATCTATGCCGATAGCTCTGGTTGTGCCGACCTTTGAACTCCCGGTGGGTAGCGATTTCCGCAAATAATATGCCGCGGGAACGCATCGCTGACGCGCTGCGCCCAAACGCCGCGACGATTTCAGCCGAGGCGGCGGCAGTCTGCGCGTCGTATAACCGGACGGGCGCGTAGAAGGACAGATATAGTATAGTACATGTACAGGTAAAGGTTTACCAATTATATGAAAATACTAATATAGGAAGGGTTGTTTTGAAAATCGCGGTAATCCTTACTATTTTTTTATTTTTTTTTGCGCCCCCGCCCCGGGATAAAAACGGGACTGGCAGGAAACCGGCACCGGCACCCTCTACAGGCGGCGTTTTGCAAGCATGACTGAGAGCAGAAGTTCGAAACAAACCTCAAACTCATCATCGATCATGCTCCCGGGTAGGTGACGCTCGTGTGAGTGCTTTACGTACCATTGCACGAGAACCGTACCGTACTACGCTAACCCCACACGAGGCCAGTGATGGAGTTTCACAAACTAAAACCTTCCAATGACATACAAACAATCATGAATGCATTCCCAGCATCGACTTAGACAGGTCTGCCCTACCCGCGATACTATTATGCCGGTGGCATATGGCAAATTGGCGGTAGGGGCACTAGATAGTAATTAGACCGGTTTACTAAGCGGGGGGCTCCGTTTTGCCAGAAGTGGAGATGTCTTACATGAATTGACTGCCATGGCCAAAGGGCCTTGAACACGCAATAAAGGGGAAATCAAGGAGGGTGGGTTTGCGCGAGCACATAAAGTGGTCTGACGCGGTGTGCGACGCGTCATTTATAATAGGGGTGAGTTTTACTAAGGCAACGGATGTAAAGGCTAGCATAGACGGTTAGACTTGCGAAGCGTCAAGGCATCGCTTGCTAATAATCTAGGCCACGTGTAATTTGAACCTCTATAATTAAACAATATGACCATTTACAAACCAATAGGAGGCTCCGCTTTTTACATCATGTCGCCGTATATATGACGAGTAATCTGCGTTTGGCCGCCCCAAGGCGTGAACCAACCAAAGAAGTATCAATCAGATGTCGTGGGAACGATAGTGGGGTCGATGTAGTCGAGCACGGCGCTTGACTCCGTCCCCCATCCGCCGTAAAAGAAATCGTGCTTACCCGGATCGTGTAAACGGTTGTGGTCGCACCTTATTGCAAAGAGTGTGAAGTCTATTCGAAGCCGGCTAGGAGGTTGACATTGCTTGGAATCCGTGAAGAAGATCTACATCCAATTCGTAAGGGTGTCCGCTGACTAGCAACTAGCTATTTTCGTGGATTTCGATCGCCCAAGAATTCTATGGGGCCTTGTCGGTAGACGCCTTCCGTAGTCGGCAATTGTCAAAAAAGTCCTTCAAATTGGCGATACGACGATGCGCACTCCCCGGAATGGAGCAAAATAGTCGGTGCTTTTTTAGTTTGCTGCCACTCCTCGTTATCCTTTCATGTCGCGATGGTACATGATGATTCCACCTTGCCGCGACGTGACAAGATCACTAGTAAGGAACTCAATTCATGCGCTATCGCGAGACAAGATAGCGCATATGACAAGAAGAGAAATAATAAAATGGCAGCGATACATGCTCGTAGCAATTCGATTTTGTTCCGCGGTACGTTAAGATTACTTAAATGATGTAGTTCGAGCCGTACAACATCCGCACGTGATACTACGAAGATGAAAATGAAAATGATTTACAACAATACCAAGAAACTATATCGGCTGTTGTCTAACATCCATATGTTGCTAAGCCATTTAGGACACTGAAGAGCAAAGATTGGGCCGGGTACTCTTCGACCACGTACACCTATCGACACACCTACTTGCAATGTGTGCCGACGTTCCTCGGAGGTTGAAATCTGTAAACAACCGCAGTGATTGCCACACTTCCCCCGCCGAAGCAGTAACGACAGAAATATTTTTGTAATCAAGAAAAGAAGATATAAAAGTAAATACATCCACTTGTCAAGAAATGCAAAATGAAATTGCTACTCGACCTTCACGATGCATGACCCACTCCCACCGAACCGGGGTGCCGACCGGCCTAGGCCAATCGGCGTTCAATAGGGTCGACGGGCCATCCTAATCTAGTTCCCGCGCGACTTCGGTCTTGCCGAAGAAAGGAGGGGAAAGGTTAGCGACAAAGCCCTCCTCACGCGGTCGCTCGTCGATCCCGCCGTCGCCTCCCGTAAGCCCCGTCTCAAGGCCATAGCCCGTCGCGACTTTCCTCCTAGTCGAGGTCCCCCGTCACCTCGACGGCAAGTGGTGGTGGGAGGGGGGGGGGTTACTACCACATAGAAAAGCTAGCGCTCTTGCCGCCGCGCTGAAAAGTCTTCATGGCCCTGTCCCCGGTTTTTTTCTGTCTAGTACCCGGGCACGTGTCTTGAAAATCAGGAAGCGACCGTACCCTCCACCCACCGTTTGCGCGTCCATCGAGCACCCTTCCGCGCTTAAGCGGGCTCGCACTCTCTAATGTCAGGTATGCGTAGTGATACTGGGTAGCGGTGGAGTAATACACGGTCGCAATGGCGGGATCCAAAAGGCTGCGGGGATGCGGAAATTATTCAAACCCTCGTCCGCATTGTGTTTACCGGTGGCGGCTGATCCTTAGGAACACCCCGCCGCCATTCCTCCCTCAAAGTGGCGGTGGGGTGGTGCAGTTTGGGGGAGGAAAGGAAGCATGGAAAATGGATGGAGTTTGTGTTGATGGCTAGGAATTTGGAAAGCTAGTGGGATATCTTTGCATGTATCGTCAAGTACGGGCAGATTAGGTGAGGAGGTGAGCTGTATCGGGACCGCGTGCAGATTTGCCTTTGGCCACGATTCGTTGTGGACTTGGCGGGAGACCGTTGGAGGGGTTGAATAGTACGGGTGTGATGGCAGTGTGGTACGGGGGGTAGTCGGGTGCGGGAGTCACTACATTACTGTGCCGTTCTTGGATTGGATTGGGTTGTCGGGTATTAGGAGCGCCGGGAGATTAAAAAGAGTTAACTTTGTCTTTAACCGACTAGAGAGGGGCGAGGGGATGAAAGGTGCCTGCGATCTTGAACAAGAGTTGGCAAGATTCAAGCTGATCATGCAAGGTGCTGACGTGGGTATAGGAGTGGGAGTTCTACGGTTCCGCGAGGAGGGTACAAAGATTGTCAAATAGGCCGCGGCGGAGCGTAATGGCTGCCTCCGCGGTATTGTGCGTGGGGAGGTCCAGAAAGGGGACAGAGGACCGGGGCGAGCGGGAGAGGGGGGGTGAAGCAAATCGGACGATGTGGGTTTGCTGGAGGGGTTATGATAAATAATTAGTGGTGTAGCCGATCCGACGGTCGGTACTATAGCCATGACTTCCATGTAAGTTGACTTCAGAAAAGCAGGGAGGGAGTCGATATGATCCGGGAGGGGAAGGTCGGCACATGAGTTGTGTATTAGGGGAGCGTGTCATGTCGTGTTGTGGCTGGCGAGGTCGTTGTACGCTCGGACACGCGCGTGGCGCGGAACAGAATGGTGGTATTTTAGGCGTTAATTATAACCAATGATCGGACCTTGTCGCATACGCCGGCCTCGTCGTCGTCTTGGGAGATAGAAGAGGGTGAAACGTTGCCTTGGATAGCGAGAGAGGAGAGGGAAGGGGTACAAACGAATACTCGATAGCGAGCCACTAGTTGTCGACGTGGTTTTCGGTAATGTCGTCGTTTTAACCCAAAAATCTCCGTCGGATGTGGCTGAATTTTTAAACGCGAGGAGCGCGCGTTTGAATGCCCGATCCCGGTGTCATTTGGAGTACCGAGGGAGGGTGCTTGTTATTGCTGCGATGTAGTAGGTGGCTAGGTGCATGACGTCATCATACATACATGCACTCACGTGGTAACGCTAACACACACATGCTTGTATATATATTCATATATCATATTTATACACACACACGTGCACTTGGGGTCACGGTTGGGCGTTTATTTACCTAAACACGAACAATAGCCAGTGGGTGCTGTTTTCATTCGCAAGGAAAAACACCAATGTTATGTTATGGATATCCCCACAAGCATGTTATCGGACGTCCTTAAGCGAAGAAAGAGTTTAGCGACACCCACGCTAAGACATGATTGCCGCATAAAAGGCGAACGAGCGACTTGCAGGGCAAGAGGAGTGTCCTCTTATTGTCGCGTTGTAAAGACGCATGGTGGACAACTTCGATAATGTCGAATACCCTGTCGCTCGCGAACCAAGTCCTGCATACAAATCTAGCGAACGGAGCCCCGGCCGCAGTGAGGCCCATCTCTCCAAAGACATCGGTGTGCCATCGGGTCCCATCAGCATCGGCGACACATAGGGCCTCATGGCGAGCGGCCACGATTGTGAGACACGTCGCCACATCGTCGTCCTCCCCGCCTTTCAACTCAGCGACATGAGGAAACTTTTCCGGCGGTGGTGATGCAATAACGTCGACAACATCCTCCCCGTCTCCCAACATCCCCGAGTTCACTAAAATGACTGCAAACCCGACGCCGCCCGCGTTAAAAAATTAAAAGAATTGAAAATTGTTGCAACATTTACCGGGCCAATTGTCCGGTCTCCTGTCTAAGGGCCCACCCAGAGCTGCCATTTATGTCTTAGGATCATGGTTAAAGGCCCGATGCCCTATTTCAAGATACTCCTCGGGACTTAGGGACTACATATCGCAACCTCAAAAATGACATTTTAAGGATCTACATTAAAACTCGGACGATACCGGTGTTTCAAAAATAGAAAATACGAAATATACAAGGCAAAATCCCTTTTGTAATCCACATTTTCCTTCCACTCCGGAAATAAAAGTACTACCCCGAGTACCGCTCGCCCGGGCCGATCTCTCAGCTAGGGGGCAAGCCTGCTAGCCCCATTCCCTAGCCCAATTTTCTCACTACTTCTTCCACCAAGGGAGGACGACTAAGGCAACTCTAATGTACCGTCGGCATCCCCTTCCGAGGCTGGGATCGGGGCGCTCACACTACGGAATAGGGACCGCGCGCGACACGGGACTTCCGCAGGTGGGGAGTACGTACATGTAAACCTTAGCGATGAAACTCAAGGTACGGTAGAAATAAATATAAATATTTCCGCATCGCGAGCGTCCGCAGCGCGATTGGGCAAGAGGCGGAGGAACCGAGGAAAGGGGGGGACGTCCCCGTAGTCTTGTTGGGGGAGGAAGGTATGGTGCCTTTGTAGAAATACTCGAATGTAAAAAAGAAGACGTTGAGCACCTTGTGTTTCTTGGGTATTGCACGGAGTGGTTGTCGGGCGGGGAAGATCGTCGGCACGCAGCGGGTCGGGCGGATTTGTCGCCGCGCAGAGCGGGAGGTGTAGCATTCCGCGGTCCGCTTCGAAAGGCAAAACCACCGGGTTCATGGCAGCCGCTTGTATGCATATACTCGTGTGATTGTGTAGAGCAATAGAGCGAGGGCATGCAAGGACGGGTAGGGGGTGCTGGCCTGGCGCCGTGGTATCTCGGGCCTTGGGCGCTCGGACGTCCTCACTAGTGACTAGTGGGGCACGTATCGGGCTTGGAAAGCGAAGAGGCATAAACTCAAAAGGGGAGTACATTCGTGATGGGTCGCATCAGGGGTGGTCTACACTAAGATGTTGGCGTCTCCGTCCGGGATGGTGAGTAGGACGTCCTCCAAAGAAATAGGAGACACAACGCGTGTTGGCTTGAAAGAATTTCGAGTCGGACCGACTCGGACTGTCGGCTCAGCTTTTTAACGTCCCTCAGCTCAAAAACCGCGAGAAATACAGCGGGGGGGGAGATATACGACGGGTCTTGGGTATGGAGGACTGGGGTCTTGCTCGTAGGTGGTACGCGCGTTGTCCGCTGTCTGGAAGAGAGCGGGTCGCGGGTCGGGAAGTGGGGTAGGCCCTTGGTGCCACATATCGCATGGCAGAGAGGTCAAGCGAGATCACGCTTGTTCATTAGCGAGTCCGCGGAAGTGCGGGCTCGAGAGCAACACTCTATGCGACTCAGTCTCGTCGCGTGAAAGAGGAGGGGGGGCTGTAATCCGGCAAGGACGCCCGAAGCGGTCGAGTAAATGATGCGACGGAGTTTGAGTTTGCGGCTCGGCGTGGGGGTGGAGAACCGTGAGGGTAACGCTCATGTCGGAGAACGTTACCTCAACGTTAGTTGTGGCTCTAATATGCTCATTGGGGCGCATAGAAGTGGTTCGGGCGGTGGCGGACAACCCTCTCGCGCATATGCGGACGCCGGTGTGATGACGTACGTGGATTTGACATGTCCTTGCGAGTTGCGAGTTCGAAAATAATATTTGACGAAATATTTTTTCTCGGGGGTCCGTGATAGCAAAGTAGCTTCCATCTGCTTGTGCAGACAAAGCACGATTGGATATTAAGCGGTAATAGTACGTGCATCTCCAGTGACTGAGAGGTGTGGAGGGTGAGCCAAGGGTTGTGGCGGTTAGTCTGAGTAAATGAGGCCGTTGTCGACTGGCAAAGAAGGTGTTTGCATGGGGCTTTGATGGATATCCGCCGGTAGCGACGGGGAGGGGGTGCATTTTTCAGCAGGATCTGCGATGGAGCCAATCAGTGGACATGTATTGTTTCCGGGTAAGAGCCAAGGCTGGGCGAAAGGGGAAGGCTGTTGGAGCAGCGAGATGGGGAAGCATGTGTTGTGTGTGAGTGTGTTTTGTGGAGGCGAGCGGGGAGCTAGGATCTGGCCGGGGATGACCGGGAACGCGTCGGAGCGAGCCGATACTTGGCGGATGAAGGTCGAGTGAGCTCGGCATGGAGAAAAGAAAAAATGGGGAGCGGTTAGAGACCGGTAGGAGCTCGAGGAGTGGTCGACGGGTGGCGACGAGAGGCGAGAAGGCTGCGAGGGGGGGAAGTGATATCGCGCCGGAGGGGGCGGCGGTGACAGCCCTGATAGGGCTCGTATGTGTAGAGAGTCCGCGGGAATGTTGAATTTCCCGCGGAAAATCAGTAGTTTACTAGTACTTTCCCCGGTGTACAATACAACATGTATAGAAGGAAGTACCCGCGTTATGGTGTTGTGCTTTCTTCGCCGGGTCCTTTCTTGAACGTATATCTTGATGCGGGTAGCTTGCGCAGCGTGAAACGGGTTCACGCCCGACACGAGCTGCACCCAGTGTCCGGGAGAGTGGGAGAACCGTGAGATTCGGCGGGGCCGGTGGAGTTGCTTACAAGTCGCCGTACGTGTTCCATGACGGTTGCTTATGCCTCAATTGTTACTATTTCTTTACACAAAATGCGAGCGACGGGGCTCAATATAGCTTTGGTGGTGGATGGGTGGGTATCAGGGAGATGCTGGGAGGGGAGGCTTGTGCTCTTGCTTGTGTTACTTGCTTAGGGGAAGGAGGTGTGCTCGAAAAGCCGCTGCGTATAGGCATTCCTTGCATTCTTCCCGCCACGTCGCTACAATATAAAAAGCGATTTTAGATGGCTCGAAGCTTTCATGATTGAGCATCGGGCGCCCCACGTGTGAACACTAGAACAAATTTGCGACCGCCTTGTTCTTTAACATAATATCGGATAATACCGGACTTTGACTTATTGTGGAAATGCGTTTTAAGATTCCTAGCATCGCTCATTGTTCCAAGCTCAGTCACCATCGCTACCATTCGCTATCGCCATTTTGTAGCGATGGAATATTCTATGACGTACTGCACGGTACAAGATTAGCGAAGCGATAGCGGGATCTAGCGTATCACGGGTTCCTATTGAACCATGCAAACACAGTTAGTGTGGAAGATAACGTACGCAAACGTAGTTACAGTCACAGTCCCGCAAACGGAACAGTTACGGCGACAACCAGCCTACATGCGTGGTGTCGGGAAATCGGGACAACAGAAGTGAGAGAGTTGTAGCCTAGCGAATGCTTTGTACCGAGTCAAACAGTTTATCGGTATGTCCGATCTAGACATGTACTAATCATATCTAGAGTAGCTTAGAGTAGCTATCTGCAACTAATACGTATACGGTATTACTTACAACACTCCCCCTTAAGGTAGCTACGGGATGAAGCGTTGCATTGGGTCTTGTCCTCCAAGGATCGCACTTCGGTGTCTTGCTAGTGCAGGTCCCGGGAGAGGTTTGGTGAGCATGTCAGCCACCATCTGGTCAGTGGGGAGGTACCTCAACTTGATGGTTCCCTGTTCCACGTGGTCTTTGAGGAAGTGCCACTTCAGACCGATGTGCTTAGTCTTCTCGCTGACCAAGGCATTCTGGGAGTATGCAATGGCGCTTTGGTTGTCCTCCCAGATGGTGGTGGTTTCGGTGATGGGGGAGTTGAAGATTTCCCCCATGAGTTGTCGGAGGTGGAGTCCCTCCTTGGTGGCGTCGGCCGCAGAGTAGTACTCGGCTTCACACGTGGATTGAGCCACACAAGTCTGTTGTTTGGACTTGTAACTGACTGGCCCGCGTCCGAGGGTGAAGAGATAGCCGGAGCGAGACTTGCGGGTGCTGCTTTCGTTGGCCCAATCAGCGTTGGCAAAGCCTGTGAGTTGGAGGCTGTGGTCCAGCCCCCCCCCCCCCCAACGTCAGGCGCATGTCGATGGTGCCATGGAGGTAGCGGAGGACCTTTTTCAGAGCCTGCAAGTGTGCCTCGGTGGGCGAGGCTTGGGCAGAGCCGAGGATGCTCAACGCCGTGGAGACATCGGGGCGTGTACAAACGGCGGCGTACTGGAGGCTGCCCAGGAGGCTAGGGTAGACGTCCTTGGCCACTCCTGTGAGAGAGGGCGAGTGCAAGTGTGCAAGGCCGGCGAGGAAGCCCGGGTCCATCGGAAGGGACGACGGCTTAGAGTCGGACATGCCGTACTTGGCGAGGATGTCGCGCATGTACTTGGACAGGTCCAGCGAGATTGTGCGCGTGGAGCGATCGCGGGTAATGTGCATGCCGAGGAGTTGGGAGAGATCGCCTAGGTCCTTGATCTTGAACCGTGCTCCGAGTTGGGCTTTGAACGATGCGAGCCAGGTGGCATCATTGCAGGCCGCGGGAATGTCATCGACGTACAGGGCGATCATGGCGAAGACGTGGCCGGTGCGAAAGATGTAGATGCACGGGTCGGAGACGCATTGTTGCCATCCATGGTCGACGAGCCACGCACGAAGTAGCATGTTGAACTCGCGGGGGGACTGCTTAAGGCCGTAGAGGCAACGCTTGAGGTGGCAAACCTTGGACGTTCCATCGGTGAAGCCGAGGGGCTGGCGGATGTACACATCCTCCCGGATGGGGGCGTAGAGAAACGCTGTGTCGATGTCAAGCTGGCAGAGCTCAAGGTCGCGGGCGGCTGCGATGGTTAGGAAGAGACGCAGGCTGGCCATGCGGATGACCGGGGAGAAGGTCTCCGTGTAGTCCAGTCCAGCGCCTTGACTGCACCCCTTGGCGACGAACCGCGCTTTGAAGCGGGAGACGTCGCCGGCTGTATCCGACTTGACTTTGAAGATCCACATGCTGTTAACGACCATGCGGCCGGGGGGGAGGTCCACAAGGTCCCACGTGCCGTTGCTGATGAGGGAGGAATACTCATGTTGCATAGCGGCTTGCCATTGGGGGGCTTGGGCGCTGTCCAGTGCAGCCCGGTAGGATTTTGGTTCCACACACTCTCGGGCGGAGAGGAGGGCGATGGCAGTAGGGGACGTGCCGGCAGGTGTGTGTGGGGGACCAGTGACAAGGTCGGGGACGTGAGGGTGCTCAAAGATGTCCTCTTGAGCTTGGCCTTGTTCAGGATCACAACACGCCGTTACGAGGGTTGGTGGGTAGTCGGACAAGTGGGCAACCATATCGCCGTAGCGAATGGGGTGGGAGCGGAGCCGAGCATGGCGAGAGGCTGCCGGGGGGGGTAGGGGTGTGGGTAAGGTGAGGTCAATGGGGTGGGACATGGGTGAGTCTGCGGGTACGTCGTCCGAAGAGTCGGCGATGGTCGAGTCGACGGAGGGTTGAGTGTCGAAGCTTGGGGTGTCTTCCTGAAAGACAACATGTACGGAGGTGGTGATACGACGCGTTTCCGGATTGTAGACACGATACCCGGGTGCGTCAGGGGGATAGCCCACCATGACGCCGCGAAATGCTTTTTCACTGAGTTTCCGACATTGTTTGTCGGGGACCTTGGCGAAAACGGCGCAGCCGAAGACGCGGAACTTGGAGGCGTTGGGCACCGACGACGTAAGGAGTGTGAGGGGGACGCCCCCATTAGGTCCGACCGAGCGACTGTACGTGCGGTTGCGAAGGTACACAAGAGTGCTGGCAGCACACGACCACATGGAGTTGGGAACGGCCATGTTGTGGAGCATCGCCGATGCATTGTCCCGGATAGTGCGCCAGGGACGTTCGGCCTTGCCGAGCATGTGGTGGGCGTATGGGGCAGAGAACTGCACCCCGACGCCGAGGTGTGCGCACATTCGGCGAGTGACAGCAGCTTCAAACACAGAGTCTGAGTCAAACTTGAGGACCGGTGCGAACGCGCCCGTCTGGGAGTGATGGCGGGCATGCAGGTGTTTGATGTCTAAGAGGATGGTTTCCAATTCCGAACATGCGTCGTCTTTAGACTTAAGGAACCGCACCCACATGTAGTTGGTGTGGTGGTCGATGAAGAGCAAGCAGTAACGGAGGCCATGTGGGGAGGGGACATTGACCGGGCCCCAGAGGTCTGCGGACAGGTTGAGGAGGGGGTGGGATGGCTTCGCGCAAGCGGCTGTGTTGCGTGGTGCAGCTGTGGCTTTGTGAAGTAAGCAAGAGTCGCAAGAAACTTTGGTTACAACGCTAGTTAACACAGGGCTAGTCGGGACACCGTGAGTATGTTGGGCCTGAAGGCTTTGCATGTTGAGGTGGCCATATCGACGGTGCCATAAGACGGGATCACACTGGGCAGTAAGGGCAACCTGAGGGGAGGGGTCAAGTGCCGCGGGTGCGGATGGGCTTGAAGGGAGGTTTGGCTGGTGGGGAAGGAGGTAGAGACCGTTTCCGGACGGTTCTAGCACACCCATGCCTGTGGGTACCAAAAGCAAACCATTGTCAGAGTTGGAGGGGAATATGAATTCACAGCCGCTGTGAGCTTGCATCCAGCTGGTACTAAGTAGTCTGCCGATACGCTATGCGGAGCGAGATGATAGGTCAGGGGTGTAGAGTGCATAGACAGTGCGGTGAATGAGCTGGCCAGAGGCAAGTCTGACAGAAATCCGCACTGAGCCACTGCCCTTAACGTCAACGCCGACACCGCCCACGCGAGAGGGAGCGGAGGGGGGCGTGAATTTCACGAAGTCATCTCGGAACGCAGTGAGGTTAATCGAGCAGGCGGAATCAACGACCCAAAACTTTGACATGTTACGATCCGGGGCGAGGGAAGAGGAGAATGCCACATAGCTGAATGGGACACTCACCTCGTCGTCAGCGTAGTCATCAGCGCAGTCCTCGAGGGTGGGTAGGCAGTCGGTGTCATCGGCGGGGGCGTCGTCGGCAGAGACGTCGCTTAGCACCGCAGCGTGAGCAGAGGGGGTGCCGTCGGCGGCGCCGTACTTCTGGACTGTCAGCCTACGCTTGGCGAGATTCCACTTAAGGATAGCGTCATCCGTGGCAGTGCAGGCTGACATGAGATGGTTGAGGCTGCCACAAACGCCACACTTGCTGGGTCGATGGCCGCGAGGGTTACGGTGTGGTGGGCCTCGACCGTTGTGCGAGCCGCGGCCCGCAGCGACGAACGCGGAGATGGGAGGGGGTGATATGGCTGGAGCGGGTGTGTCCGGAGCAGGGTCGTCGTCCATGTTGTGCGCAAGGGGGAGAATGTTGGCCATCACTTCATCAGCCGACATAATGTAGTCCGTGTCAAAGGCGTTGATGACGCATTGCTTCGCCTGACCGTGTGGGCCGTTGCTGGAGATACCGCGCAGCATGAGGAGACCGAGGTGGTGGGGGTGGATGGCAACGGAGCCATCAACCAATTGGCATGTGTCGTTGTAGTCGTCAAAGGTCTGGCGCATGTAGTGGACATAGTCACTGAGTGACTGACCAGGGCGCTGTCTGACCGTCATGTTGTCCAGGAGGGACAAGGAGCGAGCAAAAGACCGACAATCGAGGCGTTCACAAAGGATGTCCCACGCGGCAGCGGCGCAGTCAGGGCGTGCTGGAGAAACGCATTTCATCGCTTGGTCAGCGCGCTTATTCGCGCTGGCTGCATGGAGAAGCAGCGTGTAGGCGTAGTGTTGCGCTTGTTCGTCGAGCCAGACGCCGGAGTCGCGGATGGCCAGCTGTGGAATGAGGTATGCGGCCTTGATGGAGAGGAAATTAAGGAAGGTCCTCTTCCATTGCTTAAAGTCCGTGGTCGGGCACATGACGGGGACCGACATCTTCATGGACCGGTTGAGGGCGTCCTTGTCGAAGCCGGGGGCTTCGTGTGCCGCCCGGTTGATGACCACCGGGTCAATAGTGGGGCGACGACGACCACGGGTGGCGGGGTCGCCATGTTGGACTGGGGGAGAGTCCCGGCCATGAAAGGGAGGAGGTGGGCCGCCGGGAAAGGGAGAGCGGCCGGCCATGGGACGCGGCGGGCCGTACGAGTGCGGGTGGTCACGGTAGGGGGGGACGAGGTGAGAGGGCCCCTCCGGGATATGAGGGTCGGGGTGTTGAAGGGAATATCCGGCGGGGGGGAAGGGGGGAGGTGGTGGGAGGTGATCAACCCGGATGGCGTGACGCGAGGGGTCGTGGTGCGCGTCGGCACGCGAGGGCTCGCGGGGCGCATCGTGACGGCGCTGTGCGACTGTGGGGTCGCCAACATGAGCTGCAGGAGTAGCAGCAGCAAAGACTGTTTCTGCGTCCGGGGGTACGAAACGAGGGTGGTGATGGTCAAGCAGGTGGATGGTGTGGCCGTCGTGGCTGTCCCGGACGGGTTCGATGTGAGCATCGTGGCGGCGCTGAGCTACAGGGGGGTGCGGATTAGCAGCCGCAGCCGCAACAGCACTCTCGGCCGACTGCGAGTCGAGACCAGCTGTTAAGTGCGCCACTTGCGCAACGAGCAGTGCGAGAGTGTCCGGGGGGTGATCGACAGTGCTCTGCTGAGAGCCTGGGTCAGGGGAATCAAGAGGTGAAACAGGCGGGGTTTTCTGCGCCATTTCGACAGAGGGCGAAAAAGAAAGAGCTGGATAAAAAGGGCGCCCGCCGGCGGCGGCCCCGGAGGGGGGTGCGCTCGCAGGCCCGTCGGCACCTACCTCTACCTCCACGCGGTGGGCGCTTGTAACCCCATAGCCGTGCCAGGCCTGGCACGGTAGGGGGCTGAACGAGGTACCGACAGCTGCGATCCGCGGGATCAGCAGCTGTCGGGAAGCCCTGTACGGAGGGTTTTGGAAAACATAATATCCGTACACCGGCACAGGGATCTCCCGCTCGGCCAGTCCGATGTGTTTTTTCCGCGACTAAATACTCACAGATACTCTCCCGACGATGGGGCGGGGGCGGCGTTTGCGAAATATTTTTTGGCGAAGAGGGGTACGGACGGATCAGCGGTGGGACGAGGGTGTTGGAGCTGGCGGCGGACAGCTGGGAAGCAGCGCTAGGGCACGGCGCTCGCTAGCAGCCACCAGCCCTGCGAAACCTTCTGGTTTCCCTTGGGGGAGAGGCCCGAAGACACGCATGACGGAGGCGAGTCGCAGCCGGAGGAGCGGCACGGTCTGGCGGCGGAGGTCGGGAGGATCATCCGCCGCCGGAAAAACCCGGTACGGGGGGTTTTTGGTTAAATATTCCCGTACCCACCATCTTTTGAGGATAGCCGATCCCTGGGCATTATCCGTTCCCCCTCCCCTAGTCAGTACCCGGTTATCGACAGGCTGCCTCAGGCAATGTGCCCCGGGTTATCGCAACAGCACACTGCTCGTATAGGCGGCCCCTTAACAACGTAAATCACCGGGGGAGACAAGTGCGGCCAGCATAGCGCGATCAGATGGGTGGTGGAACCAGACGGCAAACGGACAGGGGACAGGAGACATCTGGCTCGGAGGCAGGAGAGCCAGCCGAACACCGTCTGCAGCCTCGCTTTTTCTCCTCCCAGCCCCCGCGGGGGGGGAGAAGGCTAGACTAGGTGGAGGGTCGCGCCGAGAAGAGCGACCACTATCTCCGATATCTCGGACGGGGTCGAGCAAGGATCGAGACGAGTCCGACGACGACCTGCGCGAGGGGGGTTTTCCACCTGCCTTTCCCCCTGCCTCCGGCACGACCGGAGTCGCACAGGAGCCGAGGTCAGGCAGGTTCGACTCGACCAGCTCAAGCTGACCAGCCTTGCTGATCGGCAACCCCGCCGCGGCTGGAGCAGGCCGCGTATCGTGGAGAATAGCGACATTTTTATTTCATACTGTATCCATGAAAAAAAAAATAGTATAGGTCATAAAATAGTAAATACTTGGATACTGGTACGGGTATGTTTTAGACGATATCGTTACTGCCATTGGAGAGGTTGGGATTAGTGGTTCACGGTCTACCTCACGCTACTAAGTCCTGTATGGCATAGCAAAAGGGGGGGCCCAGAGACTCCAGCCGGTTTACCGGTATTGGAGTAAAATATTTCAATTTATTTCAATTTCAATTTGGATAAAAAGCAGGCAGCGGTAAAAACCGCTAGCCGGACTCGTGCCTAACAGCGGTATGCAAAGAGACGGCCTGATGCCCGCCGACCCCTCGGCCTGTAGCCCCGGGGTGTCTCAGAGCACCTTCTCTGTATCCTCCACCCAGTGTGGGGCACAAGTCGAGGCCAAGGCCAGGACAAGTGGAGCGCTGCGCTGGTGGCCGAGTCGCTAAGATAATAGAAAAATAAAAAAGGTAAGCTACGGCTGGCGTGCAACCTGTGGATGCGTATTCACCCGACAGTGCACCCCCCCGTTCTCCAGCTTGGACCTGTGTGCACCCTGTCCACACACGACGAGTGCGTCGGTGTGGGTGGCTGGCTATCTCCGTCGGGTGGTTGACTTAAGAGGGGTGGTGGCGGGTTTTAAAATCGCAGTTTATACTGGCGATACCGCCGACTACAGGTTGAAAGTACTAGGAGTCTAAAGAAACTTGCCTTCTGCGGGAAAGCTGTCGATCGCAGCTCGCCGAACCAGGTTGTCGCGCGTGAGTGACGTGAGGCGGGGGCCCATAACCTATTGAACCATGCAAACACAGTTAGTGTGGAAGATAACGTACGCAAACGTAGTTACAGTCACAGTCCCGCAAACGGAACAGTTACGGCGACAACCAGCCTACATGCGTGGTGTCGGGACAACATAAGTGAGAGAGCTGTAGCCTAGCGACAGCTCTGTACCGAGTCAAACAGTTTATCGGTATGTCCGATCTAGACATGTACTAATCATATCTAGAGTAGCTTACATTAGCTATCTGCAACTAATACGTATACGGTATTACTTACAACAGTTCCCATTGAGATGCAACTGGGTAGGATCCGGTAAGACAAGGGGTGAGCGGGTGCCCCCGCAGACGAAGTCCGGGGTGGGAGTTACGGCTCATCAAGAACGACGGGTCGCATGCTGTCAGTAGAGCCGCGGCACGCGTTACCGGGACTCGGGACTCTTCGTTTTTTGCCATCGAGCGAGCACAAAGGGAAAGGTGCGAATGTTGAGTGGTATGTGGGTTGCTCGGTTCGGGTGGGGCAGGGAGAAAAGGGGTAGAGTGTGTATGTATAGCTCGTGCGGTAAGGAACCATGTGGTATGCTCGCACGGTCAAGAAAGGACGGATTTTTAAAAAAAGGGGCAGTTTTGGTCGTCGATGCTGCTACGTGAACGACTGAACGGTGTGCACGTGCACGAATACAGGTTTGTACTGCCAATCGGACGGCAGACTCCTTCCATGTGATGTGCTCCGCTTCGTCGCACTCGCTCCCAAACCCCGTTGCTTAAGGTTTTAGAGTTAATCCCTAAACCCGGCTGTCGAGTACCGCTCCCCACCCGTAGCCCGAGCAAATTGTCGACGCGAAGGTAGGCGGTCTCCGCTGGACGGCGCCGGATGGGCCTTCCGTTGGACTGAGCGGGTACCTCTGTCTAGAATTACAATTTTCGTCCGAGATGTGGGGTCATCCGACCATTGCCTCCCAATCTGCCTCCGATCACGCAGTGCAACTCTCGGAGGATGAAGCGAGCTTCAAGAACGGCGAGCTTCAATCAACGTTAGCAGGATTGAGCAAACCCTGCTAGCGACCGTAGATCTCGTACATGAAGCCAATGCGAGTTTCTTGTAGCGCGTCCGGTGAGTTGCCTTGCACGGTTGACGATCGGTGTTGCTTGTCCACGAGGGCATAAAAATAACATGCCGCAGAGTCGACGGCGATGCCCAAGTGGTGACCGAACTGAGTTGGCTTCCATAAGCCCTTGATGTGGTGCCGCAGTAGTCCGAGATTGTCGAGTAGCTTTTCGAGGCGGTCACGGATCTGCGTGGCTTGTGGTTCCGAGGAGGCGAAGAAAGTAAAACCGTCGACGTATGTAAGATAGAGCCCTCGCTTCTCTTTATCGCTTTCTTTTAAGGCAATGCCTTGTTTGATGGCAAAGGGGGAGGAAGCTCGCTGGGTCCGCTGTCCGAAGGTGACGAAGGAAGGTCTCCGTGAGGCGGCAAACGCGAAAATGTGAGAGCAACCATTCTCTTAGTAAACCCGCCAAGCGCTGAACGCGCACGTTTACCGTTACGCAGTCGCGAAACTATGGGACAATCCTCAAAGCGAAGAACCCATCTCGCAGATCGAAGCTGAACATGTGGTCGCAGCGACGCGTGAGATATCGAACGCCGAGTAGAGTCTCCATCTAGAGGCTTTTTCTTGTACAATGGTCGTTCATGTGGCGTAAGTCGCATATTAGTCGCCAATGATTCTTGCCGGGTTTCGAAACGAGGAAAAGCCTCGAAAAAACATTATTGTTTGTACAATGCTCCCACGCTCTTGCCTCTACGAGTCTTGTGGCTAGCTACGCGTCGACAAATGCGGGTTGTTCCGATGTTGCGTCCAGTAGTAATGCGCCTTGGATGAATGGTGGAGGAAGTCGCATGTGACGGAAGGGAATAGGCAACCCCTCCCGGATCCATTGCATGATTTCCCGCTCGCGCCGATATTCTCCCACTATCTCGAGAAATATAGTATATGTAGATCATCGAGTTTCGCCGCACGCGATGACGCATGCAGGTGAGGTCGGCTTTGCGGGATTCGTCTCGGCTGATCACCCCGTTAGCCCTATGTCTCGTGTTCGACTTCGGCTTTCGGATGTGGACGGGGCTTGGGCTTGTCGGGCTTAGCCTCCGGTTTCCCCTTGATTGGTGCCGGCCCCATGTCCGTCGGTTTTCCTCTTGATGGGTCAGCGGTCACCCTTGTTGCGTGGGGTAGGTTTGCCTCCGCCTCTTGGCGGCTGTTTGAACTTTAATGACACTTGCGCTTTCGGTGCTGCGTGTAGGATGACTTCGAGGCGTTTGTCGTTGTTTGCCGCGAGGAGCCCGTCGACTCCGTTCGCGCCCCGTTCTCTTGTATGGGTTTCGAAGAATACGGAGTAGACGAGACGCTCGGCGACTCCCTCCTCTCCGGTGATAAGCTTATTACACTTGAAGCGTCGCATGTATGTGAGCTTCTCCTCGTGTGTGTTGCGGCATGCCCTATGCGTTCTACTAGTCGCGTTGAATGGACCCCAAGAGTCCGTTTCCTTTTGCAAGGTATAGGCTTACGGACGAATCGAGTCCATAAATGTCTCGAGTGCCGTGTCGATGGTGGCGTGATAGGTGCCATAGCGGAGAATCTGCCGATACCCGTCTCGTGACGTGAAGCGTCGATCTTGTGTTAGAAATTTGTCGCCCCCGTCGTGGCGTGGTCGCTAGAGGCAAGGGTCGGTGACGCTTGATGCTGGTAATCCCTCATAGTAGGTCGTCGGTAGGTCTTCCGATGCGGGTCGAGGTGCACGTCGTCGGGTAGGGGAGGGGTAAATGATGAGGGGGGCGTCCTCTTCTGTACCACCCGAATCGGTACCTTAGGTCGATGGCTCGTGAATGTTATTTTGTGTTTTTGTTGTCTGTCGATCGCTGATTCTCGTGGCTCTTTCATCTCAATAAAAGTTGTTGATCGGACGATAAAGCTTATTGTGGGACTCTTGTAGGGATGGAGAGCTCAACTTCATGGATACCTATAGCTAGATATAAGCGGTCATGCAAAGAGTGTGACATAGACGAGGACTCTACCGGTAATCGGCGGCACGGATCAAAAGCTTGACAAAATATCAAAACATGGTTCAAGCTAGAACAAACCGAGTCGCATACATTGCCATAGTTGTACTAACGTCTATACAACCACCTTGACAATCCATCATGGAGCCCATCAAGAGCAAGAACAATGCGTGGCGCACCGTAATTCGCCTAGAACAAACAGCAATAAGAACATATGGGTCGGCCAACATAATCTAGGTTGACCGCTTGACACTTAGCTCTCTGCATTTACGCGCTATTATCGATACAATGGTACTTTAGAAGTATTGAAAGTCGTGCAATATTTCGACATCATCTTTCCGAAAACATTACTGTAATAAAACGGTAAGCTTTTTTACTTTAGCGGTGTGGAACACTGAATCTCAGGGGGCGGGGGGGGGGGGGGGTGGGGCTGAAACTATGTTAGTGTGGCGGTGGCCGACCCATATTTTTATATGATCGGTTGCTCTAGAACAAGGATGCCACGACCAAGCCTTCATCAACCACCACGTCCTATCGCACATCAACGCTGATGTATGTTCATGTCGGAATAATCTCATCAAAAGACATAAAATTTTACATCGTACGGAACCTTTGTATGAAGTCCGAGAGATTATCGCAAGTGGTCCAATACCATAATGCGAAGATGACACCGACATGGATCCCTCGCCATTGGCTTTCGCAGCAACGCCCGCACCGCCACAAGGCTCACCCCTTGCGGAAACTCGCCCAACCCGGGACCCATGTGGACGTTGCGGCACCATAACTCGAGATGTTGACAATACCGTCATGTCCATGGCCACGTACTTAAAAGCCCTCCATCAATGGAGCCCCCTCTACGCAGAGAATGATAATGATCAGCCTACCTGACCGCGCCAGCCAAGGAGCGCACCCCTGCCGCTATAAATTATGGAACCCATGCATGTTCATGCTCGCAGCCAATTAGTTAGGCAGTCGGATGTGTCTCCTATGAGGATATATGCATCGTCACCAACCCTCGTCACACTTTCAACAACAAGCACCTCCGCAATGGCCACGATTTCCCTCACATGATCCATACCCGAGCCCACCGTCCTAGGAATAAGCGATGGCGGTGCGCATACCAAAGCCATGGGCGAATTGAAATAAGAGTATCTCCTAGCTGGACTCCTTGCTTTGGGAATACCACGGGACCAAAATGAGTCGCAAGACATGCCATTTGGGAATGAAAATGAGACGGTTGACTTCCTGACCATGACATTCACCACCATGGACGACAATGTTTGTAGAACATATATAATACCGCATATGATGCCACATCTATATCACGATTGGACCACGATACCCACGGGAATATCAAGCACGTCCACGGTATCCAGTGCTAACATCATGTGAAGCGTCATTGATTTGATGACCACAGTGCCCTTCAAGATTCCTTCTCCCACTTCGCCCTTGCACGACGTCGTCTTCACGCCAACTCATCCCGATGACTGTTATATATGGCCGTCCTCAATACTTGGTATTCAGTCATCCAACTACGGCACACATCCATATCTAACGTAGGGTCAACGTATGCATTGGAGACTTGGTACCTTACTTGCATGTCATATACAGGCCGGAAGAAGAGATGGATAATTCACTTCGAGTGGCGACACACACGAAATGATGATCATGTTGGACAGAAGTATGATGGCGTTGCACTAACCATACCCGGATGCCTTCCCACATAATGTATTCACGAGCTGGCAATTAAGACTGCGGCAAGATATCAACACCAGCGCGGCCTCACACGAGGACGAAATTCTACCATGGACAGTTTTCGAGACTGATTATGTTTTTCATTCATCCCAATACCGAGAGGAAGCACATATCAACATAATGCTCAACATAGTGAGATTATTGTCCGTTATATACAAGGACTACGTCTCTGACCTCGCCGAATGAAGGCATTCCATGGCATGACCCATATACCATTCCTTTCTTGCGTCAGAAAACCCCTGCGATTCTAGGTCCGGTTCAACAACACGACGAGACCTTCTGATATGAACCAACATCCTAAGACAATGGGACATCATGGGCCACTATATTCGTTGACCGCAGAAGAATTCATCCATACATAAAGTACAAGACATCTTAAAATTTGCACTCCAACAACATAACACTCCCGGACATGCTATGCTTATAGCTAGCCAAGATGAAAAGCACGTTCGACACGCGGCACTACCTTTCACCTAACGAGCACTAGCCACGGAATACAAACAACAAGGGACATACCGGCGCCCGCCGGCGGCGCCGGAGGGGGTGCGCTCGCATGCCCGTCGGCACCCATCCCCACATCCCCGTGATGGCGTTGATAACCCTATAGCCGTGCCATGCTTGGCACGGTTGAGGGCTGGGCGGAGTGATTCCGGCAGCTTAGATCCGCGCGATCGCCAACTTTCACGAAGCCTTCAAAATACGAAAGAGCTTTTTAACATATTATCAGTAGATCCACGCTAATATCTTTAAATCTCCCCCGCTCGGCTAGTCTGATACTGCTTTTCAGCGATAGATACTCCTTGAATACTCTCATGATCGCGGACGGGACATGCATCTGAGGAGTTTTTAAGCGGCGAGGAGGGTACGGGCGGATCTGAGCTTGCGGCGGGCGTTGGAGCCGGAGGCGGACAACCGGGAAGCAACACCATGGCAAGGCGCTCGCGTGCCGTCGATTAGCTATGTTGGACTCGAGCCTCCCATGAGGGCGAGGCGAGATGTTACGTAAGTCGGAGGAGGGTCGTAGCCGGACGAGCGACAAGGTATGGCAGCGGAGGCCTACATGATCGCTAGACGCCGGAAAACCCGGTACGGAGATTTTTTGGTTAAACATTTCCGTATCCGACACCTATTGAGGAACGGCGCCTAAATCCACGATTTCGACCAACCCCTCTCCCAATCGGTACCCAATTATCGATAAAGCTGCCTAAGACATTGTCCACAGCGTTATCGCAACGGCACAGTGCTTGAAAAGGCGGCCCACAGACAGTGTAAACCATCGGGGGAGCGGAAGGCACGGGCGGATTCCGCGCGATGAGATAGTTGTTAAAACACATGCGGAAACGGGCGGGGGACATGAGAAAATCCGTCGCAGCGGCATGAGCGCCAACTATAGACCGTATGAAGATATGGGCTTCCTTTCCTTCCCAGCCCCCGTAGACGAAGGGAAGCCCAGGACAAGAGGCGAGCGGCGACGGGAGGAGCATCGGTTATCTCGGGCGGGGTGTGCGTGGATCGAGATGGGACCGTCGATGACATGTGCGAGGGTGCTCCCCCCCCCCCCCCCCCCCCCCCCCCCCCCCCCTAGCTCCGGCACGGCCGGAGTCGCACATGAGTAGAGTTCATGCAGGCCCCGTCTCGACGAGCGCATACTGGCCAACTTGGCTGATCAACGCCCTCGTAACAGCTAGAGCATGCCAGGCATCGTGGAGATTAGCAACATATTATTTTCATATTAGTTTGCAGAATAAAAACCAGTAAATTCAAAACCCTTGTACTACATGAGTTTCACGCGTTGTACTGCAATTAGTTAGGAACACGCTCATAATTGGATAAGTTGGAACAAGTGGTTCACGGCGTAAGCCGTAACCCTAAGAGACCTATCCTAGATGGCTGATTAAGGGACCGCCCATGGAGAGCATCCGTTAACTCGGCATTCATGTAAACAATTTCAATTTCAATTTCAACAAGTGGCACATCAATTAGACGTTGCGGGCACAAACCTTCACTCGGCCATCAGTTATTCTTAGGGCAATGGCATGGGCACGAACGTCGCCAAATGGATCGCATTCTCAACAAGGGACACGCCTATAATACCCATGAGGCCACGACCAACGGACCTTGATAACGAACATAATTGTTTCAAAAGCCCTCCGTGCGGGGCTTCTTGGCATGTGTTAATCGCGCGGATCACATGTGTTGTCGTTCGGTACATATGTGGAATGTGGCCACATATGTCACCTATGCTTGTTCGTCGCGTCGGTAAAGCGCACGCCTAATACGCAGAGATTCGAGGGTTCATACCCGGTGAGTCTGATCTTGGTATGTAGGCGTGTGACTGCCCGAGCTGAACCTCACCTTCCACGTTGGTTTCGGAGCCAGACTGCGGTCCGGGGAGTGTCCATGGGGGGGCATGGTAATGTCGTAGTTCGGTACATATGTGGCCACATATGTCACCTATGCTTTTTCGACGCGTCGGCTCAGCGCACGCATAATATGGAGAAGGTCGCGGATTCGATACCCGATGAGTCCGATCTTGCTATGTAGGCGTGTCATGGTCCGAGATGAACCCTACCTTTTACACATGTGCATTATTTACCCAGCCTACATAGCCTCCAACTGTACCAAGCTACTAGCAAATCGCGGCTAAAAGGTTACCATCGAGGAGGTGTGGCTGACTGCATCGGGGCTTGCGAGCGCACCTCCCTCCGGAGCCGCCGCCAATGCGCAGCCACCGGGCGCCGTTTCCATGCATAGGTGTGCATGAGGACTTTCTTATGACATTCTTGGAGTTGGAATTTCAAAATGATTCTAGGGAATTTCACGCGGGTATCCTACGAATTCCACTAGTGGCATAAATGCATGCATGTCACCGACTCACCGGACGGGTACCCCTAAAAACTATCGCTATATATATGGGCGGTGGCGCGGGCCTGTTGGGCCCCTGACGTACATGGAAGGACTAAATATAAAGTGATTACAAACATTGCTCGTGCCCGTAATGCGATGGAACGTGCTCACTTAGCGGTAGTTAGTTAGACAATCAATAAGCTTCTAAGCTACGGGACAAAGTGCTTGGGTGACGCGGCCTATGTTGCTCACGCCCACAAGCATTGCGAATACTACCAACAATATTGAGATGCAATGCTGTGGGGAAGGAGTCGACGAAATGGGCATGGTGGCTGTAGCGGCATGTGTGGGGCCGTCAGTTGACGCATTAGTGTATGCACCAAGCGAAAAGCGGTGATGCTAACTTCGCCGAGAGGTTGCTTGATCGGCGGGTGGTCGCTATTACGACTATTTCTCTAGGATTAGCGATAGACACTTAAATAGTCGTTATTGGGGAGTGTTGACGACCGTCCGTGCGGAGAGCGGGTGCATCCAACGCTAGGCTCTCCGGCGGTCTCGCCGTCGCGCGGGCCGCGCTTGGCGCCGAAATGCGCATAGTCACCCACATTATTTGTAATTAGTTTGAATGATAAAGTTGAATTTCCATTCCTTGAACTTCTTGTAGGACTCGGTTTGCTCGGTTGGCTCGGACGCTATTATTTGGAAACGAAAACGTAAATACATTAAATATTAGTTAACTTACATGATAAAAATCGAGGCGTGCCGAAATCAGGATGGAATTATGTTCAGGAATTCCAAATTTTTTACTCAACACTCTCTGTCAACACAACAGTGATGAAATTCCTGGTGGATCTGGCGGATCTGGTGGACGCCTTTCTTTTTATGTAAGTAAATGTTTGTTGATCTGTACTTATGTTTTCCCAGGAACAGCGCCCAAGTCAACAGAGTCAACGTAAATAAGTGCCCGTGCAGTCAGAGCAGTACAAGCACTGGTACTTACCGACAACAGGTAACGACTGGCGCCCAGGTCAGTTGCATCATCAGCAGCCAGCGACTCTTTGATAACCATGACACTGGACCACGCCACGGTCGCTCGCCACCATCCTTGACCGCTCACGAGGAGGTTCGATTCATCGCGAAGCCGGGCGGGATATCTGCTGTCCACGCCCTGTCCGAGCCGACTACATATTTTGTTTGCGATGAAGCAGCGCGAGGCATCAGCAGACTCCAAACTCTAAGAACCCAAACCCTAAACCCCTCGCTTTCTCTCTCCTGCTCACTCCGCCGGACAGGGACGGGCGCCAGCGGGGCGAACCCACGACCGAACGGGGCCGGGGCGGCATTGACTGTGAAGTGGTCGCGAACGGACAGTGGAGAGAGGGAGGGGTGTGTGCGGGTGCAGAAAGACGGGTCTTCAGTTGGGTGGCGTTACAGGGAGTAGAGCATGGGTGGAGAACAGTGTTGGGGTAAGGCGTGCGAATAGGTAGAAGGTTGGGAGGGTGTGCCGGAGGGATAGAAAATTGGGGAGGAACGGGAGGAAGGGGGGAGGGGTGCTGAGGAACGGTGACAGTGTGTGTGTGTGTGTGTGTGTGTGTGTGTGTGTGTGTGTGTGTGTGTGTGTGTGTGTGTATGTGTGTGTGTTAGTCAATGTATATGTGTGTGTCTCTGTATCTGTATGTACGTGTGTTTGTGTGTGTGAGAGGTAATGGGGAGTGGGGAAAGGGTAGAGTATGAAAAGGAGTAAGGCGTCTGAGAGTGTGTGTACGAGGAAGTGACGAGGGATGGGAGTAGAGGGGAGGAATGGGGAGGGTGAGGACTAGGGGGGATTCGGGTGAGCGGAGGAGAAGAAGGCGGAGGAACTGTGAGAGTCGTGATGAGTGGGTAGAAGGGGGGGGTGGGAAGGGAGTTGCGTGGTGTTTCAGAGGGGGGGGAAGGGTGGGGGCGAGTGTGCACGAAACGGAAGAAGGAGAAGTGGAATAGGGGAGTGAGGTAAGGGGGGGGCGTGGAAAGAAAAAAGAGGAAAAAGAGAGGGGTGTAGGTGGATGTGAGGCTGTGGAGGAGAAAGGGAAAGGGTTGTGTGATGAGTGGTATGAATGGTCTGATAGGGAGTGGCTGGGGGGGGGGGTGGGTCAGGAAAATGGGCAAATATGGGGAGAAAGGGAGAAGGATGTGTAAAGTATGGTATTGGGGGGGGGGGGGGAAGAAATGTTTGGGGTTTAAGGACGTGGCCGTTTCTAGATATGGGATGAATGAGGTGTAACGGAGAATATGGAGTGTTGGAAAGGGGGTGAGGGCTGAAACGGAGCTCTATAATATAAAGGAGGTGAGAGTGGATAGAAAATAATGAGCAGCTAGGTAAGGGAGGGAAAGATGGACATGTTGCTGAGGGCGGGGGAGTCGATGAATGAAACGTGTCGATAATCGGAAGCGGAGGGAGAGAGGAAAACATTGGGTGTGAGAGCGGTGGGGAGGGAGTGAATTGGAAAGATGTAAGGGTGATTTGTTGGCATTGATAGTAACGGAAAGGATTCGGGCGAGGAGCAGAGACGATGAGAGTGGAGGTGACGGCAACGGGACACTGTGTGTGGTGTCGGGGTTTGATTGGAAATGAGCGGTGCCAAGAAATGTGTGTGTGTGTGTGTGTGTGTGTGTGTGTGTGTGTGTGTGTGTGTGTGTGTGTGTTTGTGTGTGTGTGTGTGTGTGTGTGTGTGTGTGTGTGTGTGTGTGTGTGTGTGTGTGTGTGTGTGAGTCTGTGAGTATGTGTTGTGTTTTTGTTTGCGCGCGCCCGCGCGCGCGTGTGTGTGTGACTGTGAGTCAGTGTGTTCGTGTGTACGTGCAGGTTGGAGTCCAAATGAGGCGGCTACGGAGGCAGGAGGTGTTGGTGGTGATGCGGGGGATGTGGGGCCATCGCGACTGGTGTTGACAGAGAAGACGTCGAGTGGGGAGGCGCCACAGGCTGAGCGTGACGAGGGAGAGGAGGGCAGTGATGGTGATGGCGATGGTGGGGGTGGGGAGATGGAGCCTTCCTTTTGCGGGTCACCTGTTGGGGGTGGTGATGGGGTGGAGGGGCGGAGGGCGAACGTGTTTGCGTCCGTCGAGCCGTCGCTGGCGGAGGGCATCGGCGGTGATGATGGCGATGGCGCGTGGGAGGTGAGTTGGGTGGGACTGGAAAAGGGGGTGTTTGTTTATTGTGAGGATTAGTATTGTTAGGTTGTTTCGACTGGTGCGTCGTTAACAACTGGAATTGCCAGCTGACGGCAAAAGGCGATCTGAAAATCAATGTTTTTTGGGAATGTTTACAAAATCATCATATATATACTTATTTTTGTTGAATTCGGTCGATTCTCATTCGGAATGAATTGCTCATTTAGGTGGAAACGCAATCTGTGCAATCTCATTGCCAATTTATTGATAATTATACTATTATTCATTCATTCGTTCATTCATTATCTATAGTTTATTGATTTTTATAATTTATTTTACATTTATTGATTACAAATTGTTATTTATTCTTATTATTTACTTATTTACTTTTTATTAATTTATTTATTCATTATGTATTCATACATTATATTATATTATATTGTATTTATTTATCCCGTTCTGTATTTTTTGAGGAACGATGGAAACTAAACATGCACTCATTTTTATTGACCCATTCTGACGTTGATTGCCAATTGATCGCTTATTTCGGTGGAAATCAAATGCGTACAATGTTGCAACCTTTATTTCGCTACTTTTCTTTGATTTTAAATTCTGGTTGGCAATAACCCTGTTTTGCGTGCTTTAACGTTGTTGCTTAGAATCGATTTATTTGCGTTATTCAGACCGCAACAGTGCGCCGTTTGGATCAGTGATTTTCAGTGCCACTTTTACATGTGTGTGTGCCAATTAAGGTTGAACAGCGCTTTGGGTTCATAGTGGAGGTATTGTCAGATGAAGACACAACAATAAAAAATTATCGAGAACAGTGATGTGTGTTTATTCGAACTGTGGATCGTTGTTGGTATCGCTTCTCGTCCCCATCGTAGTCTGTCGTTTTCTTGGCGCACCCCTTTCTGAATTTGCGCGCGAAACATTTTTTAATTGAGATATCCGCTGATGCCTTCCTTTCACGACGGAGCACCTTTTCAACTTAAGCATACATATAATCTGCACAGGACAGTCATCATCTCCACTATTATTGCTATTATCTATGAACAGTTTCCGACTTGTTTTTAATTTCAGTGGGTGCATGTATTTCAGCGCTCCGAAATGGTGTTGAAAGCGCTCTGAGCGACTTATTTCGGCGATTCGCTTTTTCTGACAGGCGATGATGTCCCGTTTGGACGCGACACGTCAGCGTTTGATGGAAGAGGGCTCTCACTTAGATGCGGCGCCGGGCGCGACGGCGCCCCTCCTCACGCCGGGAGGGGCTCGCTACAGCGCCGCGGTCGGCGGCAGCGAGGGCAGCAGTCTCACGTCCAGCCCTCCACCGCCGCCGCCACCGCAACTGTCGCATGCCGCCGTGCCTTCATCGACGGAGCCAGCGATCGACTCATCATCGACACTCCCACGTCGAGAAGTTGAACATCAAGCGAGGGTTGTCAATAACGCCGAAGGCGACGCCGCGACTGGGGAGCGCAGCCCGTCGAGTGCCGGCTCGCCTCCAGGTGCTTTCTCCTATGTTGCTTTTGCACGTTCGCCAAAAAGAACAATGTAGTAAATCGCATCGAATCAGTCGTGTTGGGCGCTGATCGGTCGTCGCTGTTGTTTAGGGTTTTCGGAAAGCTCGCCGCCGCAACTACCGGACGCGCAACGAACGATGACGCAGTCCGTCAGCCCGTCGAGTATGCCGCTTGCGTCGCAGGAGACTTCGACGGGGGGAGGCGCCGTGCGGGCGACGGGCCAGCAGGTGGGCTTTTAAATCATTTACAGTCATAATGTCTATCCGCGTTTGTTCTAGAGTACGTTTGGAACATTACTTACCGTCGCTTCAGCGCTTTTCATGATAAACACTAGAATTCCACTAAAGTCTGGCGGATGATTCTTGATTTAGGGTGAACTGGCACGTTTCAAACTGATGTCGTGCTTGGCTGTTTGCTGACAGGTCGGTATTGATGTAGGCGCACAAGCGACCAAGCGGCCAACTGTCGAACGCCAGGGCGCGAGCAGGGACGACAGACTCAATGCGCTTTTGGCTCGAGCCGCGGCAGCGTCGCACCCGCTCTCGGTCAGTCCACCGCGTCAAAAGGCCAGGTGCAGAAATAACTCGGCCACCCGACCGACTCATCCCGCCCAACACGCCGTGATGATAATGTATGTCCTTGTGGCCACCTCGCCGTCAAGTTCTATCTCCCTTCAGAATCTCGTCAGAGTCAGCAACTGTGGCGCACACGGATCCGATTATACCTTTCTGTCAATCGCTGCATAATATTTCGGACGCCGTTTTCGTCGCTATCGCAATCAGGTCGCCGGTTCGTCTCCGCTCACCAGCTCGTGCCCGACGTTCGTCTGTTGCCCTCGAGTCGAACATCTAACGACACCGCAAACCGACTGCCGGAACCGCGCGCGTTCTCCTCACAATAAATCGCCATACCTGCAGCGATATCATGATTACACAAACAAACGCAGTCCTCATCACGATTCAGATGGGCCTTTATACCCTCCGCGGCCGCATGTCCAGCTGTCCAGAGCTTTATGGGCTTGTTGGATGGGGTGGTAGCAAATTGGCGGGTGGTAGATGTGTGCAATTTACATTCTCGCAAATAAGGCCGCGAAACCAAGTTACAGTTTACTATGCGACCAATACACAGATTTAACTTTGTAGAGCAGGATGGAGTGCGGTTTGAGAGTGACGTCCTGGGCTGTGGGTTGAATGTTGATGCCATCAGTCCAAGGTCCCATTTTTGTATGCAGCGCGTGTACGGCGCCACTCTCATTTGGCTCATTGACGGTGATATTTGTTTCGACTCTGTTGCATCGTGTGTAGCCAAAGTCATTGCAAGCACATTTCGTAGCAAATCTATATCTCGATTTAATTTGATTGGGATTGGTAGATGATTCGGCCTGATTGTATTTGAGTTTTTTGAACCGCATTGGTTGTAATTATGTGACAGGGTAGGGCTTTGGGACTGGGACACTCCATTGCTTCACAATGCTTGGATTATTTTGTAAATGATGGATGCAAATTCCGTACTTAAACTCCGTGGGTTTCAGACTCTATGACTCCGACCTGTGTTCACTGTTACTTTTCCTATGAATTGATTAATGGCACGTGAGAGGCATAATACGAAATTGGTTTGATACTTGATAGATAGCTTCTCATGAAAGTCAGTAGAAGGTCATAGGAGTCAGCTCGCGTGCTTGGCATTAAACAGCTTAACATCTCATTTTTCGCGGATGGTGGCTAAGTTCAGCTCGCGTGCTGTATTTCAATTTCAAGCTGTCATGTCATTGGTTGTTTCCACAGCTTTTAACAAATTACTCGTCGAATTTCAAGTCACTTTTCGCTCCGAAACTGTACGTTGGTACGCAGCTTCGGGTACCCTGAGGATGAAGTAGGGTCTAGAGCTAGGCTCTACAGAAGTGAATCGTTCGGATGTACTTTCCTTGCATTATTGTACATCTGAATTGACGCTGTTGCTTATGCCTCCTTGCCCTTGCTGCTGCTTTTCATTCTGTCTTGCTGGATGGTGGTTTCCACTGATTTTTTGTAATTAATTTAAATATTAATATCTTCATTGTAAGCTTTTTGTTATTATTAATTTAAGTACCACGTAAAGCCGGTGCGGGCTTACCTGCCAGTCCCATATCCAGGGGTGCAAAAAACCGTATATATGTACTACACCCGTACTTTAACTTAGCAACTGTACGTACGGGTACTGTTACTCGTACCCTCGCCTCCGCAGCTGCCGGTCTCCGTTGCATCTACGCGGCGCGGGTGATGTTCGTTGCCATCCGCCTCAGCGGGGCAAAGTGCCCAACACACCTCCTCATTCGGACCGCTTCATTCACCCCTGCTGCCGCCCTCCTCCGCCTGTAACCGCAGGGTGTGCAGAGGCAGCGCCGTAGTTTTTAATCAGTGCTAGTCCCGCACCCAACTACCCGTTGTTAACTACGCCGAGGTTATTTAAGCCCAAGAAAGGTAACCGTTCCGTTTTTCCGGGGCGTCTTTGTCCGTATCGCTAGCCGACAACCCACTCCCCGGACCGGTCGGGGCGTGAGTGGACAGATAGCGCCGAGGGTTGGTCATTCGAGGGGGGCTAGACAACTGGTGTGGGCGGGTAGCGGTCACCGACGGGTGTTGTGTGTTGTGGGTACAGGGGCGAGGCCGGGAGCGTGGAATCGCTCGGCGTCGGATTTGCCGTTTCGCCGCCGTCGTTCGGCTTTAGCTGGCAACGTCGACGAGAAGAAGAGGAGGGGCAGATGGAGGCCACCCTGCGACCTTCGCGGGTTGACGAGCAAGGTAGTCTTGCGGATGAGGTGTGTAGCGCCGTTCGGGCCGCTCTCGCGAGCGCTCGCCTGGGCAGCTCGCCGAGTCGGGTGGAGCTGCGCGCGGCGTGTCAAGAAGTCGTCGCAGCAGTGCAGACCTGCTTTGCGCGACTCGAGCGCGCTGCGCCCGCTGCTGCTGCGCTATCCTTCGAAGCACCGGGTGCTCCGTCCGCCACGGACACACTCAACGAACGCATCGCTGCTCTGCGTAGCGGCAGACCTTCCTCTCCCGCTCGAATGGAGCAGTCGCAAAAGGTATGTTGTAAGATGCGCACGACGCCCCGCTCCCTCTTCAACACAGCTCGCAGCATCCTCTCTCCCCTCTTCCTTACATTCCACAGCGTTGTGCCATGTTATCAGCTAAACGTATTGCTAAGTATTTTCGATTTGTGGGCCTGCATGCACGGGGCGGTCTGCGGTACGCCCGCCCGCGTGTCTATTTGTTTTCATTGTACGTGTGTGTGCGCATGTTTGTGAAAGGTTTAGTCTATTTTCATAAAGTTTGGTAGATTGTGCGTGTGCGCGCGCGCGCGCCTGTGTGTGTGTGTGTGTGTGTGTGTGTGTGTGTGTGTGTGTGTGTGTGTGTGTGTGTGTGTGTGTGTGTGTGTGTGAGTGAGTGTGTCTGTGTGTTGGCATTCGATTTAAACTTTTGACGTGCAGTGTATTTAATATATGATGTCTATGATGTGTATATATTGTGCGTATGTGTAGAGCGCACGCGCATGCATGCTCGTACATGAGTGTATGTTGTGTGTGTGTGTGTGTGTGTGTGTGTGTGTGTGTGTGTGTGTGTGTGTGTGTGTGTGAGTGTGAGTGTGTGTGAGTGAGCGTATGTGAGGGTTTGTGTCTGTGTGTTGGCATTTGATTTAAACTTTTGAAGTGCAGTGTATTTAAGATATAATGTCTATGATGTATAGATATTGTGCGTATGTGTAGAGCGCACGCGCATGCATGCTCGTACATGAGTGTATGATGTGTGTGTGTGTGTGTGTGTGTGTGTGTGTGTGTGTGTGTGTGTGTGTGTGTGTGTGTGCGTGAGAATGTGCTATCTTCTGCTAGCACATGCGTGCGTTCACGCCTAATAATGCGCGTGTTTTTGTTCCTTTTCCAGAGAGTACTGTGTTGGCATTGCGAGTGAGAGGTCCAGTGCTCATTTACGTGTGCGTGTGTGCACGTGTGTGGGCTTGGGATATTGCAGTATGTTCATGTGTGATGCAGTCGTTTGGTGTTTGTGTGACATATGTGTGATGTGATGTGATGTGCGTGTAAGTGAAACGTTGTTTGTGTGTAATTGTGCACACGATTGTATAAGTGTATGTTTTTTTGTTCGTTCGTTCGTTCGTTTGTTTGTTTGTTTGTTTGTTTGTTTGTTTGTTTGTTTGTTTGTTTGTTTGTTTGTTTGTTTGTTTGTTTGTTTGTGTATGTGCGTGTGTGTATTTGTGCTGTTCTTCTTGGTTGCATGGACCCTACTGCTGGCTAATGATCTGACGTCCCCTTTGCCTCAGAAGTACGGCGAGGCGATCGGCAGTTGGGCGACCTCCCCTTCGCGAGACAGTCACGAGGGGCGGCTGAGCCGATCCACGCCGCCGTGGAAGCAGCGCGAGCAGACTCGGAGCAGCCCTCGCCGCGGATCGCCCTCTCGCCGCGGCTCGCCCGACCGCCCCTCGCTCTCGTCATTTGCGCAGAAGTGGCGCGAGGCGGGTGCGGGGTCGGACGGTCGCCCCCTGTCGCCCTCTGCTCGCTTGCGTCAGGTGCTCACCTCTTTTTTACATTCCTCACAAAATCTCTATTTCACATATTTGGTAAGTGCATTTGGCATAATTTGAATTTTTTGCGTTATTGTTTTGTGTTATTGACCAATCCGTTTTCATTCATGGTTATTCCCTAAACTTCTTTTCCTATTAAATTAATGTTTGTTTGGCGTCCATATTAACGCTTTTTCTCTCTCATGCCACAATTTTATCGTCTGCTACTTTTTTTGGAAGACGGATAATAAGGCTGGGTTTTTTGTGCGTCGGTGCAGGAAAAGCTTCGGCTGGCGCAGCGCTCCTCCGACCTGATGGATCAAAAGCTGCAGGTGAGGCAGAGCTGTGACTTGCACATTCGCAAACTGCTGAGCGATATTTCTGTGATGCCGTCGGGTTTTGGCACCCGCCTGAATTACATTTTGGTCCGCACAAAAACGACAGATAGTCAGATAGACAGATGTTTATATAATTTTGGTCCTTGCGGCCGTTGATAGACTGAATTATGATTTAATCGACATCTGGTAAGGGTAAAGAATTTTAAACAAATTTTAAAATTCATATACATCGTTAATATCTTTTGTATGTGCGTCTAGTGCCACTGAGTAATATCTGCCAAGTATTATGAGAATGGGAGGTTGGACAATATCATCGGATGGTGAGAGATGTATGAAACGAATGAAAGTGTGGCTGAAGCACTCTATCATAATTTCGCGAGGATGCAGCGCTGTCTTGATCTGGAACCCATCGCACGTCGCAGGCCTTTGGCGTGTCCCCGTTGCGAGGCTCCAAGCATTACCCCGCCGGCTCGAGCTTCCGCAGTCCGGTGCCGCAATACAACACCGCCGCCAACCGCGACGCCTCCGCTTCGGGATGGACGCCCACCCGAGCGGCCGCGCGGCTCGGCGTCGACGATGCGGGCGCTGGCGGAGGGGCGTCGGGGCTGTTGGACCGCCTGCGCGGTTTGGAGGCCAGCCTGAGGTCGGGGAAGTCGAGTGCCGGTCGCGGTCAGTCCGCTGCTGGGGAAGCAGGTGCGAGAGAGTGCTCAGCCGTAAACCCTAAACCATGCCCTAATTATATAAGTAGCGACGCACGCGTGCGTTAGGGATATATTTTGCAAGAATTTTCGAGACTTGAAATATGTGATTAATAATTGGGAATTTTATATGTCGGCTAGGATGATCTAGGTGTATATGCGGAATCTTGTCACTGACCTCTGCGTTTGCATGGTTGTCGTTCACCCTATCTCAGACTATAATCCTATTTTGCATGGATGTAAAGAAAAATTTTAATCGAAGGGTGAAGTTCACGCCATTGTAAATGACACTCCCCCTTTTTTGATAAAACGAGACGGCCAAAATATACTGAATTAAACTAAACCAAATAGCCCCATTCACGCCGGTTTTGAATTTCAATGGTTCTGTCTACTATTTGATCATTTCTAAAAGAATTGCTTGTCAGCGATATATTGGGTCGTCGCGCTTTAATGAATATCTTCACTACGGGTACTCTAAACGAGGTCAAAAGTGGGAACATGTGATATCGATACTTTGTGCCGGTTTGCCAACGAATGCCCCGACGTATAGACACATAATGTTTTACGAGGAATGTGGTAGGATTCCCCGCAAAACATCGCTTTTGATCATGTGCCGATTTCCGGTCGGTAGGTGGGAGAGTGGCGCGAAGCCCCCGGTACGACGCAGCCTGGTCGCCCCGCCCAAAGTCGAGCCCGCCGATGCGCGTGCGGGAGCCCCTCGTTCCCGGTTGGTCGCAAGACTCGCGCGCTTCGCCGCACTCTCGCCGCGCCCACTCCCCCGGTCTCGACCGCCTGCGCCACTTCACTTCCGACCTGATGCGCTCGTCGGGCGGCGACGGCGGCTCGGCGCAGCGAATGGCCGATGCGCGCAGGTGGCTGGACGGCTTTAGCGCAAAGGTGAGTTCGGCCCTGCCACCATTAATAATTCTTCGCGCCTTTTTTTGAAATGCCAAATATATTACGCTCTCCACGTCGTATTTTGAATTCATGATCTTACGCGATGTTTCGTGCAATTGCGTTTTCCTCTCCACCTCTCTATAACGACATCTATTGTTCGAAGTGCTGTTTTCATACATTGTGTATGTAATCCTGATGAGGAGATCGTGATTACAAGGATGATTGTGATCATTTCGCTTTACTGGCAAAGCCATTATTTTGTGCTGATACCATTGCGACTTTTCCCCTTAGTGGTCAAAATATAATGTTCTTTGATTGATTAGTCTTAGTGCTACTGATTTCTAAGTTTGACTTCCATTTATTTTACCGACACTCCCTGGTATCCTCTTATAGTCTTATGATCCTTGATTTATTTCGAAACTGCGCCCGTGCCATCGCTTTGCAGTATAAAGCCAAGAGCGGCGCCGCGAGCGGCTCCCCCGGACTGGCGAGCAAGTTTAGCGCGGCTGCGAGTGGCCAACCTCCCCCCAGTCGGCTGGATGCGCTAAAGTATCGACGACCGAGCTCTGCTTTTTCAGGCGCGGCTCATCGGGAACGCAGCCCAAGCGCTTGGAGGCCGTCATCGGGCAAGAGCCCCCTCCCAACAGAAAAGAAAACACACACACACACACACACACACACACACACACACACACACACACACACACACACACACACACACACACACACACACACACACACACACACACACACGAGCTTTCGCGCGCTGACACGCGCAAACCTATTGCTGACGTGTAACTGTACAAAATTAAAGTATGTGCATTTGTTTGTGCAGGTACATCCACTGCCCATCAGGCCTCCGTCGCTCCACGACACTCACAATTCGGCGGGGCTGGCTTCGGCCACCTGAGCTCACGCCCTCCCTCCTCTGCCGGCGGCGGCAACGCCTCTTATGCACATCAGAGTCAAATCAATCGACTGCGCAGCCTTGCGGAGGAGCTCAAGACTCGGCGTTAGTAAATATGTTTGGAAGCTTGGCCCCCTATTTTTGTAATCAGATTTATACTCGCAACGCCTCGTCGTGTTGGGCGGGAGACAAAAAAAAATTCAAATATCGCGGAAGTAAGCTTTATCTATCATATATGTTTTGTAACGAACGTCGAACTTCCTTGACCTCTGTGCAATGACTTAATATATTCCTTGCTATCCTATTCTTTTGCTGAAATGTGCGCGCGCGCGCGCGTGTGTGTGTTTGTGTGTGTGTGTGTGTGTGTGTGTGTGTGTGTGTGTGTGTGTGTGTGCGCGTCTTTGACTTCTGCGCATCGCTACGATGGGTACATTACCTTTTGTACGATGGGTAAAGACTCAATGTGTGTGTGTGTGTGTGTGTGTGTGAGAGAGAGAGAAAGAGAGGGAGGGTGTGTGTGTGCCAAGTCAGGTTAATCAGAAAAAAGGCAGTACTTATGCACAACTATGGGCTACTCGTTATGAAATGATTGCTCTTGCTCGCTTAGTTGCTCACATCTTTGTTTACCGACGTCATGTAACTACGGTATGTAGGATTTCGTATTAGGCATCAAGGGGCATGTTTGTATTGGCGAATAAGACCTAATAAGGGGTAGTTGTTCGCGATACGATAGCACATCTCACCATGCCCGGACTGTAAAAGTCCTTGAGGGTGGTATTATGTGGAAACGACAGATATTTTTCGGAAATGGACAATCTTGCTTCGTGTCGAGGTACATGAACAATGAAAACCTCTTATTACAAGAAAAGCAGTGGAATCCACTAGCGACAAAGGGGAGTGAAGGGGAAGCAAGTTAGCCTAAGCCACCGAAGCAGGGAGGCACGCACCAATAGCTGCATAACCCTCATGCGAGATCATCACGAAGATAGGAACCGAGCGTGCCATGAAGAACTAGCACAAACAGTCAAAGCTAAAACGCATCGTATATGTATACGAGAGCGAACTGGACGAGTGCGTAATACATTATTTATACAATAGAAATTCAAAAGTTGAAATGGTTGGACAATCTTTGCAAATTCTCGTCATATTGTTCTTCATGCTTAGCACTTCTAATGCACGTTATTTGAAAGGCCAACAACTCGGGGAATTTCATGGGAAGAATAATGGGGGAGGGGGGTGTTTTGCCAGTTTGAAATTCACTTCTGAGACATATTGAAATTGAAATTGAAATTGTTTACAACATGTACCGTATGCGCCGGTTTTACACCAAAAGCCGGATGCGTCGGCTGCTGTCTCTGGGCCCTCCCAACTATGCCATACAGGGAACTTACAAGTCAGGGCTAGACCGTTAACCACCTAATCCAACCTCTCCAAGGGTGTTCGGGGGTTTTACTCCCCCCCGGGGAGGATGCAAGTAGAGGTGAAGGATGTGTGCATTCAGGGTCGTGCGTGGGGGCAATGTGCGGATGCGCGGCGGGAGGTCGTGCGGGACTTGATGCGGTATATGCGTAGGAGGTGATGCAGCCATTGGACAGTATGCGTATGGAGTTGTGTAAGAATGCGAGATGTGTCGAGGCGTGCCTTCGAGACGAGTTTATCAGGAGGGTCAGTGCGGGCGGTGAGAAGGGAGGTGAGACTCAAGATGGTGGAGGAGTGTGGTGTACCTGTGCGGCTCATGACGATGGGGAGTATGTCGACCACTGTGCCTGGCCAGTGGTTTCTGATGGCGTTTGCAAGGGGTGTGTATTTGGCACGTATGAGGTCGGCTGTGTGAGTGAGGTTGTTGTCTGTGCAGTATTTCCATTCCCCTATCTGAATCTTTTTTATGGATGCATAACGTCGGCGACCGTTGGAGTGGCCAACGAATCTGGGTTCGAGGCGGATGCGGATGAAGTCAGGTTTGTGTGCGGAGGGACGAAGCAGTGGGGGGAGAATCTCAGGGGGAAGGACGGCGGGGCATGATGTTAGGGAGTCATGCGAGAGACCTTCATCAGCAGCAACAAGGCGGGTGGGCATGTGGGTGGGGTGAGGAGGGTGGCAGTCGAGTGGGGAGTGGGCAGGGGTGGGGGATTCAAACGATTTTATGGGTTTGTTACCGAAGTCTGCGGTGATGGTTTCCCAGCGTCCTCCGTTGTGGCGTTCCAGTAGGGAGAGTAGGAGTTGTAGAGCGCTGTTGTGACGGTCCTGTCTTAGACCAGACATAGAGGGGCAGTTACCGGCCATGTGGCCGTTGCTAGTGAATTGGCCACATAGGGGGCAGCGCAGGGTGGGGTTGTGAGTAAGTAGGCGGGTGTTGTGGACGCCCCACATGAATTCCTGTTTGTGTGTGAACTGTGTATTTGTGAGAGTTGAGTGTTTTTTGTGGTAGGAAAAGTCGGCGCCGTCCGACGCGGCGCGGGCGAGGAGGGCTCCGTGTTTGGTTGTTTGCGAGAGAGGAGTGTGTGTGTGTATTGTGCTGTATTTGTGTGCGTCGGATTTGAGGTTGGTGTATCTGTAGGGAGTGGGGTCCCCTAAGGTTTGTGGGATGAGGGTGTATGGCCATGTCCAGTGGCCTATCGTGACTTCTGAACCGGTGGTGTATGTAGTATCGGGTGGGTGGCCATCCGCTATTTGGTTGGCGAGGGTGTCTGCGAGGTCGTTGCCGATGGAGTGGTTGTGGGCTTTTATTTTACCGAGGTGTGTACGGATGCCTGCTTCGCATCGGGTTTTAAGGGTGTGTGTGATAGATAGGAGGGTGTCGCGGTGAATGTTATGGCGGTAAGCAGAAGGGCAGTTTAAGTAACCTTGAATAAGGCGGAGGGAGCACGCACTGTCTGTGAGGAGGTGGGTGTGGCCAAGTTGGAGGCCTATATCTATGCCAGCTAATTCAGCACGGTTTATTGTATGTGAGGGAGGGGTAGAGGTCACCAGGATTTTGATTTTGGTGTCCGAGGCGGGGTGGGTAGCAGCTGCTCCGAGGGGGGTCGAGCCGCCTTTTTTCGAGCCGTCTGTGTAGACAAAGTCCTGCCAGTTCCAAGCAGGGGTGCCTCTGGAGGGGGGGTACGTTAGATGTACGCGGTCCGGGAGGGGGTATGTGAGGGGGTGTGTTGGGTTTGGGGGGCGGTGGTAGATACCGGCTGAGTGGGGTGAGTAGGCGTCAAAGAGGTGTGGAGGAGGGGGGTTGATGATAGGGTTGGGGAGGTGAGTGTCGTATATAGATTCGAGAGTGTTGTGGAGTGCTGTCATGGCTGTGGGTGATGGGAGGGCGGTGAGTGCGAGGGGGTTAGCGACGAGGTATATGTCCACCATCCATCGTGTGCCGAATGGGGTAGGGGTGGGGTTGCCGGTGTGTTGGTCGGGGGGTAGGAATGTGTTTGCGTCGTTGGGGAGGGTGTAGAGGTGGTGGGTGTATGGGGAGTTGATGTATTTGGAGTGGCGGTAGGGCGTGTGTTCCCACCTGGGGAGGATGAGGATGGTTGCGCTGGGTGTGTGAGGGGCTGTGAGGTGTGCGCTGGTGATTGCGTGTTCCATGGCTCGTCTCATGCATTCGTGGTCGTATTCGGGGTTTGCTATGTTGGTGCCTTGCCAGGTGTGTGGGGCATTGCTACCGCTAGATGAGAAGACTGTATCTTCGGGATAGAGGGAGTGGTATGTGTGGGAGTGAAGGGATTTATTGAGGGGGTCGGAGTAGAGTTCTGTCTGGATGCGGAATGTGTGACGGAGGGCTGTGAGGAGGTCTTCTCTGGTGGCCCATCTATTACGGGTGGTGGTGGCGGGTGTGGGTGAGTGTATTTCAGAGCGGGAGCCAAGGCGGGTGAGGAGGTGATAGACCTCCTCTTCAAACGTAAGATGAGAGAGGTCGGGACGGAAGAGTTGGTATAGGTGGCGAACTCTGGGGCCGTGAAGGGTGGTGACCGCTCGGCCGTTGGGAGTGCAGAGTATGGTGGTGTCGGGGAGTGAGGGGTGTGCGTGGATAGCGAATTTTCCGGTAGGGAGCATGTCAAGGTCGGGGTTGATGGGGTCGTGGTTAAATGAGATGAGGGGGTGTGACCATGGAGGGGGTCCGGGGTCAGGCAGAATGGGTGTGGTGGAGGGGACATAGCCGGAGTTAAATGCGGTGAGGGCGGTGGGGCCAGAGGGGGTCTCACTGATGGTGTCGTGGAGTTGTAGGCATGGGGCCCACTGCACTTCGTGGAGGTGGGTGAGGTCGTGGTGTTGGCCGCGAGCGCACCAGTCGCACTGCCATGTGGCTGGGCCTAGAGCCGGGCGGCACTGGGAGTGTATTGCAAAGTGCGGGCATGTGCAGCAGGTGGAGGAGGGTTCTGTGTTCAGGGTTTCGTGGCAGATGGAGCAGGTAGAGGGGGAGGGGGAGGGGAGGCATACCGATGTGGGAGTGGAGGAGATGAGGCGGAAGCCGTCGTCGAGTTGTAGCTGGATGTCCCATTCCGTGAGGTGTTCCGGGGCCCATTCAACCATGTATTGTGTTTGGCCGTATTCTGTGTCTTTGTGTTTGGAGATGATGCGTGTTACGTCGCAGGGGGGGTAGGGGTGGTCGGAAGGGGTGAGGTATTCTGAGTCTAGATGTGTGATGGGTGCTATGGGGGTGGGGTGTATGGTGCGGGGGGTGTAGATGCCGGATTGGAGGGCGTGGGTGGAGCGGGGGAGGTGAGGGGAGAGGAGGGGAATCCAGGAGGGATGTATAGTGGTGGGGGGGGATGCCTGTTTGTTATGGAGGTTCGAGATGGGGAGGCGGTTGTGGATAGTATCGAGGGGTTCGGTGAGGATTGCGGCGAGGAGGCGGATGGGGACGGAGAGTGGGGTAGTGGACCCCGTGAGTGTGGAGATGGTTTTACTTGATTTGAGGATGAAGGAGGATGAGGTGGCTCTGAGGAGGACTTGTGGCCACGAGGTGATGTTATTTTTCCAGAGGGGGGTGAGGCGGGGTAGGAGGGAGGCGTGTGTTTTGCGGGGAGAGAAATCGCAGTAGGCTTGTTTGTATGTGTGGGGGTCGGTGATGTGTGTGGCGGTGTTACGGAGTGAGGCGAGGAGTGTGTTGTCCTGAGTGGTGAAGTGGGTGCGGATTGTGGACGCGATAGGGTTGGTGAGGGTGAGTGGGGGGATGTTGTGGAAAAGGGTGCCTGCGTCCCGTTGAGCGCGGACTAAGCATTTTAGTGTGGGTGGAGTGTGACATGTTGACATGATGGATTCAGAGGGCCAGTGGGAGTACGTGGTGGATATGGTGCGTATGTGTGCGCGGGCCATGTGGCCTCTATATCCCGAGTTGTTCATGATTTTATGTAAGTGACAAACTGTGAGTTGTGCGGCGTGTGCTTTGAGGGAGGGGAGGCCGTATCCTAGGTCTGTGGTAGGGCGGTGGAGGGCGGTGCGGGGAAGACTACGTACCGATGAGACGGCGGAGCGGAGTGCGCGGCAGATTTGTCCCTCGAGAGTGTCGAGTTGGGAGTCGGTGAAGAGGCCGAGCTGGAGAGTGAAGTGCTTTCCGATGAGGAGACCACGGATGACCCTGATTCTGCGGGATTGAGTCAGTGGGGATGTGGAAAGTGCGGTGATGAGGGATGCAGTGGAACGTTTGAGTTCTTGCCAATGTTTGGTGAAGTTAAGGGAGGTGTTCAGTTCAACTCCTAAGACGCGGTACGTTTCTTTGGGGCCGATGGAGGGGATGGGGGTCGGTGTGGAGTGTAGGGAGATGAACTGTGATTGCAGGCGGGATGCAAGGAGGGTAGTGCTGGCCCGGGTAAGGGCGTTGCCTGTACGCCAGAGGGCTCCGGTGATGCAGCACTTGCGGATGTTGACTGTCATGCCGGTGTAGGCGCTGAAGAGGGAGAGTTTTCTTAGCTGGATTGTCATGTTGGGGGTCGAGCCCGTGGCGAGGCTGAGGTCGTCCGCGAAGCCGTGTCCCGGGTAGGTGGCTGTGGGTTCTGTGGGGTCAGCGTTAGTGGCGGGGGGGCCTGGGCGGTAGCCCCGGCTGCCCACCGTGAGCCAGCGAAGGAAGGGTTCGAGGAAGAGGGTGAAAAGGAAGGGGGAGAGGGTGTCGCCCTGGAGGGTTCCGCGATTGATGTCGATGGAAGGGGTGGGACCGTGGGGAGTGATATATGCCGTGGTTGAGACCCCGTACAGGTGTTCGCATGTGTCGACAAAGGTTGGGGGCATACCGAGTTGACGCATGTGTTTGAACATGATGCGGTGGTCCGCGGCGTTAAAGGCACCTTTGAAGTCCGCGTACATGACGTAAATGTCTTTGCTGTGGAGTTTCGCATCCTCCATCGTCGTAATGAGGGAGGAAAGGGCGTCGTGGATGCTGCGGTGTTGTCGGAATCCGTCCTGTTGGTCGCTGAGAATGCCGTGGGATTCGGCGTACTTCGAGCCTGCGTCTTTGATTAGTGCTGTCCAGAGTTTAAGGAGGTTGTTCATGAGGGCGATAGGGCGGTAATTATCGAGGAGGGAAGGGTCGCCTTTTTTATGTAGGAGGCAAGTTGTGCTGTGGCACCATTCCGGGGGGGTGTATGATTTATGGGCTAGGAGGGAGAGGAGAGAGAAGAGGGCGGAGCGGGTCGCCGGGGGTAGGAATTTGATTATTTCATTGGGGATACCGTCGGGGCCGGGGGCTTTGCCGGTGCCAAGGGAGTTGATGGTTTTATCGAAGGTATCGCGGGTAATCATGTCTGCTAGGGTGAGAGAGGGGTCGCCGCGGGGCTCGATGGTGAAGTTGTCGGGGTTGTCAGGGAGTTCCCATGGGGGGGTGGGGAGTTCGGGGGGGGTGGCGCGGTCGAGTTCTTTAGCGAAGTGAGTGTGCACCGCGTCGATGACGGCGGAGGGGGAGGAGGCGGTGGTTTTATCGGGTGTGGTGACGCGGTGGAGGGTGGAGGATGTGCCGGCGGGGGGCAGGAGGCCACTCTTAATTTTTAATCGGCGGTGAGACAGTTTGGGGCAGGAGTCATAGGCTATGTTGGCTCGAGTTTTTATTTTATTAATCCTATCCGTGGTGGTGGTGTGAAGTAGGTGGCGGATGCGTGCTTGGCATTGTTGTTTGATGGCGTTAGGGGAGAGATAGTCGGTTGTGTTTAATAGGGTCTGGGCGATGTGAAGAGGGCCTTTGAGTTTGCTGCATTTACGGAGAGTGAGTATTTGAGTGCGTGTTTTTTTTGGGAGCCAGGTGGGGGTGTAGGTGCCTTGGGTTGGGCGTCTTTGTTTGTCGGGGAGGAGGGGCCAGATTGTGGCAGCGTGGTCCATGTGGCGGGAGAGGAGTGTGGTGAATTGTGAGGCTAGGGTGTCGAGGGTGTCTGGGGTGGCCGAGGTGTGTGAGGTGTTAAGGATTTCTGCGTGGAGGGATGCCGTTTGGTTGATGAGGTCTGGTGTGCTGTATTGGTATGATGTGATGTGGTCCGGTGTGAGTGGAAGGCGGAAGGTGAGTTTGCGCGTCGTGTGATGTGTGCTGGGGTGGGTGTGGGTAGTGGGGGGGTGTGCTATTAGTGAGAGAGGAGCTGGAATGACAAGGTGGATAGCGGAGTGGTCGGTGAAGTGGGAGGGAGAGGGGTATATCGAGCAAGAGGACGGTGGGAGGGTAGTGGGAGAAGGAGGGGTGGTGAGCCAGTGGTCGAGGCAGCCCCCGCTTCTGGGGAAGGTGGGAATGGGGTCGTGGAGGGGGTGGAGGTGGGATTTGAGGAGGGAGGTGAGAGCAGGGTGTCCTGTACCTGGGTGGGTGGTGGATTGGAAGTCCCCTCCCCAGAGGGTGCGGTGGTGGGGGTGGTCGTCCGCCAGTCGGAGGCCCCAAGCCGCGACTTCTGCGTAGAGGCGAGTCAGGTGGGGGGCGTGGAGCTGGGGCATATACGTGCCGATGAGGAGGTAGGGGTTGCCTGAGTGGGGGACGATTTTCAGGGCGGCTATATGGGGGATGAGGTGGGAGGGCGGGGTTAGTACAGTGGAAGATTGGAATGAGGTCCTCCGGACCGCGAAGAGAACGCCTGCGTTGGGTAGGGGCACATTTGAGTAGCAAGGGCGGGAGCTCTTGAGGTGGTATTGGGGGAGGGCCGTGCGCCAGCGGGATTTGTGGGTGGCGTGGTTGGTTTCTGTGAGGACCAGGACGTCTGGGGGTGGTGGAGAGGTGTTCGACGTCCATGATGGAGGTGTGTAGGCCGCGGGTGTTGAGGGTGATAAAATGGAGGGGTTGGGAGGTATGGTGTGGCAGGATAGGGGAGGGGACGGGGGAGGTAGCGCTAGGGGGGGTGTCCGAGAGGTTGTCGACGAGAGGGGGTCGTGTTGGGGGGTGGAGCGGAGAAGGGAGGGGAGTATGTGGCGGATGAGGCGAGAGGCGGGGCGGAAAGGTAGGAGGGGGGGTGGGGTAGGTGTGGGGGGGGTTTGCGAGGAGTGGCGGCTTGGGTGGGGGTTCGAAGCAGGCGGGGGGGGGAGAGGGTTGGGGGGGGCTGGGATGAGTGTGGGGAGGGTGTTGAGGGGGTGAGGGTGGGGCAGGGGGTCGTAAAGCGTCTAGGAGGTGCTGGCGTCCCTGTGGGAGGGGGGCTGCGCGAAAGGTATGGTGCCATAGCAGAGTGTGTAGGGAATAAACGGAGGACCGGGGGTCGAAGGAGGGGGGAGTATAGTTTTGGTCGGGGGGGGCAGTGGCGATGAAGTACGTGTGTAAGAGGACGTGGGTGCCGCACGACCATGCCCTGTCGGAGTCGTTTTGGCGAGGTGGGTTGAGGGAGTGGAGTTCGGCGATGGGAGGGGGGGGGGAGGAGTTCCAGTCAGAGATGAGTGTGAGTGAGCGGGCTAGGAGGTCGGGGGGGGGGGAGTGATGTAGGGAGTCTATCCAGGTAGCAGAGGAGTGTGTTAGGTGCAGAAGGCCGAAGTGCGAGTTTTGCCATGTCAAGACGAGGAGGGAGTGGTTAGGTGTTCCTGGACGTGGGGGGGAGCCACGGTTGGCGAGGTTGGTCCAGTGGCTGGGGAAGAGGGAGTTAAAGTGGTAATTATCGACTTCATTGTTAGTAATAACTGTGTATGAGGAGTTGGAAGTGGAGTGGAGTGTGGTAATTGCGGAAGCTAGGCAGTAGAGGTTAGAGAGGTCCTGGTATTGGCCCCACTGGAAGGAAAGGGCAGCGGAGGTGTCCAGGTAGCCGATAGGGGTGGGAAGGCCGGAATCAAGGTTTAAGTCGAAGAGAAAGTTATGCAGAGTTGTGCAACAGGTGTGGGGGTTAAAGTGGGCCGGGAGTGTGAAACGAGTATTGGTGTTTACAGGGTGAGGTTGGGTGTTCGGTTGGGAGTTCGGGGGGGGGGTGTGGGGTCTAACCTCAGTTATGTCCTGAGGGGACCTAATGATGACAGTCGGCCTGGTCGGCCGGGGTTGACATGTGGGGGTGGCTGGCCCTGGGGGAGGCGGTGTTGGCCGGTGGGGTGTCAGTGGTCGCCGCGTCGCCCTCAGGAAGGTCTTCGTAGCCTTCGAAGTCGAGGTCTTCGTAGTCAGGGGAGACGGGTGGAGGGGGGGGGTGGGTTGCGGCGGTAAAGGGAGTGGGGGTGGCTCCTGGAGGGAGGGAGGTGGGGTCGAGAGGAGGGTGAGGAGAGGGTGGGGCGGGGTGGGGTGGGAGGGAGGGGTGTGGGGGGGCGCGAGCCGAGGGGGATGGGGAGCGGTGTTTGTGGGGGGGTCTGGAGGGTTTGGTAACCCCTGCGGGGGAGGCGGGTTTAAGGGAGTGGTCAGTGGGGGGGCGTGTGCGGGGGGGGGAGGCTGCCGATGGGGGCGGTGCTGGGGGGTGGGAGGTAGGATTTTGGGGGAGGGTAGGAGGTGGGGTTAGGGTGAGAGTGTTGTTTGGGTGGGCGAGGATGAGGGGGGGGGATTGGTTGTGGGGGGGAGGGCGGGGTGGTGAGGTGGAGGAGTCCATTGGTTCGGAGGAGTCTTCTGTGATGGTGTGGAGAGGGGAAGGGGTGATGGTGGGATGTGGGAGCGAGGGGGGGGCCGGAGGGTGGGGGGGGGGATGCGCGTGGTAGGAAGAGGTGGAGGTGGGATGTGAGGGTGAGGGTTGGGGAGGAGGCCATGTGGTGGGGGATGAGATGGCCGGGGTGTTGGAGAGTTGGATGTCCGGGAGGGAGGAGAGGTCGAGGGGGGTGTCCTCGATGTCCTGCTGGAGGAAGGTAGAGGGTGCCAGGTGCCATTGATTGGGGATGTGGTTATCTGTGAGGTGATGGAACCATTGAAGGAGGAGGGCAGGAGTGTTGCGGTGGAGGGTGTATCTTTTTGTGATTGTGAGGGGTTGGGGGGAGGGGGGGGTGGTGAAGATGGGGTCGGAGAGGCGGGCTTTCCCGAAGGCGGAGTAGTGGTGAGGGGTGATGTTGAGGGTGCAAGTGGAGTGGGTGAGGGCGCCTCTGTGTGTGTATGTGTGGTTCAGAGGGATGGTGATAGTGCCGTTGGTGGATATGATGATGCAGTACATGTCGGGGCATAGGGAAATTTGGATGCTGGTGGTGATGTTGGAGGAGCTGGAGGGGTGTGACCGAAAGTATGAGCCATCGGGGAATTTTCGCAGTGATGTGTATTGGGAGGGGTGGGGGAGGTGTTGGGTGGGGGGGGTGTTTGTGGGGTTGGTGTGGGTGAGGTGTTCGATGGCAGTCTGGGAGAGGAGGGTGTGCAGCCAATGAGAGGGGGGAATAGTGCCGTTGGGTTTGATGCAGGGGAGGGAGAGGGAGTGGCGGGATTGTATGAGGACTGTGGTGAGGCAGGTGTCAGTCCATGATAGACCGGGGACAAGACCGGAGACTGGGGGGGGAGTGATGGTGATGGTGTTGAGGTGATTATCAGGAGGTACGTGTTCACGGGGTGAAAATGAAAGGATTGGAATGGATACAGGTCCGGATTGTGAAAGGATGGGGTTCTCGGAGAGGTGTAGGATATTTACCCAGAATGAGGAGGGGTCGGCGTCGATCGGGGTCGGTGTGTCCAACGGTTGGATGGCGTCCGCGAACTGGAGGACGAACTGGGCTTGTTCCGGAAGGTCCTCGAGTTTGCATTGGGGGTGAGTCGAGGGGGCTGGGCCGGTCGAGGTGAGTGCAGAGGCGAGGTCACAGGTAAGGAGGTCCTGGAGGAGGGCGATCATTTCTGGGCCGGTGATACCGGAGAATAGGGGGGAGCGGATTTTCACGCGACGACCTGAAACTGCGGGAGCTGTGGCATCTCGGAGGAAGCGAATTTTCTGCTGTCGCAGAATGTTCAGGACCGAAGGGGAGAAGGTCGTGGAGGGAGGCACGGGACCGGCCGAGCTGAATTCACGCTGGTGTGAAGTAAGCTGGTACAGGAGACCGACCGTTATACATGAGGTGGGGATAGCGAGGCCGATCTCTTGAAAGCCTGAGCGGAGCTCGTCGGGGAGGGGGGTGGCATCATTGCATTTTGTTGCAGTGGGGTGTGGAGTGCGAGAGAGGGTCGCAGACCAGCTCGTCTGGTGGGCGAGTTCCCGTCCGATTATATTTTTAATTCGGTTGGGTAGGTCGGTGAGGCCGTTGACGCGTTCGAGGAGCCATCGGCGGGCCGACGAGCAGGCGGACGCGATCGGGTCAGGGTGTGACTGGTCGGGCATGAAGATGCCGTGGAGCCAAAAGCGGGCAAGGTGGGGGGGGTTGGTGGAGTACTGGCCTGTGAGGAGGAGTGTGTCGATCATTCTGGTGGAGAGGTCGTCGGCCGTTCCAAGTTGCGCGGTTGACTGCGGGACAGAAAGGACCAAGGGGGTCTGTAGGCCTCGATGGAGCGGTAGAGGGTCTGAGGCTGTGCCTAGGACCTGTTGGGGGCGGGGAAGTTGGGTGGTGGAAAGGAATGGGGTCAGCGGGTGACCCGCGAGTGTGTTTCTGGGATGGTGTATGTCCGTGAAGCGGCCATGTTGCGGGGGATCCCACAGCAGCACCTGCTTGTAGGTGGGGGGGGGGTTGAGCGATGAGGACATGGTCGTCGAGCAGTGTGTCAAGAGAGGAGTGGGGGTAGTTAGAGGAGGTGTGGCTTGTCGAGGTAGGTGAGAGGTGTAGTGCGCGTGTTGGCTGCACGCGACCAGGTGTGATGGGACCTGGGTTTGGTGGATGTTGGCGGCGGACAGGGACGTCCGGACGCTCTGAGGGGCACGATGGAGTGCGCCGGCCGCCGGGGAGCAGGGTTTTTGTAAGCGATGTGTATCGCAAAGGTTCTGTAGTACTTTAACGGGTACCGATGTGGTTTTCGAAATGGATGGCGCGGTAGCTGTCGGGGGGATGAAATTCAAATCCCTGGAAGCTGCGCCTTTGAGTGTGTACCGTCTGGTGTCGCTACGGATCCACTGACCCTTTTGAGCTAGGCTCGGGTGGGGAGAGGTGAATAGTACACGCTGTTCAGCGGCCCTGTCCACCAGTCTTGCGCTCGATGGGAGGCCAGGCCCAGAGCGAAGACGATCGGCGTTGCTCATTCGAGCTACCGACCCATCCCCTTTTTTTTTGAGGTTCAGTAGTACTTTAGTAGTACTTTGGATCTTTTTACTGTCTTTAGTGACGGTAGGATACGTTTTTTCCACGCCGCACACTAGTAATGTTCTGAGACATAATACTAAGCACGATGTAATAAGGGTATCATGTTCCCTCATAATAACTATCATCGAAGACAAAACCCAGGGGAAGCATCATTACAATAGTAGTTTTGTTTATCTATCTTATTGTGAATTTCATAGACTTCTCGCAGAAATCAGTTATCAGGTAAAGATTATAAGAAAGTAACGGTGTTGAAAAAGATGGAGCAGCAAGACGTCGCGCAGTACTTCTACATGCTTGCATTTTTCACAATCCGTGCTTGCAATTTTTTACTCTACAAAATAGGGAAAGGCATGCAAGGAACAAAGTTGTTTGACATCTTCGTGAAAATGCCGTTGTCGGCTTACGAATGCCCGAGACCCTTCTCCGCAAGAGTTTTTGCACTCCGCAAATGCCCGGACAATGTTTCGTAAATTCGTATGACAAATGCAAATTTGCGTCGATTTTATGGACAAATATCCCGATCTCCAAGGTAGTGCTTTGGCGCCCAACATGGATTGCGCCGATGGCAAGCAAGGGGGGCGAATTCGAGCACTACCGGGTTCGGTGTACGTGGGGTTGTCGCGCCGCCCCGCACCCGCGGGACAAGTTCTTTCAAACAAACGCCTTGCCGGTTACACGAAAAAGCAACGGGCTCAAATGGCCGGTACATGGTTCCGAGCTTTAGACTTGTTCCACTTGGCAAACGAGGTCCCGAAAAAATATTTTACAGCTACCCCACATCCTCCCGCCTCCTCATCGGGGACAACATTCAAGAGTATTCGGTCGCGAAAAAATATATCGGACGGCCCGAGCGGGAGATCTTCGCGCCGGTAGTGTACATAATTTTATTTTAAAGCCTGCCCTCCGTACATGACTTTCCCGACAACTGTTGATCGCGCGGATCCTTGCAGTCGGCTCACCCCGCCTAGCCCCATACCGTGCCATGCTTGGCATGGTAATAGTGTTACCATCGCCCGCCACGAGGAGGGAGGGGTGTGTGCCAACGGGCATGCGAGCGCAAACCCCTCCGGGGTCGGCGCCGATGCGTTGCCGGCGGGCGCCAAAGTCCTATACTAGTATGCAAAATCGTAGGAATAGCCAGAATTATACCCGGACGTTGTTGAGCTCTCCCCGAAGTTGCCATTCCCTTGTCATTCAAAAGTAGGAAGGAGGAAGAGAGCATGAGCACAGCTTGTTTAACAACTCACTCTTAATTTTGAGAGATTGTCGGTGAACTTCCTCAATTACTCTCCCCATTGTTGGTACACGACTTCCGCCCCAACCTGACCAGCGCGGCCCGCTCACACCACCCAAGTGTCAATGTCATATGGTGCTTCCTGTAATTTAAACATATTTTTTCACGTGTCCCGTGCATATGCCCAACAGCTTCATCACATGTTATTAAAACTAGACCACAAACAAGTGCGTTTAAGGCCGGTTCTTAGGTGAACTTTGCCATCATCCGCGAAAGATGACATGACAAACGGGTACGGGTACTTGTGAAGTATCGTCACTTTGTTTATGAAAATGGTTCTTCATGGCACGCTGGGTTCATGTCTTCGTGTTGCATTGCGGGAGGGTGGCGCAACTTTTGTTGCCTGCTTCCCTGCTCCGAGGGCTTTGTAGGCTTCTTTGCCTGTTTTCTTTTCTTCTTTACTGGTTGATTCCACTACTTCCTTTGTAAACAAATTATTATATGAATGAGAATATGGATACAGCATGAACAAATCATTATGGGCAATGCTGATGCTGTGGCATGCCCTTCTGTTCCTCGAGCTTGGGTTTTTTTCCTCTTCTCTTCTTTCTGCTTTGTGATCTCCGAAGCCACCGCATGCGCATGCGCGGCTGAGCTTGGGTCGGGAGCCCGCGAGCTCGGAACTTGGTAGCGGTGAGCGTGACGCCTGCCCGCCTATTCGTGTTTGCTTTTGTCTCGGCGCTCTCCTACGCTGTGGCATCGCGTGGTACCTGTACATAAAGTTCTCCTTTTAATCGTCCGCGGTCACTCGCCGTCGGCGGCTCCGGTGTGTTTTATTTGTACCATCGCCAGCGTGACCCTCCCGGGATCTTTTATTCGTCGCTCGACCCGTGACCGGGTACAACTACCCGTACCGCCCCTATTATCGGCATCCTCGAGACCCTTGGCCGCTACCGGTACCGCTACAACTTTCGCCCGCGCGTGGTCATCCCCTTCAGCAAGGCTCAAGGCATCGGCACGCGTCATCGCTATCACTGTACGGGTACTACAACTTCAGTACTGCTCTAAGTTCATTCTAATCGCTACCCGTACTCGGAGCCCGCTATTTGCAAGGTCATCCTTTATCGCTTGGCGCCCCGCTACGATACGGCGTTGTACGACGGAGTTGCCTTCCGACTCTTGTTGTGGTTGGTACACGGGTACCAAATAGCTTCTTTGCTCTTTTCTTGAGCATCTCCATCGCGGGCTCCAAGGCTCCCCACTACAAGCAACGCGAGGTTAGAGGCGCGACGGACCGGCATCGAGGAGCCCACCACGTCGGCGGCGAATCTTCCCTCCAAGGCACGCCACAGCGCCACCTCGGGCGACTTCCGGTATAGTCCAAGCCACATACCCCCCCCCCCCCCCCCCCCCCCCCTTCTTCGACCCGGCGTGTTCTACTTATTTTTGGACGCGACACACGTGCCACCCCGGATGTCCGCCGCGGCGACCCGGCCGGGACATAGTCATCGGCGTCCTCCACCGCCACCTCTAGGCCGTTCGCCCGGCGGCGGGGCAAGGTCGCGCCCTATGGCCCCCGCTCCGGGTGACCTTCCGACATCATCACCTACTAACGCTCAAGCGCCTTCGCATGCCTTACGACCTGGACATACACCGTCTCGTTTTTTACCCCCCGCTCCTTTGAGGTGCGTTAGTTGCTCAGCGTCGTTCCCGACACTTCAAGCGCTATGCGCCCATCTAAACTCCCCCGCGACAACGTGCACTTTTGCGCCCGACAATTGCCCAGTTGTGGATGCCGATCGCCACCTTCTCGCGCCGTGCACTTTTTGCGGACGATACTTTCGGAGCGGTGGCCTTAGTAGACACCTAAATTCCTGCTCTCACCGCAATACTACGCCATCCCAACATCCGGCATACGGTGCTTTGCTCCCGCGTGGTCGGCCGTCCCCACCGCATCCCCAGTCCTTGCCCCCCGCTGTCCAATGGTGCCTTAATCATGGGGCCACTGGCGGGGAGAACTCTAAAGCCTTCTTCGAGTCCTACCTCCTTTCTTTCCGATCTAGTACGTCCTCGAACGGCGTCCCCCCTTCGGTGGTACGCCTCGTCAAGCCGGTCTTCGAGGAACTTGTCGGTTGCGTTTTGTCTTTCCGCGGTAGGGCCACCCAAGGGGCTTCCGCGGAAGCGGCTTGGGCGGCGTTGCTTTTATTTCCGCGCTTAGTTTTGCGCCCCATGGCCGATTTCACTTCTGCGGGGCATCTGCCCCCTGACCCGGTCGCCGATTACCGTGACAACCGCTTAGCCCATTGGGCGTCAGGAGATCTTGATACATTGTTTTCCGCCGCTCGCGCCCACGCATCCCTTACCAATGGGCGGGCACCGCCACCTACCTCACTTTCGAGGGCCGGTACCGACCCCATCTCCCCTTCGCAACCCTTTCATAACGGCGTCTCGGCCAAGGTCGCCAACCGGGCGGCTAGTCTAGCTGCGGTTGGGGAGTACCGCCGTGCTATGGAGGCCCTAAGCTCCAACCCCGTTGCAAGTGGTCGTGGGGTGCACGAGGAATTATCACGGTTGCACACACAAGACGATGACGACCTCGCGGACGTGTTGCCGGATCCCTTCTCCCTCCCTCGTATCAAACTCCGCGCTTCGGAAGTCGATATTATGGAGGTCGTTGCTAGATGCCCTCGAAAATCTAGTCCTCACGTCGACGGTTGGAGGTTTGAAACTCTTCGCGCGTTGGGTTCCCCTTGCACTCTCACCGGTTTAGCCGAAGCCATCGTGAACGCAGAAGTTCCACCCGGCGTTGCTTCATTCCTTGCCTCTGCCACACTTATCCCGCTAGACAAGCTCGATCCCGAACAACGACGCGCACAAGAGCAAGAACTTCGCGACCAAAAGGGGACGTTGCGCCCGATTGGAATTGGCTCCGTTTTAGTTCGTTTCGCGAATCGCGCGCTTCTCGCCGTAATTGGTGACGAAGTGTCTCAATGGTTGGCTGCTCGGCACCGATTTGGCGTCGGCGTTCGCGGCGGGGTTGAGATCGTGCAATTCATGGTTCGAGCCGCGCTTGACGCTTCACCGGACTGGGCGGACATGCAAGGCGACGCATCCAACGCGTTCAACGAGTTCCTGCGGCGTCCCTTGTTTGAGGAGTTGTCCGCAAATCCCGCGCTTCGACCGTTGCTCCGCGTCGCTACTATGTTGTATGGCCGTCCATCTACCTTGTACGTTTACGACTCATCAAATGCTCACGGCCCGGCCATGCGCATTCCGAGTACCCGCGGAGTCCATCAAGGTTGCGTCCTCGGGGCCATGTTCTTCGCAATTGTTGCCTCCAGGGTATACAAGCAATTGGCTGCGATTGCCCCGAACGAATCCGTTCTCTGCGGTTATTCTGACGATGTTCACTTCTTGGGACCCCCTCCGTCTCTCGTGGCTATTGGCGACGCTATGCCGGAGGCGTATGCTAGCGTTGGCCTCACCGTAACCATCCGCAAAAACTGTTTGTATTCCCCTTTGGGTGTCGGTGATGCTTTCGATAACTTACCCGACGGCCACATCATGCGGGGAGTAAATGTCTCCACGGAAGGGACGAAAGTATTGGGGGGGCCAATGGGTACATCCGATTTTGCTCGAGACGTGTTCGAAACGGCCTTAAGTAAGTATGAGGCCTACGGCGAACGTCTAAGGGGTCTAGCGGCTCACCGGCACACTCACACTGCGCTTCGTATCCAACAACATTGCAACCGCCGCTTCGGACACTTTGCCCGTACAGTCCCCCGAGGTCTTGGCAGGGGTGAGGGCTACGGTGACACCGTCGAAACATTCCTCGAGCGCGCTGACAATGCCACCCTAGATGTGGCGGCTGAGATATTGGGCCTTCCCGCATCTAGCCTACCCAGCAACACTCGCTCCGAGATGTCTCTTCCCATACGTTTCGGCGGCATGGGGGTGGGGGATTTGGCTGCCTTGGCGGATGCGGCCCATGTCGGAGCGGCCGGTTTGGCAGTGGGCTCAGCTATTCGTTTCCTTACAACACAAGACGCTCGCGTGCGCGGGGATTCCCAAGACGATGTTCCAATGGAGCCGACCATGTATGGACGGTTAGCGAGTGCTATGACCACAGCGGTGTCCCGTAGGCATGGTACACCGGACGGAGACGACGGCGATAACGAACCCATGTGGTCGTTAGAACTCGCTTCGTCGTGGGCGCGCTTGGACGCTGCGTGCGGTTCTCACGCTCTCGCCGAGTCTGAACCTTTGATAACCACAGCCTTAGCGATGCTCCCCCCGAAACGTCCAACGGTGGCTCGCGCCGGCTGCGTTGCCGAAGCCCGATCAAACAACGAGCAGATTGCCCAGTCCCTTGATGGCCTACCCTCGCTCGTCCCTCTTTCTGCTTTTGCCACGGACATCTTTCCAAAGCTACAAGCCGACATCAGTGAGCGTGTCAACTTGTTTCGCTTCGCGAAGCTCGCTCCCACGTTTTCCAACCGCGCTCGGCCGGAGTCTAGGCGTTTTCTATCTCGTCTCGGCCACGGCGCCCTTGCGTTTTTGGCTTCGGACCCGCCTACTTCGGGTCGCCTGGGCGAGCTCCGTGAAAAGTTCCCTGAGCACTACGACGCAGTTTTCCGCGTCGCGGTCTGTCGCATCTTCGGCCTACCCTCATCTCGCATCCTCTCTTCTCTACGCTCCCCCACTGCTTGTGCTTCTTGCCATCTCTCGGTTCAAGCTATGCGGGGTGCGTTCTCGTCGGCGGGTGTTGACATGTCGGATGATGCGTGGGCCACTGCTTTTGCGGACCATTTGGCTCGTTGCGGCGGAGATGCTTCGGTCCACACCGCTCACTCTTGGTTAGTGACGGCCCTTGCGGAAATCATCTCCGAGGTTCGTGGCGCACTCGGGGCTGGCGTCGAGGTCCTCACAGATCCCACGATGTTAGTTCAACTCCCCAACGGCAACGACGGTCTCCCCGCGGATGTGGGTGTTTTGCACTATCACGGCATCCGAGGCTCAAAACTTGCCCTTGATGCCGTGGTTTCCGGTTTGTTCGGCGTGTCTAGCCCCCCGTCACCCGAAGTCGCTCTCCGCCGTGCTGAGAAGACCAAGTTCGAGAAGTACTCGGAGGGGTTGAGGAGTCGCCCCGACATCCGCTTCATTCCCTTTGCAGTCACGGAATTTGGTACTCTTGGCGGCCACGCCACGGCTTTCTTGACGGAGCTAGCCAAGCAGGCAGCCGCATCTAAAGGGATGCACGTGGGCAAGTTGTTGGCCTCCTGGCGTCGAAAGGTCTCTCTCGCCGTCCATGTTGCTCACGCGGACAACGTCTTGCGTGGTTTGTCCGCCGCTGCGGACGGCACGGAGGCCGCTTCTTCCTCGGCCGGGATGCCTTCTCCGGCCACGGCGCTCTTCACCCGCGCCATGGGCCGCAAGCGTCCCCGCGCTTCCTCGAGCGGCGCGTGAGGCGCCGCTTGTCGCCTCCAAGTGTTGCATTCTCGGCGTGGCTTAAGAGTTTCCTTAGTATAATCTGCTAGGTTTATGCACAATGTAGTGCTTTCCTTTTGCTGTGCTTTGGATTCCGTGATCCTCTTGTCACTCTTGCCCTCTTGTTTCCCCTCCCACTTTCCCTGTCCGTGCTCATCTGGTTCTTCTTGTAAGCAAAATTATATGAAAAAAAAAAAAAATCTTAGCTGCTTTTTCTCGTAAAACAATGTTAAGCTAGTCCCTACTTTATTATGAAATGTGATTATTACAATATTAAATGGTGTTGCTTACTGTATATTGTGCAGAACCTGTGCTTGTACAGGTACTACACCGATGTATTCTACTCGCCCCGAAACATATTACATATCGCGCTGTCTCCGGATCGGCCCGCGGCTCACCTGGCCGCGCATCAGCCGGTCGGGACTCTAGACCGGACAGACTTGACTAGATACAGTAGCTCAGCCCTTGGCTGTGTAAGCCCGGCATTAAGTGAAGCATCTCCCGCCAATTATGCCGAGAGGTGAATACTGAATTCGAGACTGACGAAGCAGACAATGGCCAGGTACGCATGCACATGCCGACTGACGTCATTATTATATACGGCAATTAATTTCCGACCCCACTGTACCATTTCCGCATGCGGACGGAGCGCGAGCGGGCACACGCGCACTAGAGCGTCCAACTCGAAATCGACGAGTCTCGCGGCCCTCTATTCACAACATGCATATGATTTGGAACGTCGTGACGTAAATTTGCGCGGGAGTTAAGGGTAGAGACTACTGGGCATGAATTTTGAGCAGAGATCGGCGTTTGGGGTTGTGTACGGTTACCGCATGCTGCGCCTTTTCGTAGCATGCCCGCTCTGTTTCTATTCCTCTTACTGACTGGCGAAGGTAGAACAACGAACTCACCAAACTTATCGTCTGCGTTGCAGTTGCGAATAAGTCGACGCTGTAAGATTGAGGGCACGCGAAGAAGGACAGGGGTTCCCGGCGTTAGAGACAAGGTGGGCCAGACAAGATGAAGACGACGTTTAAAGTACGCCGCCACGTCAGCACGACCGCCCACCACCCGCTACTTTACATTTCTGCCCTCGATCTCACCGTTGGCCCAGACGGGAGGCACGGGCTTGCCAATGTTATATCCCACGGGCTTTATCTAGCTAGGTATGGTCCTTATTGGTAAGGGCTTACAGCTCGAGAGGCGTGTCACGAAGGAAAATGGCGCGGAGCTATTATAATGCTAATACGTCACGTAATATATTTTGATGTCGGGCCGTCCAATTGCGGGACCCCTTGCGTGTGAACTGTACCCGTACCGTGCCGGTATTGTGTAAGTGTAGGTCGGATGCAGGAAGGAGAAGCGTGGGGCTTCTCAGAGAGGTGAGGAGCGGTGTGACTGAAGCCCATGCTGGGTGCTGGCAGGTACCGGTGGCTGAGAGCAAGCCCGACCCGGGTTATGCTATCGAAAGTCCCTTCGCCGCCGGGAGCGCGCTGTCCGCTCCGAAGCGAGAGTTTGCCAGTCTCGCGCTGGCCATGAGGCACGCCTCCGTGAGAGTAAGCCCCACGTCGCAGAGCGGGGACGGCAGCTCCGATGACGACGGACGGCGGTCGATGGCGTCGCACTGGCAGGCGGCGGCGGATAAGGCGACCGCGCACGCGGCCGCGCGGCGGATCCGATGGAACAACAAAGTGCGATCGCTGCAGCGGACGCCGTTACATATGGTCATCCATCGCATGCGGCAGCTGGTGGAGAAACGCGAGTCGCTGGTGAGTGCCCCCCCCTGTGCTCATTAAGGATGCGGCGTCGATTGTCGACGGCATTTATCATAGCCCTCCGGAATTTAGGGTTTTAATAATTTTAGGGTATTCACTGCACCACAGCTGTGTGCGTTTGTGGATCGGCTTCGTGTTATGGACTGATGCGACGGGTTGTGGTGGTGGCAGCTGGATAGTCAGGGGCAGGCGGAAGGGCCGGCGAGTACCGCCCGACGGCCAGGCAGCAGTATGTCTGATTCACGACCCAGCCCGAGCAGTCCGGTGCCGAAGCGCGGAAACATGTTTTCGCCGCGGGCGCAGTCGGGGAAGGTGAGCTCGCCGCTGCTGGGATACCGGCCTGCACGTGGTGCCTCGATGTTTGCGCCTTGCTGATAGGATGGATGCAGGATTATCTGTCCTGTGAAATATTGCACCAAGTAAGGCACGGCATGTTGTGGCCGTCACGGTATTGTTGTGCGCAGGTTTTTTATAATTTTTGGAGACAAGTGTGTGTGTGTGTGAAGAAACATCCGAGGCTAGGATTGTATGGCACAGTGGTTCTGTTACATGACGCCAACCACGGTGTTCAGCGAATATCGCATTTAGGCTGCTGATACATACATTATAATTGGCGTTTCCATGTATATATGCCCAATAAATTATCAGCGTACGGGTGACATTCGCGTTCTAAAAATCCGGTATGGAAACGCCCTTGTAACTGCATCGCGCTCACTTTAAAAACCGGGAAGAATGTAAGTAACTTCATAGTGCCGGGTAGTTAGGGTTTCCCTCCCTGCTTGTCCCTTACCTGTAGGTAGTATTAGGCCGGTTCTTGGGTGAAATTTGCCACCATATTCAAAATTTTGATGTACGGGTACGTTTCGGAATCACTTTTTTTTAGTCAGTTTTTTAGTCAGTCAAATCTATTGCAGAACATTAGTGAGAGGAATGGATTACAAGAAGCACAACATGAACATTAGCACAACATTAGTGGGATGAAACCAAAATGTGCTATCCATTTTTCGAGTTGCGAATACACATGTCTACTTCTATACTCATTTGGAATGTAACTGGGAAGTTGGTGAGCGATTTTTCCTCGAGCGTCACAGATTGGCGGAGGAATGTATGGCAGGCCGCCATTTTTTCAATCTGTGGCGATTCCAAAATCTAATTGTGAAGTTCAGCGTAACATTTGAGAACCGAATTCTTGACAATCATTGCATGACTGGCCTAATAATAGTCTCCGCATCTACGCAAATCGTCAAAAAGGCTTTCACCATTGTAGTGAATAACATTTTTTTAATCGCGCGGTAAAGACCCTCATTGTCCACTAGAACAACGCTAAAGAGAAAAAAATACTCCAGTGAAACCCAGTTAATATAGTACGGTCGGAATTAAGACTTTGAATGCAAATGCAAAACAGTCCAACTTGTGAAATGACGGACTATTGTCCACCAGTACCCGTTCTCGATATATTGAGCCCAGTTCCAATCTCTCTTTTGTCTGCTCTTCCCAGAAACCATCTCCCCGGGCTGCGACCGGCACCGGCCAATCGCAAGCCGCGTCCGCTACGGCGGGAGCGGGGCTTCTGATGGATGAGGAGAGCATCTTAGACGAGATGTGCGTCACGGCCCGCTTTCTGGCAGAATTTATGAGCCGGCTACCGGAAGACGTGTGCAGCGAGCTTTGCCGACACGTGTTCGTGGAAACGGCCGGCAAGGATCAAGTGATTGCGCGCCCCGGGGATGAGGTCTCCAAGTTCACCATCATTGTCACAGGTAGCGCACAACCCCCTCCACTCTCACCGCGCTCTAATGCTGTCATGGTTACCGACGTGCTCTAGGATCAGTCTCCATAATATTCGCAACCAAAAAGCATAATGAATGACTGAGCAGATGTTCATTAGCTCCGTTACGGATACGACGCGTTACGGTTCCGATATTCAGTGCCAATTGTTTTACCAGATATTAGACACGCAGATACGGACACGCGCTTTGTCAAAGCAGTTACGTAATCTCCTTATTTATTTTTAGTCATATTTATATCCTGATAATACCATATTTAGGGTTTGCAGGGTACAGGAAAAAATCGGAAAGTCTCGACGCGTGCGAATGACACCTAAGTACATGTGCGCATTAGTAATGATCATATTGTGTTTTCTGCTGTTGGAGCGCATGCGTTTTGTTTTTCCTCTGGTCTCTTTGCACTTGTCGTCACAGATTCGGGCTGCCCGCTGGTGCAGGGATTGTGGAGCGCGCGGAAACTCTGCGCACGGAGGGTCGCTTCACGCAGAGTTCATGTATCAATCTGAAAAAGGGCAGCCACTTCGGGGCGGACCTTATCCTGAAGAAGGAGAAGCACAAATACGCGTATTCCGCGCTCGGCAGCGTTACAATGCTGGTCATTGACAAGTACGCATCCTCCCCCCCCTCCTGGCGAGAGAAAACCCGTATCATGTGACAAAATATCTTCAATTACAGCAGGAATTGTTAATCTGTCATTCTGCAAGTCATTAATTTGTTATTGAAGTGTCAAGCGCGTTGGGTAAATGAAACGATCCGTACCATATCTTGTTGTATTCGTACTGCCGTTATTCATGTTGAAATTAAATAAGTATTCCCATTACATCCCATTACATTCCCATTCATCTTGTATCTATCCACAAACGTCCATCACTGTATAATGAAACCCTAAATTACAATTCGAGATTTTGACGCGCCTGGATTATGAAATCACCATATCAGAGCATCCCCTTGGAGGCACAACGCCTTAACCGAGTAGTCCTTACCCGTAGCGCACTCAAAACTCGGTAGCGTATCCTTAGTGTGAATTTATGTATCGATATGCACGGGCTGCTGTGTTGGCAATCGTCGCGAGTACTTCTAACGCGTGCGGGGCCGCCGCGCGCGAGTTTGGTGGATGTTACGGTAAGCAGTGGACAAGACTCCCCCAGCGAACGCGTTGGTATACGAGGATGTGTACGAGGATACTGTCTTGTGATATGAAAAATCAGTACCCTGTACCATCTCTCGTTGTATATTATCGGGACTGTCATTGATATTTATGGTGAAAAGTAAATTTAGTTTTCCTGTATTTAGGTACCCGTAACGTATTGATGTACTCGCAACTCGTTTTGTGTGTGTACCGAGAAACGTGTTAAACTGGTGACGCCTCGTATCCTTTCTTCCTCACCTGATTTTTGTTTAGACATTAAATCTATTTTTACCTTTCCGCGGTCTGTCGAGTACTGCTTCCCGGTCTGACCCATAACTACCTAATACTGTCTGTCAGATTAACATAAGACACGAACTCATATCAACGACGTGTTTTAACCTTCCAATGTACTGTTACGGGCATTTCTATTGCACAATGTACTGAGATGACTACTCGTTTGCCGTCATTTCTCGCATATTATAAAAACAGTCCGCACAGGTCTCATTTCATGCCCCTTCCGATAATATAGATTTATTGCGCCTATATGATGTGGACGATTGTTATTTCAATTGATTTCCAATTATTTATGCGGATTTTATGAAAAAGTTTTGATTCCAATCTTGGGTCTACGCACTCAGATGCATTTTACTGAACTCGTGATTTCCTGAAGATTTTACACAATTTTCTGCATATACTGCTTTATAAGCGGCTTAGTTGCTGCGCTGACGATGTCATGTGGTGGTACAGGGAGCCTTTCCGCCACATTTACGGCCTCTACTTTGCGGATCGAACGCGCAAGATCGGCGCCTTCCTTCACACCCACGTCGCCGCCTTTCGCGGTCTGGACACCGACACGGCGCAGATGCTGGCGGAGATGACGGAAGAGGTGAAGCTGGAGCTGGGCACCGAGTTTGACATATACAACAACGAGTGCGTGTACATTTTGGGCGACAAGGCGCGGGTGAACCTGCTCATCCCAAAGCTGTCCAGTCTAAAGGAAAAGGGCAAAGCGAGTCGGAGGTACGCCTTCATTGTTTTAAGCCGTCGATTCATTAACAGGTCAAATTAGGCAATTATATTTGGTTGCACCGTACATTGTGAGCTTCGGTATGGTTATTCAGCCAATTGTGCGTGACAACTAAATTGTGTAGGTTCAAAGTGTTGTATAATTTTTAGTGCTCGACAATATGAATTTCATGGATGATAAATGATTCCATGATGTTTCACTGAACCCAAACTTGCGGGCAAAGAAATTGCAATGATTCGCAAGAAATTCAGTACTCTACTAGCGACACTGATGGCGGATGTCTCTCATATTGCGTCTGTGCGTGTGTTGTTGTAATTTTTAATCTGCGTTAATGGTGACCATCTAAAGAGAGAAAATCGTTCAGTCGGGCCTTTCAACGAAAATGCCCCTCCAAATTTTATCTGCTCTCGACTTGATTAATGTATTTTGGGTATTCATCGTAAATGTTGAGCATAAATAGATACAGTATCGAAGTGGAGTCTTGAACATCAAAATGCCTTCTCCAAAGGTGCTCAATTTGAATTAGAAAGTATGGTTTTGCGTAATTGTATTTTGGGGTATTTACCTAATTGTCGTGCGATTGGGGGCGCAGGTCAAGCAAGGCGCGTCGGGAGACGATGTTCAAAGTGCTCCACCTGGATGACGAGATGGACGAGAACGGGAAATACATCAACATCACGCCCGACAACATGCCGCTGGACGTGGAGGTGGGGGAGCAGATGGTGACGGTGCACCAGGGGATGGCGTACTCCACCTTTGGGACGGCCATGAAGCACAGCATGGCGGACACGGAGGAGAACTTTCAGGTCATTGCGCAGCTCGAGCGCGGCACCTACTTCGGCGGCGGCACCTTCATCCAGGGCGAGGTGCGCATGCCCGCCACATCTGAAAGCTCTCACCTGTAGAAGGCGCATGCAACTTACCTCGCACGGCTCGAAATAACGAAACCGCCCATAATGCTGTTAAACTATATACAGCTGCTGAATTGACTATTGCTCTGTATCTATGTCCATCTCTCTGTCTCTTTGTCAACGTCTGTTATGGACGATATTGTTGTACAGACGCCTTCAGAAGGAATCAAATGCAGTGTATGATAATGGAGGCCAAAAGAATGAATAATACAAAATCATCAGCAGACATGAAATTGAGCACAGCGGCCGACTAACTCGGGTTGAGAAGCAAAGCCTTTGACTTTATCATGACATGAACCTTAGTTAGTTGAGGAAAGGAACTATTTCTGAGTGTGGGTTTGGAAGTATGGAAAATATTTGTTGGCAAATAACTATGACAATAAATAAGTGACAGAACGATAAAGTCATTCGGTTTATTTTGTAATTTGTTATTAGCGGCCGCAACGTGTTGCTTCAATGGAAATGAATTGGGTTTGTTGTGCCTGGGTTGCCACCGCCTGTGCTGCAGGACCCACTGGTGGCGGACATCAAGGCGCTGGTGGTGGCGGACAGTATTTGCTTTCGCATCAGCCGCGACGCCCTGAGGCACCGCGTCCCCGAGGAAATTGTGCAGCTGCTGCGCAACGAGACCGCCTTCCAGCTCACTTACTATATGGGCCGCCAGGTACCCTGCCCCTCTTCGCGCCCTTTCATCACCGCCACTGTGACCACATAATATTTTATGATTTGTTTTTGCAAAAGATTCAAGTTTAAATGGACAGCTATACAGTGTATGATTTCACTTCATATTATATTAAATTGTTTTCGTAGCGGTACAGGTACCTATTTAAGTATTATTTATTTGTCTTAGAGTGAAATAAATAAAGTTTAAAACAAATTGCTTGACAGGAGCGCAACATATCTGTAAACATTTAAAAGGTTCGCACTCTTATTAGCTGAAATGATGCGCAACCTGCGAAGTGTGATTTGTCACCTGTACAATGTTTTTTTTTCTAATTGAATCGTGCTTTGATTTAATTATTTGTCTGTATTTGTGTTTGACACGCTAAGAATAATTTTTTTCCTTATTGTTCTATGATATTAGTGCTTAACTCTTTACCACCACTAACTCAAACAGCGATTGTTAGTGTCGGCCACTCTTCCCGTGGACTTTGCATCGAAATTAAGCAAAATTGATTACAAAATTCATTCCTTCATGTCGAGTTTTGCTCATAAATTCACAACGATTTTTTGACCGTGATAACATAGGGTGCGGCTTGATTTGCAAATCTGCACGAGCCTTTCTGAAGAGGATATTGTTGTGGAATTATTTACTTGCGCAGGGAGTGATGGCGGAGGGTCACGTGTTGGGGCACGTGGAAGCGTCCATCTTCGACTCGCGCACGCGAAATTCGATGCACGCGCAGCGAATGGGCAGCACTATGTCGGACGCGATGCGCACCTTCCACACGCAGTCCTCCGTCAGCAAGTCGCGCAAACAGATGTCCGCATTCCAGGCGAAACGCAAAGCTCTGATGGCCACTAAGGTACACTTTTAATATTAACATGAGAATTGATCACATGATATTTTATTTATTTTGGAATCAATTCTGGCATTTGTTATTATGTTTGTATGAATCTGAAATAGATTTGGCCTTGTTGCGCCCTTGTGCTATTTATGAAGGTGGGTCTGACTTGTTTGTGCTTATTTGTGATGATTCAGGCGGAGTATATGCGAAAGGCGAACGAAAAGCTTCCGAAGAAGGAGGCCGAGGCCAAGTTCGTGAACATAAAGTACAAAGAGGCCAAGTATCCGGTGGGGTCCATCATGAAGTACAAGACGGACACGGAGCAGGAGCACAGCGAGGCGATGGGGCAGAGCATTCTGACGGCCAAGGGGACGCCGGTGGAGCGGTACTGGAACAGTAGCGGCAGCAACACAGTGCAGCAGACCAAAATGCTGCCCGTCCTCCAAACCGTTTTCCCGATGGGACTGCAGCCGCTGGCGGATAAGGTAAGCCGACTCGATGGAGCAAACTCGGGCGAGTCGGGACCATCACGTCGCCTATGATATATTAAGAATAGGGGTAGTAGGTGTGGACATGAACTTTCTCAATGAGTATTTTGGGCTGAGTGGTTCGACGCACGTTACTCGGACGCGATTTTCTCTGGGTTGACCGGCCGTTTGTATTCCGCAGCTGGTCAGAGGGATTGGCTGTTTGGCTTTTGAAAAAGAATAATCGGTGTTTCTGTGGTGGTGGCAATTCGATAATGCTGTTTACCTGTGCGTTGATTTTCTGAACCCGTCTGACGACTCTTGCGGTTGCGCCTGTGAAACAGGTAATACGTATGGCTGATCTCGAGCGAAGGCGCGAGGAGGCGGGCCTCATCCCGCCGTCCCATGCCGGCGCGGCTTGGGGCGACGAGGGAAGGGACAGCGAGGACGAAAATTCAGACGTGGAGCTTTCGCGCACGATTCGTATGTGCCCTTATTATATGTGTATTCTGCAATACTACAACAAACTATTAGGCTATGCTCCTCCATTTTCTTTGTTTTTTCATATGCATTTGCACTTCTGACATGTCATCACCAACATAATAAATTTATTGTCAGTTTTTCTGTCTAAATAAATCTGAAATTCGGACAGCTAAACTTGTCCGCAATGAAGTCCTATGCTTTTTTAACTTACTCTTTCCTCTCGCGCTTGCGGCTAACATTCCGATAGCTAATACATATATGCGTACGCATGTCGTGTCTGCAGAGGATCTCGACAGCACTCGGGACGACGACTTGGCGGCGGTCAGCTCTTCTCGCCAATTTAAGGGAGGTCGAAAGTCAAAGCTTCCGGCGCGACAAGACCCGTTGGCCCCGCCTACCCCAGACCCCGCCTCCGAAAGTGGCCTTAGCGCGCGTCGGCAGTCGGGTAGTCCGCGACCGCTACCGCCTCGGCCGCAGACCAGTCCCGCGCTGCCCTCAGCAGACTGTCGATTGGTGTCGAGCAGCAGCGCTGGTCTGCGCGGTGCGAACGGCGCCGGGGGCGTGGAAAGCGTCCGTGCCGCGAGTTACTTGTGGGAAGGGATGAAAGGGCATCGACGACCGCACATTCGGCAATGTCTTACATTCGCCGAGATCGCCAAGTTTCGTGGCGAAGATCGGCAGCAGACGCAGGAGATTGTCAAACAGCGGAGCAAACATGGTGCGACCGGTGGCGAAGGGATTTTAGCTGTCAATATTACATGACCATTGTTGCTCGTTTTTGATTTTTACGGCTATGCTATTAGCATACCCTGTCAATTTCACCTATCAGTGTTTTAAAGCCATCCATATGATACTAGTGTCCCTGTTTTCTGCATAAACGTTATTGCTTCAAGGCAAATCTGTGCGAAAGTGACGCGACTTATTGACAATATATTATTTCATGGTCATGTTATATAAATTTTTTTCGAGTTTCTGATGTATATTATGTATCCGCTTATCATCAATTGAATTTGAAAGGATTTCTGAAAGGACGTAAGGCGACGGCGGTGAGAAAAAATCCATATCATGGCGTAAAATCATACTTAAAGAAACAGGCAATTACAATCAAGTGAATAACTAACATGCGATTTGCTCCCACATTTGTAGATCCCGAAATAAAGGAGCTCACCGATTGGCATCTCTCGAAGCTGCTCAACTACAATCCGTACGGCGATTACAACCGCCGTCCTGCCACCAGTGGCGGCGACTATCGGGCCCGGCGCACCTCGGACGATTGATACCCATGTTCAGTGGCGTGGCCAACCGATGTAGTGGCTTCCTTCATGTCGGAGCTAAAATGATAATAGAGTAGATAACACAGCTTGCTATAGGGTACCATTGCCGTATTTGAACGACATTTCTTTTCTGTAAACAACTCGCTTTCTACGATTAAGAAGTGAATCTACGAGACAACAACACGCATTACGTTTGCCGATGCCGCTAGGATCCTCATCTCTCCTTACCTCTCCTAACGCCAATCTAACGAGGGACACATCGCTATTTACGTATGTGGCAGTTTGTCCCTTAATCAGACTGCAGACACAAGTCGTTCTTGCATGTGGGAGTGCAAATGGGAGAGTTATCGAAGTTGGCTGTGCTAGAGTGACAATTGGTGTTATTAAAAAGAGAAAATGTAATGTCGTTTGTCGCCTCCGTCCACTGCACCACACGTAAACACGTCTCGTCTAGGTAGCTCCCACCAAGTCTCGCATGCTCCACGTAGCCTCATAAAGGGCTCTCGTAACGGTCGTTGGCACACGGGCACTATAGCTAGTGCAATATTGTAATGGTGCTGATGCTACAGTACGACCAGTACCTCCCGGTACGTACAGATATGCATAATTAATCTAACTAAGCCAGATGACGCGCCAGAACGAGCTCTTCGATGCAAAAGGAGCCGCGTCGTGAAACCCAATGCTAGGCAGGCCGCGTCTCGAGGACAGATGACGACGGTTGAGCAGCACTAACGCCTGACACGTAAGCGAAGCTTGCAGGCGTAACTAGTCTGGGCTGAAACCTATTTAAGCCCAGTGCAGTAGAGGGAGGTGACAGAACCTTTTAACAATTCCTTTGTTCACTTACAACATCTACTGCCTAAGTACAGCAGTGAAACATCTCTCATCAATTGCCTCTCGACAACATCATTTGCCATCTTGCAACAACAGAACTAGACAGACTAGAACAGATTTGTGCTAGCGTTTAGCTTTCAGAGGCTAACCGCCACACTGGTTTCGGAGCTCTCTGGTCGACGCACGCTTTCGTTGCTCGTTGAACCGCTCGACGTTGTTTGATTGTTTGAGATGGCTTCTCTTGGACCCGGACATTACGTGGTGTTGGTAATTCACGTTGGAGGAACTAAACCGTCGGACTTGAAGTTGGTGTTTCAGCGTGAGCCTCGTTCTGGTAAAACTTGGTTCCCAGCTGGCTCTGTCTTACCTAACGAAGAGCCTGTCGACGCTGCTATTCGCGAGTTACACGAGGAGACCGGTCTTGTTTTGACACCGGATGATTTGACGCTGTTGAGTGGTGAACATGTTAACGTTGCACTACCTCAAGGACGACAGCTTGTCTACGTGTACTCGGCTTCTATTCCTGTCATGTTTGCTACGAACAACTTACGTACACCTGCTCAGGTCGAGCAGGCTGTTTTGGCACAGTCGACAGTTAATCCGGATGGCACCTACGTCGTCCCGGAAACCATCAACATTGACGGTCTGACACTTACGCCCTCACAGAAGGGGTTACTTCGTGCTGAGAAGCACAAGAGTGAGTTACTTCACTTTGGTTACGTGACTCAGTGGGAATCTTTTTATCGAGCAATCACACAACATGTTCCAGTCATGCAAGACGACACGTCTATCCCGAGACAGTTCCACATGTACCCCCGGTTTACGACGGTCGACTCTGGTTCTGTATGGCTTCTGATTCGCGGACACATTAATCGACTGACTGGTGAAGGACCTACGGATTTACGAGTGGGAATGCCGATGCCTACCCACAACTTGGCTGGACTATCTGTGACCCTCACGGAGACTCAGCGTAAGGCTGCTATTACTTCACCGTACCAGAATGGTCAGGTACCTCATGTACTGGAGGATTGGCTTGAAGCACAGCCTCAGCGTTTTGTTATGCTTGGGATTACAGCTGACTCGTACGACGCAGTGTTCTGGGTTACTTCACAGTTTTCTGGACACCTGGGTGGGTGGTGGTTGAACCGGAAAAATCAGCCTCCAATTCCATCTACGTACAACGAGCTTGTTACGGAGTTACGCAAGTCGACGTTTCTTCCGAACATTCAGGACGACGCAATTAACGCTTTGCTAAGCTTTACGCAGAGCAGCACGATGAGTTACGCGGTTTTCACTAAACAGTACAACGACTACTTACGTCGGTCTCGTCAACACCTGACAGCTGAGGTACAGTGTGTACGCTTCATTAATGGCCTAGCGAACGAAGCGCTCAAGAACCTGGCTAAGTCACACCGAGCTCGGCAGGGATACCAGACTACGCTGGTGGAGCTGCAAAACTTTTTGAATGACGTCGTGACAGACTCGCCGGAACTCGGCAATACAAAGTCTGCTGCTGGACCATCTGCCCAGCCTTCACGTAAGCGCAACTTTGATGACCCTCTCGAGGAGGCCGCTAACGTCTGGAAACGTAACAAAGGTGGCCGTGGACGTGGCCGCGGACGTGGACGTGGAGGTGGCAACAATGGTGGTCGTGGTGGCAACAATGGTGGACGTGGTCAGACATCTGGCCGCGAAGATTTTAACACACTCGCAAATGCGATGACAGCTGAGGAACGTAAGCGACACATGGACGAAGGACTCTGCTTCAAGTGCCACAAGAAGGGACACCGTTTGTTCCAATGTCCGGAGTTCAAAGGCAAGGCACCGATGCAACCTAAGAAGCAATGATGGTGGCAAGGCTGTTCTACAAATGAACTGGAGCAGCCGGCTACATCTACTGTTCATTCTGAGACACTGTTAGCGACAGAGGTCGTCGAAACACCTTCGGCATCTCCATCGACTACAGTTGCGACACCTGTAACGCAAGTAGCATGTCGTCGTCGTCAGACTAAGCAGAGACAGAGTCGTAAACCTGTAACCAGACGTTCAGTTGATTGGAAACTGGTTGACTCAGTCTTTGACCCTCTGCATGCACAATTCAACTTCACGTTGGAGGGATGTGCTGATGATGAAGGTCTTAACTCGCACGGTGACTTACCTCACTGTTCGCCGAGTGACTCGATTCTAGACAGAGATTTAACAGGAGAACGGGTGTTCATCAACCCACCCTGGGAGTTAGCTGAGCAGATTGCGCAGCATTTTGAGGATTGTCGTCGAACATCTCCGACATCTACGATGGCTGTATTTGTACTACCGAAGTGGGCGAAATTTACTCAGGTGACTAAGCACTGGAAACTTTATCAAGAATTCCCAGCAAGGACACAGCTTTTTACACGTCAGTCACTGGAGAACCCAGCGCAACAGGAGGTGGTTGCTCCAGCCCCTTGGCCTGTACAGCTGTGGTTAGTCGACGCAGATTGTGCGTTTAACGACTCACCAGAACCTACAGCACCTGATCAACCCGACTCGGTACATGTACCTTCAGACAACGCGGAACCTTCCATCGCTACGCTGCGACAATTTTCTTCGCCAGCTACAGCACTACTGACTGACCTCACGGAAGCTCGCCCGTTAATTCGAACTGAGCTGACTGTGAAAACTCCTGATGGCGGACACCAAATTTCTGGATTAGTGGACTGCGCTGCGACACTTGATTTTGTGTCAGAGGACTTTGTACGACGCTTTGCTTTACAGACTCGGAAGTCTGCAAGTAAGACTCCAGTTCGACTCGCTAACGGACAACGAGTGACTTCTACGACAGTCTGTGACGTCACTTTTGAGCTGGCTCGACACGAGTTTCAACGGACTTTCAACGTCTTACGTGATTTACGCACAGCTGATTTAATCCTGGGTTTACCATGGCTTGATGACGAACATGCCTCTTTACAATTTGGTACAACCAGAATTTTTACACTAATGGATGGCACAGCTGTGGAGACTACCCTCGAAGAACGACGCCCTGAGTGTCTACTCCTGTCGTCTACGAAAGTTCAGAAGCTTATGCGCAAGACGCGCCGCAGCAGGGGACGTCATGCTGATTTTTACGTCATTGAACTCACGTCAGCTGCCGAACAATCGACAGACTTCCACACTGGAGAGGAGCTGACAGCAGAACAACGTGACAACTTCCGGTCGTTACTCTTCGATGACTTCCCGGAGTTACTGCAACCTGTCGACTCTCCACCTGTAAGCCGACAGTGGGATCATCCCATTGAAACAATTGGCCCAATGCGACGCCAACGTTTGAACAGATTGTCACCCGCAGAGCGCGCTGAGCTTAATCGACAGCTCAAAGACGCAGTGGAAGCTGGTTTAGTACGCCCCAGCTACAGTGAGTTCGGCTCGCCAATTCTTTTTGTGCGAAAAGCTGATGGCTCACTACGTCTGTGCATTGACTACCGTGGTCTTAACGAGGTTACGCGTAAAGATGCTTACCCGTTACCACGTGTGGACGACACTCTGGACGAACTTAAGGACGCGAATTTTTACACACACCTCGACCTCGCTTCTGGATTCTGGCAAGTTCGAGTGCGTGATCAGGACGTTCACAAGACGGCTTTTCAGACCCCTGATGGCTTAATGGAATGGGTCGCCATGCCGTTTGGGCTGTGCAATGCACCAGCTACATTTCAAAGGATGATGAACGACATTCTTCGCGACTTTTTACATAAGTTCGTGACAGTCTACCTGGATGACGTCTGTATCTACAGTCGAACTCTGGCAGAGCACCTGGAGCACCTACGTCTAGTGCTACAGCGATTCAAGGAGGAAGGGCTGAAATTACGCCTTAAGAAATGCTTCTTCGGATTGCAAGAAATGGAGTATCTGGGCTACACTGTGTCAGCCGGAAAAATTTCGGTTTCCACAAAGAAAGTCGAGGCCGTTGCAGACTGGCCAGTGCCCAAGACGCAGAAGGAAGTTCGCAGTTTCGTACAGTTCTGCAACTTCTATGCCAGATTTATACACCATTTTAGCGACCTTACGGCTCCATTGACGGACTTACTGCGGAAGTCCCAGCCACAGAAGGTTACGCTGACGCCTGCCTGTTTGGAAGCCTTCGAGACTCTCAAGTTACGGCTCATTTCCGCGCCATGCCTGATCCTTCCGGAGGTCGGCTCGGACGCGACGTTCACCGTGGCTACAGATGCTTCAACAGTGGGGATTGCAGCAGTCCTGTTGCAAGACCAAGGAGGCGGTCTTCAACCAGTCTCTTACTGGGCGCGCAAGCTGAATCCAGCTGAGCGTGGTAACACTTACTCTGCGTACGACTTAGAAGCTTTGGCCGTATGCGAAGCTGTCAAGCATTGGAGGTGCTATCTTGAAGGCTGTTCTAAGTTCCTTGTCGTAACAGACCACGACACACTGCGACATCTGCTCAGGCAACCGAACAACAGGCTGAACAAGCGGCAAGCAAGATACCTGCGGGATTTGCAACCGTTTGTGGGCTCGATGACACTTGCATATCGCAAGGGAGCTCTGAACGAAGCCGACCCGTTAAGCCGGCGTCCAGACTTCGTACCTCAGGCCACAGTACCCTTATTTTGGGATGGCGAGGTTCCGTCAGATCGAGAATTACGACGGAAGTCCCAGCTGCTGTTTGAAGACGCACAGTTAAATTCACTGACTGTTGAAGCGTTGCAGCTGAGCCCTGAGTTCGCTGATCTCATTCGCGAGGGGTTCTCACAAGATTCGTTTTATGGGGACGATGGTGAGTGGACAAGAGACAGCCGGATAGAAGCCAGAGACGGGTACTTTTGGCGTCTCAATCGCCTCTGTATTCCACAGAACTCTGAGCTCCGACTGAGATTGATCACAGAGCTGCACGAAAGTTCGTCAGCTGGTCACAGAGGAGTTGCTAGCACTCTTGCTAAAGCACTCGACAGATTCTGGTGGAAACGAATCCGCCAAGACGTGAAAGATTTTTGTGAACGCTGCGTCGTGTGTCGACGAGCGAAGATTCGACCGCAGATGGCTGCGACTCTTTACCCATTGCCTGTTCCACCCAGACCGTGGCACACGATTGGTCTTGACTACCTGACACACTTGCCTGAAAGCAACGGCTTTAACAGTGTGCTGATTGTGGTAGACCATCTAACTCGAATGGCCCATTTTCTGCCATGTACAGAGTCGATTACTGCCGAAGAAACTGCCACTTTGTTTTTACAGGGAGTCTATCGCTTACATGGACTTCCCCGTGTGCTAATCAGCGACCGCGACCCAAAATTTGTCAGCGCTTTCTGGCAGACACTCTGGAGACGCCTTGGAACGCGTCTGAACATGTCTTCCAGCCGACACCCAGAAACAGACGGATTGACAGAGCGCGTGAACAGTACGTTTCAGCAGCTTCTTCGTTGCTTCTGTTGCTATGATGGCTCTGATTGGTCGACACTTCTACCGCAAGTGGAGTTTGCGTACAACGCTTCGCGTGCACTCGGAATTGAGCACACACCGTTCGAGGCTAACTTTGGTTTTTCTCCTGAGGAGCCTCCTGACCTGCTCTTCAGCATGCGACCGTCGATTCCAATTTCGCAAGACGCAACAGAACGGTTGAGATTGTTACAGGAAGTGCACACCCTGGTACGCTCAGTGTTACAGCTACATAAGGACGAGATGCAAGCGCGCACAGAACCGTCTACAGCGCCACACTTCGCTAAGGGAGACAAGGTGTCAGTCGTCACAACAAATCTTTTTCTGCGAGGACAACCGAACCGGAAACTCAGAGACAGACAGCTCGGCCCTTTTTCAGTGGAGGAGCAAATTGGAAAACACAGTTACAGATTGAAACTACCAGCGACAGTACGCTTACATCTTGTGTTCCATGTTAACAACTTACGACCCTGCTCTACCGCTCCGCTACGACCAGCTGTCCCGGTGACTGTACCTGAAGGAGACGACGAGGAGTTTGACGTGTCGCACATCTCTGCTGTGTGCATCAAGTCGCTACCTGGACGACGAGGCAAATATTTGCTCTTCATGACACACTTCAGTGATGACGACATTCCACCTGTCTTGAACGAGGTGCATCGAACAATTGCGTTACAAGAATTCTTGGAGACGCCCCAATGGCGCAAGTTCGCCAAGACTCAGGCATACATTGACTTCATGCACGCTTTCCCAGCGCGCATTCCTGAGTCCCAGTAACTGCTTCAGTAAAGGAGCCAAGAACCACGGAGGTTTGCCTCGCGGCGGCCTCATTGATCTGTCAAGAGGGGGAGGGTACGAGTGTGACGAGTACAGTCCTGCAACAGTACATTGCAGGACATTGTACAGGTACTCGTTACGGATACCAAATCGTGCTTTTCCACAGGACGGACGTATACTCGTGGGTACGTCGCTACTGCAATATTGTAATGGTGCTGATGCTACAGTACGACCAGTACCTCCCGGTACGTACAGATATGCATAATTAATCTAACTAAGCCAGATGACGCGCCAGAACGAGCTCTTCGATGCAAAAGGAGCCGCGTCGTGAAACCCAATGCTAGGCAGGCCGCGTCTCGAGGCAGATGACGACGGTTGAACAGCACTAACGCCTGACACGTAAGCGAAGCTTGCAGGCGTAACTAGTCTGGGCTGAAACCTATTTAAGCCCAGTGCAGTAGAGGGAGGTGACAGAACCTTTTAACAATTCCTTTGTTCACTTACAACATCTACTGCCTAAGTACAGCAGTGAAACATCTCTCATCAATTGCCTCTCGACAACATCATTTGCCATCTTGCAACAACAGAACTAGACAGACTAGAACAGATTTGTGCTAGCGTTTAGCTTTCAGAGGCTAACCGCCACATGAGCATCTTGAAGCCTGTTAAACTAAATGTACCGGGAGGTAATAATAAACTATACGTCCCGGAGGTTATAATAGCATATACTACAACGAACAATGTCCTCGAGCTCTTGCTGTAGCGACGAAACCGCTTGCGCGACTTTCCTTGGAAAAGTATGGATATGAGGGTAACGAGTACATGTGCAATAATATGTAAAGCACATCGCCAGCGCTCGTCACACGTACGGTGTACCTCCACGGAAACCACATCCAAGTTTCCTCATCGTTCGTGCCACAACAATGATAATAAGCACCGCCAGTATCCCACTTAGTACATCCCTTTCCATAGATCCTTCATTACATCCGGTATTACAGACCAGGGAAATTACTGCTAGTAAAGTACATTTTACCGCGGGAAATTCAACTTTCCCGCCGACGATCTACACATACAAGCCCTACGCGGGTTGTCACCCCCGCCTCAACCGGCGCGATGGCACACCTCCCCGCGCGACCTTCTCGACCTTCGCTACCTCACCTCGACCACTCCTCCGGCTCCTACCCGCCCCTACCGGCTCCACTGCCTTCTCCTCTTCCATGCCGACCTCGCATGACCTCCATCCGCTCCGATCCGGCTCGATCCGACCCGTTTCCAGTCCTCTCCGGCCCACCGACAGACTCAACGACACACACTCGCACAAAACGTGGGGACTCCCCACTCGCTACGTCAAAAGACCCCTCCTCTCGCTCAACTCTGCCTACTACTCATACACAATGCTTCCTAGAGTTTTGGCCCCAACCGAGACCATATTGGAAATCGCGCACCACCTACGTTGGCTTTCTCACCCGGCCTAAAACAAACTTCTGCAACTCGAGCTATGGATCAGCCCACCGCCACCGAGGACCAACCCACTCAGGGGGACTGCACCGGCGAAAGCACCCAGGCGAACACCGACCCCAATGTAACTCCAACTCAGCCCACTACCGAACCCAGCCCCAACGCCGACCCCCAACCGGCCACACATCCCCCCACATGGGCATGTGCAGTGTGCGTCCCTACCCCAACCCCTACCCCACCAACACACCCCACCCTCCAAGCATACACATAATTCTCTAACCGAGCGCGGCACCTGACATGCCCCGTCGTCCCTCGCCCCCTCGCTCAACTTCCCCACCTAACAACCACGGGAGAGGTATTTGGCACCCCCGCTATTGACCATGTGGTCCTCAAGCTAAACAACTCACCCGACCTATGATCGCCCTCACCCTCGCGATCTCCACTACCACGACAAAGAAAATCATCGTGGAGGCCCGCCGACGATGGGGGGTCAAGCTACTACAAGAAAATACCCGCATCTATACCAAGCCTAACCCCCTCGCCCCAAAACTCCGGAAGGTCACCGCAAATTCCCCCTCGCCACATGCACCGTACTCATCCGCCGTACCCACCTCTTGGCAGCCAAAGAGCTCCTCCACAGACAAAACCACTCATGCGATCACACTAGTGTCCTCACCGACCATGAAGGCTCTCCCTGTGAGACCTCCATCCATGGAGCCCCCCACTTGAACGACGCAAAGAAAGGCGGTCACCATGTTCTGATTTTGGGGCCGGAATTACAAGGCCTCAACAAATACCAAGCTAGGGGCCTTCTACACTCCGCCCTCGCCTACCTATGGGACGACGGTCAAGTCTAACTCCCAAACGTCGAAAAAACCTTCTACGTAGCCAATGGGGAAGCGTGGAAAGAATACGAGGCTATAGACAACCTCCCTATCCCAGCCCATTAGTTTACCCTCCTCGCGGTAACCTCTTGCATGCGTTCGAACTACGCGACGTCTTCAAGCTGCACCGGCCCATCCCCGTCGCTCGCCTCGAACTAGTTTCGGCGAAAGACGCCCACTCCCTGATCGACGTGCGGGAAGACACTCTACTTGCCATCCCGATGGGGGACAGATTCGCATATTTCACGGTGGGAGGCTTGCCCCCCCCTCCACAGTAAACAGACGGATTGCATACCCATTGTAAGCCGACTATTCATCCGTTGGGGCCTCGACTTAACCATTCGTTATGGTCGAAAAATTCGACTTCGCAAACTTCATCCTTCCCTCGGCCGACAACATGGCCGTCGCAATAACGGACTCGGTGAACTACCACCTCGACACGGTCCGAGACAAGATCACCCTGCAAGGCCTCCTCTATACTCTTAGTGTTGTTGGAGTAAACGTCACCACCCCCCAAGCTACAATAGAACTCACTACCGACGGGCCGGACGGCGTCGGAGCTACAAACATGGGCTCCGCGGACTCCACCTTTACCGATACCCGCAAGGTGGTTCTAAGCCCCAACTCCCCTCTTCCACTACTCAACGCCACTACCCTCAGAAAAATTACCATCCATATTATGCCGGACCCGATCAACCCCCGATTTCTACAAATCTACCGCGTCGCGAAACCCGCTATAGAGGAAGGCGAGACGTTTCCTCCCAAGCGCGTCCCGCACACCCAAGCCGCTCTCTACCGCACCGACATGGCTACCGAACTACTCGCCGACAACACATGGGCTACCATCGGACTGCCCTCACATTACAAGTCCCGACCTCTACGTCATTACCACATAACGGAACGACACAAGATCATCTTCGCTTATGTCACGCTCAACACGCACGGCTCGAGCCTTATAGGGGGCTCGGCCAAAGTCGTCACACCGGGCGACCGCTTATCTTACCTTTCCCAAGCTATAGACAAGCTGATGCGCGTACAACCTACCGCTCGCTCGCGAGCCAACACTCACCCAACATACAGCTCTTCCCTCACAAGAGCATCCGAAGAAGACGATACCGACGATCTGCCTACCGAAACCCACCCGGGGGACAAGAACTTGGAAGAGCAACCTACGGATATGGAGGTGGATATACCCACCCAACACAAAGAACCTCCACCGTCCCCCCCATTACCTATCTCCCCGAAGCTACATAATGGCTACATATCCGCCCCTCCAAGCGTCGCCCCACTAAAATACCGGACGACTCACTTGCTTCTGCCGACTACGTCTAGCGCGTCGTCTCCTTACGCCTCGCGGTCAGATCTGCATCTCCAATCCACGCCAACAACTCGCGGAAGACATCGCCGCACTATTGGCGGAGGGACCCCTCATGCTTCCCACTCTTGGCGAAAAAATGCAACGCCACGATCTTAGTTGCGCGTGTCTAGCAGCCTTCACCCCTATGCGATCTTGACCCTCTCCCTCCGAGTCCGCGGCAACGAATATCTCCCCATACGACATCCCCCGTAGTTTTACACCCGCCCAACTACCATTAACTGCCCACTCAGCCGGAGGCACACTCGGATAAGTACAAGCGCATGGACATAAGTATCGGATGAAAATGCCAACTGTGGGACGTCACTGATTGCCTTAACCGTTCTTTTCTAGGTGGAGTGCCAATAGAGGGTGCAAGAGAGAAGGGCACTAGCAAGCAAGTCCCTCATCAAGGCGATCGGAGTTAGCGATAGCACTAATGTATGCGGCTTCTTTTTTCCGCGGTGGAGGGGGATTTTGCGGATTTCAAAACGAAACTTTATCCATAGCAGTATGTAATGTAGTGCCTTCCAGCCCCCGACAAAGCCCGAGGTTGATTACAATCCCCTACACTGTTTTACAAACTTAGTCCGTAGGAGTATCTAGGATTAGGGATGCCGACCTAAACTTCGTATTGTAAGTCTTAGATGGCATATGCAAGAAAGCCCTCAGACAACAGCCGCACAAACGCGTTCGCGGTACATGTTGTAAATCATCTTCATTTTCCTTTCCATCCTATATTTCGCACCTTGCCGAAAGGCTCCACCCCGCGCACTCGTTGGTCTTCACGCGAGGGTAAAGGGACACGCGCACACAAATTGCGATTTGCGGATTGATATGTGAAAGGCGTGGTAAGATGTGCAGAATGAGTTGGTGATGATTGGGACTTTCGGCAGTAACAACGCGCAAGTGAAATTGGGCGTGTTTATACAACGCATCCCCGCCACGGACGCGCTACAAAACTAGACCTTGTCTTTTCGCCAAAGTGTTGACATTGTGCACGTTCATTTAATTTGAAAGGGGAACCACATGATTTGAATGATCCGAGGGGCAACAAACAAAAGCGACAAGGTCCACCATCCCATTTCATCCGCCATTAAGGCCAATGGGTTTTGTTGCACCCTTGTTCCATATTCTTATTGCCTTCGGCCATCCTTGCATTTCAGCGACAATATTTTTTCTTAATATATATTTGCGGGACAAAATTATTGCGCAATAAGACTCGGGAATTTTTTACAAGTGCTCGCCTTATTTATCGTAAGCAGCACATTGGCGAGCATCGCATCTTGCAACAACCATGACTTATGAAAACCTATACTAAGTACAGTACCGTACCGCATGTCTTCGGTTACAGCGCGCGCGCTCTGATGTTTGGTTACCACAACAATTAATATTTTCTACTTTACTGTGTATTTCGGCCGGAGTGTAGGCGTATTGTATCTCGTCTCGGCCACGGCGCCCTTACTATTTTGGGCTTCGGACCCGCCTACTTCGGGTCGAGCTCCGTGACAAATTCCATGGGCACTATGACGCCGTTTTCCGCGTCGCATCTTCGGCCTACCCTCATCCCGCATCCTCTCTACTCTATGCTCCCCCATTGCTTGTGCTTCTTGCCATCTCTCGGTTCAAGCTATGCTTGGTGCGTTCGCGTCGGCGGGTGTGGACATGTCGGATGATGCGTGGGCCACTGCTTTTGCGGACCATTTGGCCCGATGCAGCGGAGATGCTTCGGTCCACACCACTCTCTCTTGGTTAGTGACGACCCTTGCGGAAGTCATCTCCGAGGTTCGTGGCGCATTCGGGATTGGCGTCGAGGTTCTCATAGATCCCGCGATGTTCGTTCAGCTCCCCCACGACAACGACGGCCTCCCCGTGGATGTGGTTGTCTTGCACTATCACGGCACCCGAGGCTCAAAACTGCTATTCCTCCCGTGGTTTCCGGTTTGTTCGGCGTTTCTAGCCCCCCGTCTCCCGAAGCCGCTTTACACCGTGCTGAGAAGACCAAGTTCGAGAAATACTCGGAGGGGGTAAGGAGTCGCCCCGACATCCGCTTCATTCCCTTTGCAGTCACGAAATTTGGTACTCTCGGCGGCCACGCCACAACGTTCTTGACGGAGTTGGCCAATAATGCACCCTCCTCTAAAGGGATGCATGTGGGCAAGTTGTTGACCTCATGGCGTCGAAAGGTCTCTCTCGGCGTCCATGTTGTTAACGCGGACAACGTCTTGATGCGCGGTTTGTCCGCCGCCGCAGACGGTGTGGAGGCCGCGCCATCCTCGGATGGGATGCCTCCTTGCTCATGCCACGGCGCTCTTCACCCGCGCCATGGGCCGCAAGCATCCCCGTGCTTCCTCGAGCGGCGCGTGAGGCGCCGCTTGTCTCCTCCACGCGTTCCATTCTCGGCGTTGCCTAGGAGTTTCCTAAGTTTAATCTGCTAGGTCTGTGCACAATATAGTGCTTCTTTTTGCCGTGCTTTGGATTCCGTGATCCTCTTGTCACTCTTGCCCTTATGTTTCCCCCCCCTTATTTTTCCCTGTCCATGCTCATGTTGTAATAAATCTTTACTATGTCCATGTACTGAACAACTACTGTAACTACTAAAATTAGTACGGTACTGCATGTATTCTGCAGCGCCATCGGTGGAGATGACGGACGCCGCATTATTCTTTCCGCCTGGCAGACGTCCGTCGTGGCGCATGCCGACATGCGGCCATGATGCGGGGCGGCATCCATACATCAAGTGCCGACATTCATACCTTCCCCGCAAGAGGCCCACGTCACAATCGCTTCTCGAGACAGGAACCCATAAAACCTTTTTCCTCTCTCGTCCAACGCTACACAGGCGGTGCAGTGCGACCATCTCGACCAGCACAACCGCTTGCGGCCCGCTGTTCTAGGGCATCTCCGCGCCGCCCGCCTGGAATTAGGTCGCACCGTACTCGTATTTCTCCCCGTCCTCCGCGGCTCAGAACGAAGGACACGGGGCGGGGCCGAACCCCGGGTTGGTCGCTACGCTTCTCAAGGGGGGAGGTGTCGACGCTAGGTTTCAGTAGAGCAGTGTCAAAATGGCAGAGGCCGACGGCGAGGTAAGCTGACGCCACCCTCACTCACCCACGCCCCGCACAAAGTGAGGCAGAACAACCATTTCGTCCAGCAGCGTCAAGGTTCTCGTATGTACCCGTACGCAGTACATGTATCTCTATTTGCTCCTCCGTTTATGTGATATGTCTGTCGCGCTTTTTTGCAACCCGCACTCGCCTGGCTACTTAGTGCCGCTCGGCGTCTTGAGTGTAAAGCAGGACTTGGGTGAGCAAAGGTAGTTTACGAGTTGTTTAGAGCGAACCGGGCCCTGCTGCTCTACGGGCATTTTGAGTGTTGACGCCCTTTGTCGACGACAGGTGGCTCCGGCCATAGAGGAGCCTCAGCCCTCAGAGGAGCCGTCGAAGCCGGCCTCCCCTGCCGCCGCTACCCGGAAGCGCAATGGCAGCCCGGTGCGGGAATCCAACAAAGTGGCGTCGGACCAGGTTCGCGCGGCGTTTGATAAATTCGCGGACGGCGAGGCTGGCGTCCTGAGTGTGACCAACCTGACGGAGGTGCTGGGGGAGTTGGGGCTGGGGGAGGCCGCTACGCCGCAGGAGCTCGCGTCCTATGTCAAAACGGTCACCGCGAACCCCATGCAGCTGAGCTTCGAAGAGACGTACGTGCCCTCACTCGACTGGTGGACTCATTCGTCGAGTCAGCAACGTAACAAGTCACGTGCGGACGCGCATACAATTACCTAACGCAACGATTGTCGCCGTCGATTCGTCGTCGCTTGCGCTTTCGTGCACAGCCGGTGACGGAGAGAGCCGCGGTTGGGTTTCTTCGTCGAGGGACTGATTTCCTTGATTTTTTATGTCGTTGTTGGGGGTTGCGCAGGTGCGGTGTGTGCGGGCTGCTGTCGACGCCGAACATGGCCGAATCCAGCAACAAGTACACCATTACGGCGCGGCGGACGTATCTGGAGACGGGGCGCCTGGCCACAGACGACGCGGTGCTGAATTTCTTGGACGCGCTGAACGCGCACAAACGGCAGTGCGAGGCGGAGGGGAAGTACATGGAGGCTCGCGCGGCGGCGAAGCGCATCTCGAAGCTGAAGATGCAGGAGGCCTTACGGCTGCGGAAGGAGATGCTGGCGCGGCAGAGGGAGGAGGTACAGGAAGCGGACGATGCGTATGAGTTCGAGAAGGAGCAGCAGGAGGCGGTGTGGGCAGAGAAGGTGCGCAAGTGTGAGGAGGATCTGGCAGAGGCGGTGGCGAGGAAGAAGCGGTCGCACATGGAGCAGCTGGAGCAGTTCATCGCGGAGATGGAGCGGAAGAAGCCGGCGATGCCGAAGGCGAGCAAAGACCTTCTCATCCACCGTAACATTGAGCTCCACCTCGCCAAGCAAGGGCAGTACACGAAGGCGACGCGCGTGAAGGACGCCGCGGACCAAATGGAGATCGCCGAGATGGAATCGACACTCGCCACGTTTGAAGCGGAACTCAGCCTAAAGGTACGTCTGACTGCGCTGCAATCGAATTTCAGTGGTGACAAGTGTCGAGACGAGCCGTAGCTCATAAGTTATGATGTGACCCAAATACCGTAGCTCATATTGGATGCATCCCGCCCATCATAGCCTTCCACGAAGTTCAGACCAGGCACTTGCAGATGGAGATGGATTGGGGGAAGGTGCTCATGCATCCACATCTTTGGATTATTGGGGTAACAGATGACTGGCCCGAATGTGGACAATAACTCATAGGATGTGGTAAAAAAGACATTGTGAATGCGCACACGCGCGCTTGTGCGTGTGTGTGTGTGTGTGTTGGGGGAGGGGGGGGGGGGGGGGGGGGGGAAGGGGTGTGCATGCGTGTGTGTGCGTGTGTTTGTGTGTGGCTGTGTGTGTGTGTGTGTGTGTGTGTGTGTGTGTGTGTGTGTGTGTGTGTTGTTACTTGAATTCACCTTCATGTCGTGTTGGAATTGCAGGAGGGTAAGCTACGTGCAAAGCAGCAACAAGAGTTGGATGCGCTGATTCAGAAGGGCGCACGTGGAAGGGACGAATTGGAGATTGCGAGCGTGCAGGACTTGGAGCGACGCTATCAGCGCTACCGTAACCTAATCGCGGAGCTGACCAACCTGCACAAGTTGGAGGTGGCGCACTTGGAGAACTTTCTTGAAGGGAAGGCCATCGCTGGGAAGTGCGATCCGCTGAAGAACTCTAACTTCCGGCGCCGTGCGGTCATCATGCCGTTGAGCGCGATGGAGCGATTGTGAACTACTCCACCATTCCCCGACTATAGCCTCAACGTCGCCTCTTTCATTTGACATGTCATCGAGCGAAGACGCTGTACTAATGGCTAGCGCAACATGTAATTCAATCTAACAGCCATTGCGTAGCTGCCCCTTCCTCCCTGGATAAATTTGCTTACTCTAATGTGCTCCCTCTCTCCGCCCATTCACTCACTCACTCACTCATTCTCTCACTCCCTCAGTCAGCCGCTCACTTACTCATTCGGCTGACCACTCATTCGATCACTCTCTCCCTCCCGCGCTCACTCTTTCACTTGCTCACTCACTCGCTCAAGCACTAGCCGACCCTCGCTCTCGCTTGCTCGTCTGATAATTCATTCGCTAATATTCTCTCTCACGCCCTTTCGTTTACTCACTCACGCACTGGCTCACTCACTCCATCTGTGACTTGCTCACTCATCTACACAGTCTTTCACTTTACACACTCACCCTCTCACTCATTTGGTCACTCATTTGACTGCGCTATATGTGGGGAGTTCACAGCACCCGCCTTTTCTCCTGGAGCAAAACTATGAAACTCCCCATGTGTGGATAGTCTATAAGCAATGGCCATATGGCATATGGTTGTCTCTCAAAGTCGGGTCTCGGATAGGACCGCCATAACGGCGCCCTCCAACTCTTACACCGCTCGAAAGAACAAATTGTGGACGTTGGGAGACCATCACCGCTGACTTTGGTAATGAATAGAATAAAATATTCACAGCCGATACCTTCTGTGGATCCTTCCCACACCTCCACACGCCATCGACACAACATTCACATATGCCCACTTGACGAGAAGATGCACATTAAGATCCCGACCCGACATCCCTAACTCGCTGCCCCGCAGTCCTTCCGTGAAGCTATGCATGCGCAACTCATACCACAAGCCATGCACAATCCTTATTAAATTCGACTAGTCGAACCACCTAGGGGGACATCCCTCATCCCGTCGTCGATACTCCTCCATCTGCAAAGTTCAAATCGGTGAATGGAAATATTGCACGGACAATAACCTTCATGGCACATAATATCACTTCATTCAAAGAGACACCCTACCTCTGTGAATGCACTGCGCTCACTATGGCATGGCACACAAGTGAACATCATCTCCATAGTAATGAGCCGCACAACCACACCTCATTCTCACCATAATTAATTCACTAATCATCCCTTGAACGGACCCACCCGGAAATAACTCTAGACCCCCACCCGAGAGACTGCTAGTTGTATCATCTCCCGCTTACCCTTCCACACTGTCCAATGGCTGCACCACATGCTCCGCATCTACGGCATCGAATCCTTTGACACTTACAAACAACTTCGCCGCACTTTTCATTCCTTTCCACCCAACCAATTCCACAATTGACAAACACCTCACGAGATACTACTAGGGGGGGAGAGGTAAAGCCCCACCACGACTTCATAGAGGGCAAACAATTGTATCCCCGGCCTAAAATTTTTGTATACAAATTTTCCTCGATGGCATAAGAAAGAAGGCCCTTTGAGAGTAGCCAACACTAACTAGCAATCGTTATAAATCGATTTCATTTCATTTTCAAATGACAGTTTCTGTCGCAGCATTGAGTCGTTCGGAATGCATAGTCGAACGTGCTTCTAGAAACAGCCATTTTTAACGACAATTTGTCCGCCGTTAGTCCACTCACCCTCATCCCAATAGAACGACTCGTTGGTGTAACCTAGGCACACTTGAGCACCAAATTCTGGGTACATTTGCATGACGTTGGAATTCAAACTGTGCAAAATCGCGTCCGAATTCTATAAAGCCAGCGGGGCGTCTTGGCTTCTCGACTGCTAGGACTGAACTCGAGGATTTAAACTCCGAGGCACACCACCTTCCAAAACCAGCGGGAGACTAGCTTGTGGGCTTGAAATCCGCCCGTTTACTCAAGGGGTTAGCCTCGCTCTTCGACCCCTTCCGATATGTCAGAGTCATCGCACCCGTAAACGGTTGTATATCGCTTATGCTAAGACGCCTCGCGTTTGTTTAACCTATGTGCCAGGTGCCTGAGTAGATGTCGCAGGGTGTCGTGGTTCGAGACCACCGGGAACTTGGAACATTCTTCAAGCATGTAGCATCTCTAGTGCTTCACGGGTTCGCAGATAGCAAAAGCTTCTACATCTTAAGAGTAAGAGTAAGAGTTACAACGCTTTGCGATGTCCATTTTTTACACCTTACATCAAAGCCGGTTGAAGACCTCTTTCATGATCTTTAAGTACGACATGTTGTCTATTTTGTGACGAGTAATGTCATATACCATTACATTTCATGACATGTACAAATACTCGTCGCTAATTGATCCGTATTTTACCATGGAAAGACGTGCTACACGGTTACATCACCAATGCAATTTAGCTCGAGGCACAGTTTTGTGTTGTACTATTAGTACCTCATGGTACGTACATGTACGCACATTTAAGTTAACTACCTGCACGAAGCGTTGGTCTGATTTCCCGAGACATGCGAGCCGCGCCGCTAGTCAGATTCAAACAGTTACGAGAACCCTAAGTCCTAAGACGACAGATAGTTGCTTTGTACGTAAGCAATAGGCAAAAGGATGCCAGTGCTAACAAACCCCCTCAAGGTAGCCGAGGTCTTGTTGTCGCCCTCGCTTGTATCGAGGAAGTCGTCCTCTTGGTCGTAGGTGTTGTGCTTGTAGCGCGTGTCTCAGGCCGGGTAGCTAGGTGTCGCGACATGTGCTCTCATGAGCGTGCTGCTACCGGCAAGTTACCAAAACAAGCGGTTCCGAATATACTGCGGAGCGTACCATTCGGACATTAAGCGGGTAAACTGTCTAACACCGAATTAGCCGACGCAGGAGAGCGACCGGCGAGGAAAGAGCTACTAAGCCGACATGGTTGTCAAGAGCGTGTAGGCACGCAAAAGCATAAACGGGCGTTGCTCGTGTTGAATTCCCCCCCCCCCCCCCCCCCCCCCCTTCCTCCTCCCCTTCGTCGTGGGCAAGGTTAGATCCTCGCTATGTCCGATGAGCACTGCGGCGTTGCCTCGGGAAAAAAAAATGTTAATACTACTAAATATAAATATACGCGCAGGCCGAATTTCCACGGGTCGACTTTTAACCTAGATGTGACGAGTACAGTCCTGCAACAGTACATTGCAGGACATTGTACAGGTACTCGTTACGGATATCAATTCGTGCTTTTCCACAGGATGGACGTATACTCGTGGGTACGTCGCTACTGCAATATTGTAATGGTGCTGATGCTACAGTACGACCAGTACCTCCCGGTACGTACAGATATGCATAATTAATCTAACCAGCCAGATGACGCGCCAGAACGAGCTCTCCAATGCAGAAGGAGCCGCGTCGTGAAACCCAATGCTAGGCAGGCCGCGTCTCGAGGCGGATGACGACGGTTGAGCAGCACTAACGCCTGACACGTAAGCGTAGCTTGCAGGCGTGACTAGTATGGGCTAAAACCTATTTAAGCCCAGTGCAGAAGAGGGAGGTGACAGAACCTTTTAACAATTCCTTTGTTCATTTACAACATCTACTGCCCAAGTACAGCAGTGAAACATCTTCCTTCAATTGCCATCTTGCAACAACAGAACTAGACAGATTAGAACAGATTTGTGCTAGCGTTTAGCTTTCAGAGGCTAACCGCCACACTGGTTTCGGAGCTCTTTGGTCGACGCACGCTTTCGTTGCTTGTTGATCTGCTCGACGTTGTTTGCTTGAGTTGAGATGGCTTCTCTCGGAGCTGGACATTACGTGGTTTTAGTAATTCACGTCGGAGGAACTAAATCGTCGGATTTAAAGTTGGTGTTTCAGCGTGAGCCTCGTTCTGGTAAAACTTGGTTCCCAGCAAGCTCTGTCTTCCCTAACGAAGAGCCTGTCGACGCTGCTATTCGCGAGTTACATGAGGAGACCGGTCTTGTTTTAACACCGGATGATTTGACGCTGTTGAGTGGTGAACCTGTTAACGTTACGCTACCTCAAGGACGACAGCTTGTCTACGTGTACTCGGCTTCAATTCCTGTCCTGTTTGCTACGAACAACTTACGTACACCTGCTCAGGTCGAGCAGGCTGTTTTGGCACAGTCGACAGTTAATCCGGATGGCACTTACGTCGTCCCGGAAACCATCAACATTGACGGTCTGACACTTACGCCCTCACAGAAGGGGTTACTTCGTGCTGAGAAGCACAAGAGTGAATTACTTCACTTTGGTTACGTGACACAGTGGGAATCTTTTTCTCGAGCAATTACACAACATGTTCCAGTCATGCAAGACGACACGTCTATCCCGAGGCAGTTCCACATGCACCCCCGGTTTACGACGGTCGACTCTGGTTCTGTATGGCTACAGATTCGCGGACACATTAATCGACTTACTGGTGTAGGACCTACTGATTTACGAGTGGGAAGGCCGATGCCTACCCACAACTTGGCTGGACTGTCTGTGACACTTACGGAGACTCAGCGTAAGGCAGCTATTACTTCACCGTACCAGAATGGTCAAGACCCACCTGTACTAGAGGATTGGCTCGAAGCACAGCCTCAGCGTTTTATAATGCTAGGGATTGCTGCTGACTCGTACGATGCAGTATTCTGGGTTACTTCACAGTTTTCTGGACACCTAGGTGGTTGGTGGTTGAACCGGAAAAATCAGCCTCCAATTCCATCTACGTACAACGAGCTTGTTGCGGAGATACGCAAGTCAACGTTTCTTCCGAACGTTCAGGACGACGCAATTAACGCTTTGCTAAGCTTTACGCAGAGCAACACGATGAGTTACGCGCTTTTTACTAAGAAGTACAACGACTACTTACGTCGTTCTCGTCAAGACCTGACAGCTGAAGTACAGTGTGTACGCTTCATTACTGGCCTTGCAAACGTGGACCTTCAGAGACTGGCGAGATCACACCGAGCTCAACAAGGTTACCAGATTACACTCGTGGAGCTACAAAACTTTTTGAATAACATCGTGACAGACTCGCCGGAACTAGGCAATGCAAGGTCTGCTGCTGGACCATCTGCCCAGCCCACACGCAAGCGCAACCTTGAAGACCCTTTCGAGGAAGCCTCTAACGTCTGGAAACGTAACAAAGGTGGCCGTGGACGTGGCCGCGGACGTGGACGTGGAGGTGGTAACAATGGTGGTCGTGGTGGTAACAATGGTGGACGTGGTCAGACATCCGGCCGCGAAGATTTTAATTCAATTGCAAATGCAATGACAGCTGAGGAGCGTAAGCGACACATGGACGAGGGACTTTGCTTTAAGTGCCACAAAAAGGGACACCGTTTGTTCCAATGCCCGGAGTTCAAGGGCAAGGCACCGATGCAACCTAAGAAACAATGATGGTGGCAAGGCTGTTCTACAAATGAACTGGAGCAGCCGGCTACATCTACTGTTCATTCTGAGACACAGTTAGCGACAGAGGTCGTCGAAACATCTCCATCGACTACAGTAGCGACTCATGTAACGCAAGTAGCAGGTCGTCGTCGTCAGACTAAGCAGAGACAGAGTCGTAAACCAGTAACCAGACGTTCAGTTGATTGGAAACTGGTTGACTCAGTCTTTGACCCTCTGCATGCACGATTCAACTTCACGTTGGAGGGATGTGCTGATGATGAAGGTCTTAACTCGCACGGTGACTTACCTCACTGTTCGCCGAGTGACTCGATTCTAGACAGAGACTTAACAGGAGAACGGGTGTTCATCAACCCACCCTGGGAGTTAGCTGAGCAGATTGCGCAGCATTTTGAGGATTGTCGTCGAACATCTCCGACATCTACGATGGCTGTATTTGTACTACCGAAGTGGGCGAAATTTACTCAGGTGACTAAGCACTGGAAAATCAGGAGGTGGTTGCTCCAGCCCCTTGGCCTGTACAGCTGTGGTTAGTCGACGCAGATTGTGCGTTTAACGACTCACCAAAACCTACAGCACCTGATCAACCCGACTCGGTACCTGTACCAACAGACGACTCGGAACCTTCCATCGCTACGCTGCGACATTTTTCTTCGCCAGCTACAGCCCTACTGACTGACCTCACGGAAGCTCGCCCGTTAATTCGAACTGAGCTGACTGTGAAAACTCCTGATGGCGGACACCAAATTTCTGGATTAGTGGACTGCGCTGCGACACTTGATTTTGTGTCAGAGGACTTTGTACGACGCTTTGCTTTACAGACTCGGAAGTCTGCAAGTAAGACTCCAGTTCGACTCGCTAACGGACAACGAGTGACTTCTACGACAGTCTGTGACATCACTTTTGAGCTGGCTCGACACGAGTTTAAACGGACTTTCAACGTCTTACGTGATTTACGCACAGCTGATTTAATCCTGGGTTTACCATGGCTTGATGACGAACAGGCCTCTTTACAATTTGGTACAACCAGAATTTTTACACTAATGGACGGCACAGCAGTGGAGACTACACTTGAGGAACGACGCCCTGAGTGTCTACTCCTGTCATCTACGAAAGTTCAGAAGCTTATGCGCAAGACGCGCCGCAGCAGGGGACGTCATGCTGATTTTTACGTCATTGAACTTACGTCAGTCGCTGAACACACGACAGACTTTCACACTGGAGAGGAACTAACAGCAGAACAACATGACAACTTCCGGTCTTTACTCTTTGATGACTTCCCGGAGTTATTGCAACCTGTCGACTCTCCACCTGTAAGCCGACAGTGGGATCATCCCATTGAAACAATTGGCCCGATGCGACGTCAACGTCTGAACAGATTGTCACCCGCAGAGCGCGCTGAGCTTAATCGACAGCTCAAAGACGCAGTGGACGCTGGTCTGGTCCGTCCTAGCTACAGTGAGTTCGGCTCGCCAATTCTTTTTGTGCGAAAAGCTGATGGCTCGCTACGTCTGTGCATTGACTACCGTGGTCTTAACGAGGTTACGCGTAAAGATGCTTATCCGCTACCGCGTGTGGACGACACACTGGACGAACTTAAGGACGCGAACTTTTACACACACCTCGACCTCGCTTCTGGATTCTGGCAAGTTCGAGTGCGTGATCAGGACGTTCACAAGACGGCTTTTCAGACCCCTGATGGCTTAATGGAATGGGTCGCCATGCCGTTTGGGCTGTGTAACGCACCAGCTACATTTCAGAGGATGATGAACGACATACTTCGCGACTTTTTACACAAGTTCGTGACAGTCTACCTTGATGACGTCTGTGTCTACAGTCGAACCCTGGAAGAGCACCTGGAGCACCTACGTCTAGTGCTACAGCGATTCAAGGAGGAAGGGCTGAAATTACGCCTTAAGAAATGCTTCTTCGGATTGCAAGAAATGGAGTATCTGGGCTACACTGTGTCAGCCGGAAAAATTTCGGTTTCCACAAAGAAAGTCGAGGCCGTTGCAGACTGGCCAGTGCCCAAGACGCAGAAGGAGGTTCGCAGTTTCGTACAGTTCTGCAACTTCTATGCGAGATTTATACACCATTTTAGCGACCTTACGGCTCCATTGACGGACTTACTGCGGAAGTCCCAGCCACAGAAGGTTACGCTGACGCCTGCCTGTTTGGAAGCCTTTGAGACTCTCAAGTTACGGCTCATTTCCGCGCCATGCCTGATCCTTCCGGAGGTCGGCTCGGACGCGACGTTCACCGTGGCTACAGATGCTTCAACAGTGGGGATTGCAGCAGTCCTGTTGCAAGACCAAGGAGGCGGTCTTCAACCAGTCTCTTACTGGGCGCGTAAGCTGAATCCAGCTGAGCGTGGTAACACTTACTCTGCGTACGACTTAGAAGCTTTGGCCGTATGCGAAGCCGTCAAGCATTGGAGGTGCTATCTTGAAGGCTGTTCTAAGTTCCTTGTCGTAACAGACCACGACACACTGCGGCATCTGCTCAGGCAACCGAACAACAGGCTGAACAAGCGGCAAGCAAGATACCTGCGGGATTTGCAACCGTTTGTGGGCTCGATGACACTTGCATATCGCAAGGGAGCTCTGAACGAAGCCGACCCGTTAAGCCGGCGTCCAGACTTCGTACCTCAGGCCACAGTACCCTTATTTTGGGATGGCGAGGTTCCGTCAGATCGAGAATTACGACGGAAGTCCCAGCTGCTGTTTGAAGACGCACAGTTAAATTCACTGACTGTTAACGCGTTGCAGCTGAGCCCTGAGTTCGCTGATCTCATTCGCGAGGGGTTCTCACGAGATTCGTTTTATGGGGACGATGGTGAGTGGACAAGAGACAGCCGGATAGAAGCCAGAGACGGGTACTTTTGGCGCCTCAATCGCCTCTGTATTCCACAGAACTCTGAGCTCCGACTGAGATTGATCGCAGAGCTGCACGAAAGTTCGTCAGCCGGTCACAGAGGAGTTGCTAGCACTCTTGCTAAAGCACTCGACAGATTCTGGTGGAAACGAATCCGCCAAGACGTGAAAGATTTTTGTGAACGCTGCGTCGTATGTCGACGAGCAAAGATTCGACCGCAGATGGCCGCGACTCTTTACCCATTGCATGTTCCACTCAGACCGTGGCACACAGTTGGTCTTGACTACCTGACACACTTGCCTGAGAGCAACGGCTTTAACAGTGTGCTGATTGTAGTAGACCATCTAACTCGAATGGCCCATTTTCTGCCATGCACAGAGTCGATTACTGCCGAAGAAACTGCAACTTTGTTTTTACAGGGAGTCTACCGTTTACATGGACTGCCCCGTGTGCTAATCAGCGACCGCGACCCGAAATTTGCCAGCGCCTTCTGGTAGACCCTTTGGAGACGCCTTGGAACGCGTCTGAACATGTCTACCAGTCGACACCCAGAAACAGACGGACTGACAGAGCGCGTGAACATCACGTTTCAACAGCTTCTTCGTTGCTTCTGTTGCTATGATGGATCTGATTGGACGACACTTTTACCGCAAGTGGAGTTTGCGTACAATGCTTCGCGTGCACTCGGAATTGAGCACACACCATTCGAGGCTAACTTTGGTTTTTCCCCTGAGGAGCCTCCTGATCTGCTCTTCAGCATGCGACCATCGATTCCAATTTCGCAAGACGCGACAGAACGGTTGAGATTGTTACAAGAAGTACACAGCCTGGTACGCTCAGTGTTACAGCTACATAAGGATGAGATGCAGGCGCGCACAGAACCGTCAACAGCGCCGCACTTCGCTAAGGGAGACAAGGTGTCAGTCGTCACAGCAAATCTTTTTCTCAGAGGACAACCGAACAGGAAACTCAGAGACAGACAGCTCGGCCCTTTTCCAGTGGAGGAGCAGATTGGAAAACACAGTTACAGATTGAAACTACCAGCGACAGTACGCTTACATCATGTGTTCCATGTTAACAATTTACGACCCTGCTCTACCGCTCCACTACGACCAGCTGTGCCGGTAACTGTACCTGAAGGAGACGACGAGGAGTTCGACGTCTCACACATCTCTGCTGTGTGCATCAAGTCGCTACCTGGGCGACGAGGCAAATATTTGCTCTTCATGACGCACTTCAGTGATGACGACATTCCACCTGTCTGGCACCGGTTAAACGAGGTGCATCGAACAATTGCGTTACAAGAATTCTTGGAGACGCCCCAATGGCGCAAGTTCGCCAAGACTCAGGCGTACATTGATTTCATGCACGCCTTCCCAACGCGCATTCCTGAGTCCCAGTAACTGCTTCAGTATAGGAGCCAAGAACCACGGAGGTTTGCCTCGCGGCGGCCTCATTGATCTGTCAAGAGGGGGAGGGTACGAGTGTGACGAGTACAGTCCTGCAACAGTACATTGCAGGACATTGTACAGGTACTCGTTACGGATATCAATTCGTGCTTTTCCACAGGATGGACGTATACTCGTGGGTACGTCGCTACTGCAATATTGTAATGGTGCTGATGCTACAGTACGACCAGTACCTCCCGGTACGTACAGATATGCATAATTAATCTAACCAGCCAGATGACGCGCCTAAGCGAGCTCTCCAATGCAGAAGGAGCCGCGTCGTGAAACCCAATGCTAGGCAGGCCGCGTCTCGAGGCGGATGACGACGGTTGAGCAGCACTAACGCCTGACACGTAAGCGTAGCTTGCATGCGTGACTAGTCTGGGCTAAAACCTATTTAAGCCCAGTGCAGTAGAGGGAGGTGACAGAACCTTTTAACAATTCCTTTGTTCATTTACAACATCTACTGCCCAAGTACAGCAGTGAAACATCTTCCTTCAATTGCCATCTTGCAACAACAGAACTAGACAGATTAGAACAGATTTGTGCTAGCGTTTAGCTTTCAGAGGCTAACCGCCACATAGATCCGGTCGAGAGCATCGGTAGGCGGAAGGCTAGTTAGGGCTGAAAGATGGGATGGGCGAGCGTGACGCCGGGCGCTTTTTACACACTATTGTCCTTTTTACGTAAGGGGTGGTATGATAGACACGGATAGCCAGCTCGAAGGCGAAGCGTGGTGTCGGTTGGACGATGAATTACTAGCGAGGCGTCGAGCGCTTCACACACGCCCTGCACTTTTTTGCGTGGGGGTAGGTAGGACTAGCGTGGCGCCGAACGCTTTACACACGCTCTTCTCTTGTGTAAATTGGTGGAGGGCCCATAATAACATGTTGGAGATAGAAAAAATAAGATACACGCGGGGTCGTGCCGACCCCACAAGGGGCCGGGTATGGAGACTAGGGAAGAGAGAGGAGAGAGATGGCGGCCGGCGAAGGCACCGACATGGCCAGCCGACCGCTATTAAGAGGGAAATTGCGTACCGCTAACAGCATAACACTAAGTACTATGATGACATATAGATGCCTTGTGCACAAGCAATAGGCAACGAGATGCTAGTGCGAAGTGGTTTACTTTGTTTTTGAGCCTATGTACGCACGATTCGACTTCACTTTGGAAGACAATGCGAATAATGAGGGTCTGAACTCGCATGGTGACTTACCTCATTGTTTGCCGAGTGACTCTTTCTTGGAGAGAAACTTAAGTGGGTAGCAAGTGTTCTTCAACCCACCTTGGGAGTTGGCGGAACAAATGGCACGCCATTTTGAGATTGTTCGTCGTACATCTCGAACATATACGATGGCCATGTTTGTCTTGCCTTAGTGGGCTACAGTTCAACGACATCTCTCGAGACTAGAAATTGTACCAAGAGTTCCCGTCTCGGACAAAGTTGTTTACTCGCCATTCGGTTAACGACCCGACTCAACAAGAGATTGTTGCTCATGCTCAATGGCCAATTCAGTTGTGGCTGATCGACGCTAATCGTGATTTTTATGATTAAGCAGCCCCGACAACATCTTTTGTGGAACCTCCATCGCTACATGTACCACTAGACAAGCCTACAACTTCCATCGCAACGCTACGACAATTTTCTTCGGACGCTACCGCCATCATGTTGACTGACCTCGCCGAAGCTCGCCCGTTGATTCGAAGCGAGCTGAACGTGAATACGCATGATGACGGACGACTAATGTCCGGATTACTCGACTGCTCTGCTACGCTCGACTTCGTGTCATAGGACTTCGCAAGACGCTTTTTCTTTACCAACCTTTAAGAATAAGACCAAACGCAAGTCCGACTCGCCAACGGCCAACGTGTGACGTCTTCTACAGATTGCACGATTACTTTCGAGATGGCTAGACACGAATTCAAACGGAATATTCATGTCCTACGCGATTAACGTGTTACTCATTTCGTGCTCGGTTTTTCATGGCTAGATGACGAGCACGCTTTTTAATAATTCGGCACGACACGTGTCTTCACCCTGATGGACGGTACATTAGTGGAGATTCAGACGGAGGATCGACGACATGCCTTCTAATGTCGTTGGGCAAGATTCACAAGCTCATGCGCAAGACGCGCCGAAGCAGGGGATGTTATACCGGGTTTTACGTGATTAACGTCACGCGAGGTATGGAGCAGCCGGCGGAAATTTACACGTGAGAGGAGTTAATTGCAGAACACCGTGAGAACTTCCGTTCGTTACTCTACGATGACTTCCCGGAGTTAATGCAACAAAAGCACTTGCCGCTTGTAAGCCGACAGCATGATTATCCCATTGAAATAATTGGCCCGATGAAACGCCATCGTCGTAACATATTGCCACATGTGGAGCGCGCTAGGGTCAATCGTCAGCTCAAAGACGCAGTGGTGGATGGTTTAATTTGTCTCAACCACAGTAAATTTGGCTCGCCAATTCTTTTTGTGCGTAAAGCCGATGGCTCACTTCTACTGTGCATTTATTACCGTGGCCAAAACGAGGTTACGTTTAAGGACGCCTACCCACTTTCGCGAGTGGATGACACTCTCGATGAGCTGAAGGACGCGAGTTTTTACACTCACCTTGACCTCGCCTCATGCTTATGGCAAGTTCGAGTACGTGACGAGGACATCCACAAGACTGCGTTTAATACACCTTATGGTATGATGGAGTGGGACGCCATGCCTCTCGGCATGTGCAATACACTAGCTAAGTTCCATCGGATGATGAACGACATCATGTGCGATTTTTTACACAAACTCGTGACGGTTTACCCCGACGACGTCTATGTACATTGTCGCACCCGCGGGGAACACATGGAGCACATGCGTCTTGTGCTTCAACTTTTAAGGCGGAGAGGTTGAAGTTGCGTCTTAAGAAATGCTTCTTCGGTCTTCATGGGATGGAGAACATGGGCTAAACTGTGTTTGCTGGTGAAATATCCGTTTTGACTAAAAAAGCCGAGGCCGTCGCAAACAAGGTTGTGCCTTCGACACTGAAGGAAGCTCGCAGCATTGTGCGACTATGCAACTTATACACCACGTTCATTAATCATTTTTGCGACCTACGGCTCTGCCTATTGACGGACTTACCACGGAAGTCCAAGCCACATATGGTTACGCGGACACCTTATCGTTTGGAAGCCTTTGAGACTCTTAAGTTACGGCTCATTTTCACGCCATGCCTGATCCTTCCGGAGGTCAGCTCGGAAGTGATGTTCACCGTAGTGCTTAAGATGCTTCGACAGTGGGGATTGCGACAGTCATGTTGCGAGATCAAGGAGGAGGAATGCAACTATTCTCTAACTGGGCGCGTAAGCTGAATCTAGCTGAGCGCGGCAACACCTACACAGCGTACGATTTGGAGACTTTGGCCGTGTGTGAGGCGGTAAAGCACTTGAGGTGTTAACTTTAAGGTTGCTCTAAGTTCCATGTCATAACAAACCACGACACACATCAACATCTCCCCAGGCAGCCGAACAAGAGGTTGAAAAGCGGCAAGCTCGTTACCTGCGGGATTTGCAGCCGCTTGTGGGCACGATGACAGTTGCGTACCGCAAGGGAGCCTTGAACAACGAAGCCGATCTCGGAGCCGACGAAGTCGGAGACCATACTTCGAACCTCAAGTCATTGTTCTATTGTTTTGGGATGGCGAGGTTCCGTCAGGCACGGAGTTACGACGGAAGTTCTAGCCGATGTTAAAGGACGCACAGTTACAACTCGATACATCTAAGCGCGTTGCGCTTGAGCATCGAGTTCGCTGACTTTGTTCGCGAGGGGTACTCTGAAGACTCATTTGATGGGGACGAGGGTGCGTGAACGAAAAATAGCCGGATTGAAGCAAGAGATGGGAACTTTTGGCATCTTGATCGCCTGTGCGTCCCGCGGAACTATGAGCTCCGACTGAGATTAATATCTAAGCTTTACGACGGTTCGTTACCTGGTCACAAAGGAATTGCAAGCACTCTTGCTAAAGCGCTCGACAAATTCTTGTGGAAACGCATTCGCCAAGGTGATTTTTTGTGAGCGCTGCGTCGTGTGTCGACGAGCTATGATTTAACCACAGATTGCTACGACTCTTTACCTTTTGTATGTTCCACCTAGACCGTGGCACACAGTTCGACTTGACTACTTATTAACACACCTACATGTGAGCAATGGCTTTGATTGTGTGTTGATTGTGGTCGACCATCGCACTGGAATGGCCCATTTTCTGCCGTGCGCAGAGAGCGTAACAACGTAGTATTTCACAACTGGTCATTTACCGAAAATCGCGGATGACAATTGTACAAGAAAATGATGACTGAAATAAATCGAAATAAAGCACTCGAGCTTGTGCTCCGATGTTTTTGGGTTTCGAATCTCGAAAAATCTCGCTTGGTGTCGCGCTTATTATTTGGAGTGATTGGAGGCAAGGGGTTCACGAGTAACGTTTGCCCCTGTCCTTCGTTAAGGAGGCGATGGAGGACTTGTATGACGAGTACGGCAACTCGCTGATCTACGCTTCGGCGGGGGTCGGCGCAACGCTGATTATCATTTGTGAGTAATGAGCGCCCCATTAATTGCCTCCCAGCAAAATGTAGGGTATGCGGCAATATTTTCATGCTGCGTCTCCATGCTGATTGGCGTAATGCGTTTCGGGCGGATTATTGTAGTGCATTTTGCTCCTAGCTAGCGCTATAATGCCTAAAAAAAGCACCATGCCCGTAAATGTGGTTTCACGTTTCCACGCGATTTATCTTCTATCTTCCGGCGATGCACGTTCATTTCCGCGGTAACTGACCGTTCAACACCTTGACTCAAAAAAGCTCGTTATTTCTTGTAGAACATCATACTGCTGCAATTTTTATAATTAATGGAATGGACATATCTAGCGCCGATGCTGAGTTGCATACCACCGTGTGTGTGTGTGTGTGTGTGTGTGTGTGTGTGTGTGTGTGTGTGTGTGTGTGTGTGTGTGTGTGTGTGTGTGTGTGTGTGTGTGTGTGTGTGTGTGTGTGTGTGTGTGCGTGTGTGTATAATGAGTTCGAAATTTCTCACATCTCCGCCGTTGTGTGCATCAAATCGCTATTTGGACGACGAGGCAAATACTTGCTCTTCATGACGCACTTTAGTGATGGCGACATTCCACATGTCTGGCACCGGTTGAGCGAGGTACACCGTACGACGGCTTTACAAGACTTTCTCGAGACGTCCCAATGGCACACGTTTGCCCAGTCTCGAGTGTACATCGAATTCATGCACGCTCACACAACGCACATTCCCGAGTCCCATTATTTGCTTTAGTAAAGGAGCCAAGATCATCCGTCCCTCAACGCCTACACACTTCTCCAATTGGGCGCGCCATCTCAACAATCATGTCGTGCCCCGCCCCCTCGAACAACCATCTCATCTGGCAGTAACCGGCGAAGGCTATGGGATCCCAGCGGCCGACCCGGTGGTACTCAAACAAAACTAGCTAACACGCCCTATGATCGCGCTTGCTAAGGCCGTATCCACCACCACAATTAACAAAATTATCGAGGAGGCTAACATGCGCTAAGGAGTCAAGCTACTCCCCGACAACGGTCGAATTTGCTCCCGGCCCAATCCCCTCGCACCCAAGACACCTTACGGACGTCGTAACTTAACACATGTAAAAGTCAGACGGGGCCTCGCGGCGTCCCACGTCTCCCTTCACCCTAGCAGAACGCGCATGCACCTCCCAACCCGGATTATGGTCTCATCGCTACGCATCGCCCAAGACCTCCGCACGAGGCTCACGGACACATGGACGAACGCCCGATCGGCCACCATTTTGCTATTCAATGCGTGGATGGCGCGTCTATATTTTTTGTCGATGGGGGGCAATAGTTGAGTGCCGGTCTGGTGACCTTTTGTGCATAATGTGTACACCAACCGGCGGAATACGGTGGAAACCGGTATTCCACATAACAAGAGAAGGACAACGCGGTACTTCCACGGAGTTAAAACTAGTATGTGAACTACCGGACTAAGCTCACCTAGACATTGCGGTACTACTAACCTACTTCGACACTGCCCGGACTAGGTTTTGTATGGACAACGGACAACAATTATTCGACAATGGACAACGGACACCCTCACAACTTAGCTTTAACTAGTACTTCGCGCATTACACGAACAACCCCCGGAAGGTTTCGCGTGAACTTCGCACTTCCTACGCAAGAGCGCCGCGACAGCTGCGTACGGCATCGGTACACCGATGCAAAAGATCAAATGCTTCGGCGGTCGGGCGCGAGAATCCTAGACCCAATTAACGGAACTCCCGAGCCCATGAGCTTGGCTACTACTTGGCTAGATGACCAACCCCTCGCGGAGCCCCACCCATCGTAACACGCAAGTCGGCGATAGATGTCATAAGTGAGCCCCAACACAACGTGAATGGTCATATTGGTAATATAGAGGTTTGAGATACATGGCTAGAATTTCGTTGTAACATGCGTTACCTCCGACGGTACATCTCCCCTAAAGGTTTAGGCGCGCACAAGCGCACGGGTAGTAAAAGGTCCGCGCACAATTTGACGCACAAGCAGTGATTGTGTGTCCACCTTCTACCTTTTGCGAGAGCCCTCGCTCACGCAAACCCAACCACCCGATTCCCTTTTACAGTGCGTGCAGTGAGGCCCAAGAGCCACCAATACCGAAATCCTGTAAGTTATCCACATTTTTGGCATATATGAGCCTCAACACAGCTTTGATTTATCTATATATTTTGTCTTGCCTTATTCGCTTCGTTTCAATTGTATATCGCGCTGGATGCGCGATGTTGCTTATGGTATGTTTATAACAAGGATACCGATTGTAAAAGTAGTTCATTTGATAGGTACCAATGTATATATATATGTGTGTGTGCTTGACGGCCTATAGAGCATTTAGGGACTGGCGGCTGGAGGTCCGCCGTATTCGGTCGGGAGCTTCTCGAGATCGTCATGGGGATGTAGTTTTGCTAGACTTCATGTGTCCACATCGTCATTTTGTTGTTGATGTGACGGTTGCAAGTGCTCGCACGAACACCAATGTTCCTCGCATAAGTGCTCATTTCCCACTCTTGGGCAGTCTTGCATTGGGAGCTCGGCATGGCAAACTTGATGCGGACCCCCGCACTCCCGCTTCGCGTGGCACGCCTTCGGTTCAATCGGTCCAGAACTACTATCCCTTCGCTCTACAGGATGGGAGCCGGTTGGCGCCTATGGCGGTGAAGTGGTTGATCGCTTGGCTTCTTTGATGGCAGTTCGTCGCTTCTCTAGCATGGGTGCTAGACTCTCGTTCTTTGCGTTATGATAGTTACGTCCGTATATGCCACATTTCGATCGTCGAGCTACTTATGTTCCTTTTCGGCGGGTTTTGGGGGATGTGCGGCGAGAATTCATGCAACGCCTTTTTGTTGCTCTTCATGATACTTTGGGTTCCTATTTCCGCGACGCTTTGCGGGAGGGCAGTGCTGATGCTGTTGCATGCCTTCCTGTTCCTCGGGCTTAGGTTTTTTTCTTTTTTTTTCTTTTTTTTTCTTTTTTTTTTCTTCATCTTTTTGCTTGGTAATCTCCAGTGCTTTTTCTTATAATAATGTTTTAATTTCATAGAGCACCATATGTGGGGTTTTTTCCTCATTTTTTCTTTTTGATTATTATTGGTGGTTTCCAGTGCCTTTTCTTGTAAGTTTTTTTACTTCCTGCATGGAGCACATAATTTATCCTAATACGGTGTCATCAGCAAGAATATCCTGAATCAAGTCATTACTAATAAGCCGATGAACCACCGCCGAGATCGTCGTCATCTCCCGCAGCACTACCACGCGGTTGTTATTTTTCGCGGCGGTAAATATCCACATTATTGCGCATGAGAAAGTTTTAATTCGCCCTTACGTACTTGAGCGACGTACATAAGCCGCCGTGTTGCGTCCGGCTCTCCGCGACTTAAATGATGTCCTGTACTGTAATAATTTATCCATACCGCTACAGTAGGTACAAAGCAGTGGAGGGCCACCTCGACCCCGCCACTTCACTTCACTTCATCACGGCGGAACTATCACTGATCAGGACGAGTTGCGGACCCCCTCGAAGAATACATCATTAACCTAGTATTAATCGTGATACCAGAGCCAACGACACCGCATCATCGCCACTTTGCAGGTAGGCTCTTGCGGCCTTCCGGGCAAAAGAAGTGCGTGTCCGTCAGAATAACAATTAACCGCCTACTTATCTTTGCAGCGTGTCGATTGAATTAACCTTATTGCGTTTCCTTCGCTTCCGTCGTGCCTGTCAGATTTCTACTCTGCACATACTACAGAAGACATGATGAACACGAGATGGGCGACAGATACGAGCGTGGCGTCACCGTCCCGCAACTGTTCCGAGTTTTCTGACCTGACTCCCACCGAAAACAAGCGGCTGTTGAGATTTCTGAATCCTCACTCATCGCCCCAAGCTGTTTATCAATTCCTCCACTTCGTTGGGTCAGGCAGCCACGGCGTCGTACGGATGGTCCGCCATCGAGAAACTGGGCAAGAGTACGCCTGTAAAATTCTCCGATACGGGGACGGTAGTGACCCCGCTGAGGGTGCTGCCTACAACGTGGACTCTCGTCTCGACATCCTACGTGAAATTGAAACTCACTGTGACGTATGCCTTCCGGGAGTATCGTCATTCAAAGAGTATTTCGAGTCAGAAAGCACTATCTACATCGTGACAGAGCTGCTCGCAGGCGGTGACCTGCTAACCCACATTGCCGACCGTGGCTCTTATAGCGAAGAGGACGCCCGGGCGATGTTCAGGGTCGCCTTGCTCGCTGTGCTTGGCCTCCACAAGAGAGGAATAATCCACCGCGATATTAAGCTTGAGAATTTAATACTGGCAGACCCCCACGACCCGGCGTCTGTCAAGCTTGTAGACTTCGGACTGGCTTGCCGTCTGAGTGGAAATAAGATCTTCTCCTGCTGTGGCACTCCTGGCTACTGCGCCCCCGAGGTTATCCAGCAGTCGTGTGACTACAGAAAACGCACCGGCTATGGCCCCGGCGTGGATATGTGGTCCCTTGGTGTCACGCTCTACATTCTTTTGGCGGGCTACCCGCCATTTCTTGGCATTGACGTGAAGGAGACCCTGCGACGGGGTCTATTTGCGGAATACAACTTCCAAGATCCCGCCTGGGCACTGGTTTCTGACGAAGCGAAAAGTCTGATCCAAGGCCTGCTTACTTCCGACCCTGGGCAGCGCTTTACTCCGAGTGAGGCGCTGGCTCATACATGGTTGGAGGACTCATGAAAATGATGACTCCCGCCGTATCGAATCTTGAGCTGTCGTCGACGGTGGATATATCATACATCTATACCGTGTATCAACTGTTCAGTGACTTCTGCAGGACACGATCTGGCCAATACCCGACTAGCAGTGCTCATTCCGGAGAAGCTCCACACGACACCGACGGAATATTTTTATGAATAAGGATTTAGCGACTGTTTGTTCACCGTCGCTATTCGATGAGTGTGTACGTAGTATTGTTAGCCTGAGATTTCCCCTCTAGATATGACTTCTATGAATAGTACATCTACGGGACCGATTTAATTAGGCCAAATCGCGGCAACGGCTTATGATATTTTTAATGACAGACATTTAATGTGAAACTCATAATTTTATGGTTTCCTCGTTCAGATGGGCTTTCTCTATTGTAGGAACGCAGTTATTCCGTCCATGGAAGGCCGCCGGATCATCACAAGCGCTTTTGCTTGCTCTGGGGTTGCCTTTCCTGTCTTGCACGATAGCTACCACATCGCATTCGCAGACTTGACGGCTCATCTATCGAAAGTATCTCTTAACTGTTCATCGGACCGCCATATGGCATATGTGATTTTGTGTGCTCTGCGTCATTGCTCACGACAGACGGACACTACAGATAACCTCAAAACAGAAAGAAAGCTCCAGTAAGTTTGGTATGGTCCGACGGCGATGGGAAGTGCTCGAACTAAATGAGGCAAAAGCTCTCGCGCAAGGTGGTTTAAGCTGTGCACGATCGTGACTTTTATCATATCTTTCACCCCCGTCAATATTGTTTCTACCCACTCAGTATCCGTCTAGCAAAACAGCAGTGGGGGTATTTGTAAATGCGCCCGTCGAATATGCGGGCGCCGGGCGGAGTGATTCGAAATTTATTGAAGAAATTATCTATCCTACGCGGTTGCTTGTATTAACTACAAGCCTTCCTGCCGGAAAGTTCGTCACCACATGCACCAGTCGCCCATCGCGGGGTGGATTTTTTCGGTGCAGCATACAGGTACCTGTACCCGTATCATATCATGCCTGAGCGCATCCCTCAATACCTCATACCCGTACAATGCTGTGCCCCAATAAATGAGAGTGACGCGCACACACCAACAAATTTGCACCCCCATTTTACTTCGCGGCCGTGTATCCGTCCGAAATAACACTACACAAGGGTTGCTGACACCGGAATGTTTTTCCTTATTTCCAGTCCGAAGTTTTTCTTACATAACATCGACCGCCCACAAGCAAAAAACATATTGCAGTAACGCACGGTGACCTCACAAGGGACGACATTCAAAATGGAAGGGCGTATGCGCTTGGTATCCTTTCGGTGTGAT